>OY986439.1:161132444-161732444 GCA_963920525.1 Dichetophora obliterata | reverse complement strand
CGATTGTTACATTGCTCTTGTATCTTGCCTGTAAACGTGTTTTAAGATCTTCGAATGATGCTACATTTGAACCTAAAGCCGTACGAACTACTGTACTAAGCTTTACACTAGTGATAAATTCGATTAAGGTTTTCTTCGCGTCATTTGTATAAGATTCATGTAGTAATTCTGTAATTTTTAAAAATTGTTCTAATTCTTTATGCTGTCCATTAAATATTGGTATGGCCTTTAGAGCCGTTTCTAAATTAAAAGCTGACATAATGTTTAATATTGGATTCTGATCTTCTGTGTTATTATTATCCATTAGCTCACCTTTTTCTATGAGAAATTCTTCTATTGCCTTAGCTTTGTCTTCGAAAAGTTTTAAATCCTCTTTTCCTTTTGTCTCAATTATTGATTTTCTTAGCTCATCTAGTCTACTTCTTATCTCCCTAATATATTTTTGTGTGTATTGCCTATTTGGTGCTTTTTTTAATTTTTTTAATATCTCATTTGCTAAATCTGTCTCCATTTATATTTATAGAAAAACTCGCGCAGTCATAGCTCGATTTTCGATACTCTTGAGTTTTATTGTGCATAACAGACATTATACTCGTATATATAATTACATTTTTCACATATTAAGAGCGGTTCGTGTTCTACGAAACCTGTCTTTATAAGGTTTTTATTACAGCATTTGCATTTAAAGCACTCACGATGCCATGCTTTGCCTTTATGTGCCATATATCTAATTTTACCTATGTCTATAATTTTTTGTTGACAATTTTCGCAATATTTACTGAAAAGTATTCCAAAACATCCTTGGTAGTAACTTTTTGTGGCGAATTTTATCATAATTTTTTTATTTGATGTTTTTAATTTCTTTATTAAATTATTTAAAATATGTTAAAATTCAAAATTTATTCAATTATTTTTATTGTGATATTAATGTTTTATACAGAGTTGCCTATGTTTCGCAACATTTGTTTTCTTACATAATTCTTATAGTATCTATTGATTATATATATTGGGGGTTGGAATTAGTTTTAAAGGTTTTCTAAGAGATGGCGTAACTATCAATAGATCGCATCGGGCACACCTGTGACTATATTCATTTCAAAGCACATTGTCTAAGCTTCATTTTTCAGTATGTGTCATTCCACTGAAGTGTAAACAACATATATTTTTTTCTCTGTGAACATGTCGACTTTCGTTCCAACAAAACGCAATTTGCGGGAAGGTTTACTTTTGTGCTTCCATTTGAAGAAAAAAGCGGTTGAAGCACAACGCACGCTTACTGAGGCTTACGGGGACTATGCTCCATCGATTTCTACTTGTGAGTACTGGTTCCGTCGGTTTAAAAGTGGTGATTTTGATACGGAAGACAAAGAGTGTCCGGGCCAGCCGAAAAAGTTTGAAGATGAGGAATTGGAGGCTTTGCTCGATGAAGACCCGTGTCAAACCCTTCAAGAATTGTCAGAATCATTGGGAGTCGACTTATCAACGGTCGGCAAACGCTTGAAGGCCATGGGAATGATTCAAAAGCAAGGAAATTGGGTGCCGTACCAGTTGAAGCCGAGAGACGTTGAACGGCGATTTTGCATGTGCAAACAACTGCTTCAACGGCATAAAAGGAAGAGTTTTTTGCATCGTATTGTCACTGGCGATGAAAAGAGGATCCATTATGATAATCCTAAGCGAAAAAAATCGTGGGGACCACCCGGCCATGCATCTACATCGAGGGCCAAGCCGAATATTCATGGCGCCAAGCTTATGCTGTGTATTTGGTGGGATCAGAAGGGTGTCGTGTACTATGAGCTGCTAAAACCTAACGAAACCATCACTGGGGAACGCTACCAACAACAATTGATGCAAATGAGCCGAGCATTAAAGGTTAAACGGCCGAAATATGTCAAAAGACACGACAAAGTGGTTTTTCAACATGACAACGCACGGCCACATGTTGCAAGAACCGTCAAGGAAACGTTGGAGGCGCTGAATTGGGATGTGCTACCCCACCCGCCTTATAGCCCAGACATAGCCCCTTCCGACTACCACCTATTCAGATCGATGACGCATGGCTTGGCTGAGCAGCGCTTCACTTCTTACGAGGATACCAAAAATTGGGTCGATTCGTGGATTGCCTCAAAAGACGAATCGTTCTTCCGGCGCGGAATCCATATGCTGCCAGAAAGATGGGAAAATGTTGCAGCTAACGATGGACAATACTTTGAATAATATACATTGTACCGTTGTTTCTAAATAAATGCTCAAAAACCGAAAAAAAACCTTTAAAATTAATTCCAACCCCCAATAGAATAGTCGCAATCATAAATATCGCACTTAAAATAGTAATGAAAAAAATAAAAAAAATTGCTGCCTTCGTTGTTATTGCTGGTGTTAGCGTTGCTGTTGTTGTTGGTGACGACCTCTTGCTTGTTGCTGAACCATCCCATGGCTGCCGTAGTTTAATTTTTCTTTCTGAATCTGGTTTATTAGCTGCCTTTTTTGTGTCGAATCTTTTACCAAAGGTATTATGTTATGTAATTGTGCAATCCTTTGTCTTGCTATTACCCTTCGGCCTCCTCGTGGTCTCTTTGGTTTCTCCTGAGCTGCGGTTTGGAATCTTCTATACTCTTTAAGTTGCAGGATCGTTGGGGCAGGATCGCCATGTGATATCTTTTTATTTTGTCGTGACTGAAGTTTACAGGATGAATAAAATTGCCAAAGATAGGGCTGAGCAATGTTATGGCCAAAGTGCCGTACTTTTCGAAAAATAGAATATTCAAACTCATGTACTTCATTCAAGTTTAATATTTAACTATCTGTCTTTATTTCTAAAATGCTCTGGTATTTAAAGCAAAAATACCACTATTAATTATGTTACAATCATTACAAATTCTTACACTATTTCTTGAAACTCCTCCCTACAATTTCATTCTTACAATTTGTTTGTTTTGTTTTTCTAGTTTCCCCTTCGTTTCATGCAATAACAATAGAGTTCAGCTACTACAGCTTTTTCACTTTTTCTCCGCAACAGATCATTTTAAGAACCAATCCAAATATCATTGAAATATCTCAAAGATATCGATAGAAGTGGTCCAAAAAAAAAAACCAAAAGGAAGAAAAATTTACCCACCATAATATGGGTTGGGCTCAGGGACAAACACAAGACATAACAACTAACCATGCGTTTACATAGATCTTATCCTTCATTAGTTTTCAATCTACTTTTGAGTTGACCTTTCGACAAGTTAACATCAAACACGTTACAATTGTTAACAAAGGTACTCATGCGATTTAATGGAGCAGTTAACATATAATTTGTTCTACTAAATGGTAAATAAATCAAGTTGTTAGAGTTTCTACTGCTTCTACGGTTAGTGTTAAAATTTATAAAAGAAAGAAGCTCTGGAGAGTCGAATACACCAGTTATGAGTTGGTGTAAGTAGACGATATCAGCAGATTTTCTTCTGTCACTTAAAGATTGCATTTTTAATAATTTCAAACGATCCTCATATGGAGGAAGGTTAAATGTGTCCGTTCCACTCAAGCCTCTTAGAGCAAACCGAACAAAACGTTTTTGAATTGTTTCTGTACGATCAACATGCACATTGTAATGTGGGGACCATACTTGACTTGCGTACTCCAAGTGAGGACGCCCGATTGAATAGTACAGAGTTGTAGTTGTTATTAAGCTATCAAACTCTTTGGCCCACCGTTTTATAAAACCAAGCATAGAAGACGCTTTTTTACAAATTGTATCAATATGCATGTTAAACGACAATTTAGAATCCATGCATATACCAAGGTCTTTGACGGTAGTTACACGACTTAAAGCAGTATCTTTAATTTTGTAATCAAAAATAAAATTGTTCCTTTTACGCGAAAAGGTCATAGTTTTGCATTTATCTGGATTTAAAAACATGTTATTTTTAGAACACCAAACCTCAAAGGAGTTCAAGTCTGACTGGAGCAGGTCTGAATTGTCATTAGAATCAATTGTTCTGTATATTTTCATATCATCTGCATAAATAAGCAAATGAGAGTGTTTGATGACGTGGGTAACATCATTAATTGCCAAAATAAACAGAAGTGGACCCAGGTGGCTTCCTTGAGGAACACCCGATTCTGCAACAAATTCAGAAGACAACACGCCTCGGAACCGTATTTGATAAGATCGCTCCATCAAATACGATTTGATCCAGTTTACAAAATATTGTGGAAATCCCATTAATTTAAGTTGAAATAAAATTAGATTATGTGGTAATTTATCAAATGCTTTGCTAAAGTCAGTGTAAATACAATCGACTTGGCTACCAGAATCAATAGATTTTAAGCAGAATGTAGTGAAATCAAGGAGATTAGACACAGTGGATCTGCCAGTAACAAAACCATGCTAACGAGTTGTCATGACTTGCCCACAGTGAATTTTCACTCGATCGTACACCATTCGCTCAAAAAGTTTAGGAATCGAAGACAATTTAGCGATAGGCCTATAATTAGTGACGTCATTCCTGCAACCTTTTTTGTAAATAGGACTGATATAAGATTTTTTCCAAAAAAAAAAGGAAAATTACTTTCATTAATTGATTTATTAAAAAGTAACGAAAGTGGCTGACATAAAATGCAGCCGCATTGTTTTAACACTGCGGCAGGAATTCCATCTGGTCCAGCGCTAAAATCCTCATCGATTGATTCAATATACTTAAAAATATCCTCTGAGGTAAAAGATATATGCCCCAAAGAAACTCTGGATGCGTTGTTCATATAATCAAAATACGCTAAATCAGGATTAAAAGAATCTGAACAAAATGATTCTTTAAAAAGATTGGCAAATAAGCCACAAATAATGGTTGAATCGTCAGTAAATCCATCCTGAAGTTTGAAAGAAGAAGGAAATCCATCAGTCTTCTTCTTAACATTAATAAATCCCCAAAATTTTCTTGGATTAGACAAAATACTCAGCTTAATCTTATCCAAATACTCATTATATAATGCAGCTGAGCAATTCTCAAATTCCAGAAACAAACGTTTGTATGTTTCTAGGTCATTTGAGTCAAAACTACAAACATATTTCTTCCATGCCCTATTCCTATTGTTGCGAAGAGTCTTTAAATCCTTTGTGTACCAAGGGTACGCAGAATTTTTCGCAAATTTGAGACTATATGGTACAGACTGAGAAAACATAGCAAAGAGCTCCGTATAAAAAAAATTTATTGAACTATTAAGACTATTATTATTATTTATGTACTCTGTAATTATATTTAATTTACTATAAAGTAAATGATTCAACCCCAAAAAGTCAGCTTTTTTGAAATTGAATTCATAAACTGTGTCAACAGAGCTTGAATTTACCATATTCTCCCTATCGGATTTATACCAAATACTCAAAGGTGGATGGTATTTATCAATAGTAGTCAAGGCATGAAGTGCCTTCTGAACAATGACATTGTTACTGTCAGTAGTTAAGACTAGGTCAAGCAGCCTTTCCAGACTATTATAAATACAACTAACTTGTTGTTGTCATTGATTGGTTTTAATAAATTATGCCGCGCTGGCATTTGTGATGCGCTTGCCCTCGTGCTGCTAATTAGGTTAGCTGGCCAGTGAGTGCATTGTTTACATTTGGTTATGACGAAATGTTTGTGACAAAAGAATGAATCAACGAAACAAACGAAACACAAAACGTCTTTATGTTATTAAAAACTAGCGTACCGTTAGCTGGCTGTGCTATGACACTACAGTTTGTAAATAGTTTTTAGCTGAACCAAGTATTTTCATATTATAAACTACTTGAAAAACTGCCACCTCTTGTCCTACATAATCTAATAAAATTCTATCTATAGCTCCCATGAACGCTGGTAACTTTTTCGAATCACCCTCAAAAGATTGCATATACTTTAAATCTTTTTCGACTCGCTGCCTAAATGTATTTCCTTGATGATTTGCATTCTGTTGCAGCAATTGTGTTATCGCCACTAAACAACGCTCTATTTGTTGGTTTGCCATTTTTGTATTTGTTATTTTTTTTTTCTTTGTTAACACCACTAACCATTCACAACCAAAATAAAATCTTTACACCTAACGGCAAAATTTTAATTAAAAAAAAAAATCAAATGTTATTATTAAGTACAATTAACAATTTATGTTTTTATTATGTTAAAATTAATGTTAATTTTGAGTATGATTTAAAATGCATTCTTACTTTTATCCTCATTTTCAAACTGATGCTATGTATGTATATTGATATGCTGATCCGATTTATACTTCTGAATTTCACAACACTTTTTTCGTCTTATGTACTGTAGTATATTTCGCTGCTGCCTTCAGGTATACAGATCCGCTGGTAATGATTGTGATAATTTGCTGAGAATTTCACAATTCTTCTTCGTATTTTGTTCCGTAGGATGCTGTGCTGCTGCCTTCTTTGCGGTAATCACACTTTTTCCGATGTTTTCCTCAGATAAATTAGTTCACTTTAATAAGTGATCTTTATTGATTTTTATTTATAAGTGTTGGCTTGAGTTGGTCTTAATTTGAGCTGAGTTGAATTTGAATATATTTTATTCTTTATATATTTTATATAATAATAAGGAACTCGGTATCGTTCATCGACTGCGCCAGTTACATAATTTATAATTAAAAATATATTTAGTTATAATAATTTAATAAAACTCAAAACACTTTATTTTATGTGTCTGTTTATTATCAGCATCAAACTCCAACTAAACTATATTCTTACTCTAACATAAACTTATGCTCTATCTGAGCTTTATAAACATGTATAAATCGTGGCGGAATACATATCAGCTAGAATATGCTGACTTGGTGCATTCCGTCACGTTTCATGTGTTGATCATTCAACGGTACCGTGATCGGCAACGTTAAGTGATCGGGCTGAGGAGTGTATGTAACTCGTGCGCAGCTGCTGGCTGCTCGTATGATCTTGTCGGGGGGTAGAGCCCCTCTTGACTGCCTGTGTCTGTTACCGTCATTGTTATTTTTGGGATCTCGGAATTTCTTGCTAGTGATGGTGTCCTTCCGTGTTTCGCCTCCAGTTCAGTAAAACGTTGTTGCAGCTCTGTCTTTAGCTTTGTTTCCTCATTTTAGACTTTCTCTGACTTTAGCTTTGTTCTCCGACTTTTGAATTTCGCTGACTTTCGTGTTTTCTTTTGTTGTATCCCCTCTGAGAGGATACGCGTGGGTCCTACAGTCGCCGAGCGACGTCCTACCTAACGTTTGCTGCCGGCGCTTAAGAGCACCACTGGCATCTATTCAAAAAAATACCTTATTCGCCGTCACCCTTAGGTGCATTCAGGCTTTGAGATTTTGATTTATACTTACTGGTTGCTGGTATCCAATTTGCTAACCTCAGGATCCGCTGTTGACTTCTGCTTGAAATAAAAAGAACACTTGTGTATCTTCCAAATTCATTCTCTCAAGAACTCTTTATTTTAGCGGGGACAAGATATTTATAACATGATGAATTTCATTTAAAAATAGAGATAAAACTGAAATTTTGAACCCGACCACCTCAGATATCGATGAAATTTTGTTCATAGCTAAATTTGATCAATACAAACAAACTCTCATTTTTAGAAATGACTGTTTTGCGATTTTTTGGACGTGGCACAGTGGGAAAGTTTTCGAAAAAACCCGAAAATGGTCAAAAAGAGCTCCATATAAACTACAATAACTAAGAATCGGCTGAACCGATTTCCATGATCTTGGTATCATTAAAAAGATATTTTAACAGGCTTTATGACACGTTTTATGACACAAAAAAAATTACACTGTAAAAAATTTATATAAAAAGAAAATTTTAACTAACGAAAAATCCAAAAAGATCAAGGGTTTTTTTTACAGTGTATTACTTTTTTAGAAAGGTTTATCCTTCACCTATACCATATCAAAAAATAAAAATGGGTTCTTTTTTAGTTTTTTTTTATATAATTTTTTAAGTAGTGCCACTTCTAGTAATTGCCCTTATATTTTATATTTACAGGTAAAATAACACAGTACAACACATGATTTGCCAACTCAATTCTGAGAACTGTATGTGAAATTAGACCCAAAAAGAAGAATTTATGCATCATTCGTTTTGTCTTTTTACCTGCCAAAATATTTTTAATATCGATTTGAAGTTAGTACTATCGTATTGGGGAATTTATCGCGTTTTAGGCCCTGTTGTTTGACATAGCTCGACAACCACTAGCCCGATTTAGTTGAAATAAATTTTAAAAAATTAAAAATTACAATTTATTAAATCCTTAAACTGTTCATATATTGTTTTCCTATAAAAGCCACAGTTTCCAAGTTAAAAATAAGCGCATGAAGAAAAAAAATATTTTTTTTTAAATTCATAAAAAATACAAAACGGAAATAAGTTTCAAGTCTAGTTATTTTTTCGCAAAGTCACATAACCTATGAGCAAAATGAGACAAAGATCATGAAAATCGATGCACGAGTTTCGCTTTTATTCGCAATTGAGTAAAGGTATGAATTTCAAAAATCAGTTATAGCCACAACCCTTAAAATAAAAAAAATTTGAATTGCTCAGTAAACAAATTTTTTCGATCTTTTTTCTGTATGTTTCGGACGATATGACCACAAACGTAACAAAATTCATCCAAATTTGGGCACTTGTTGTTTTCCATATTGATATATTTCATGTTTTGTTGTTATTCACTTTTAAAAAACTGGAGAAAAATCTCTTTCACTGTTCGCGTTCGTCGGCACTGCCTGAATGACAAAAATCGATCAATGCACACATATAAATACTACGTATTTTTCAATATTTTACGGCCAGGTACTTATAAATGGGCGCATATTTTAAGGGTGGCTGGCTATATATCTGATTCAGCACTTGTACGTTTCAAATTGTGCAAAACTTTCCAAATAATCAGCACCTTTAAATGTGGGTTTATTTATTATTTTGTTTATTCCCTTTTTTTTTAATTCTCAGAATCATAAAAAAGGTGTCAATGTTTTTTCCAAATATTGTTGTGCATAAAACTTGAAAAATTCCCCTATTCGATAGTTACTAACTTTAAATCGATATTAAAAATATTTTGGCAGGTAAGAAGACAAAACGTATGATACAGAAATTCTTCTTTTTGGGTCTAATTTTACATACAGTTCTCAGAATTGAGTTGGCAATCAATGAACTGAAAAATGTTGTACTGTGTAAATAAATATTGTCCCAGGAAAATTATGAATATGTTTTAACCCCAAAAAGTTCTTGCTTGCCTTAAAAATTGCTATATAAATGCACCTGATGAACGTACCGAAATTCATAATTATAAACAGTTTCGAGAAGCCAAGATATCCCATTACAATTTTTACGCGTATATTTTAAAAATTTGAGTGAATATGAATTCAAACAATAAGTACAGATGCATAAAAATATCTAATAAGTGTTGCGCTTCGCTTCGTAAAATAAGTGAAAAGGAGGCTGCAAATATAATTGAATATTTTCCAGCTGTCGCCAGTATTCATTGTAGCCGTATTTGCGAAACTTGCCGGAATACACTGAGAAAAGCGCGCAGTCGTAATGAATCCAACGTGGAGCAGAATGAAGTCTCAAATTATTTACCAACAACGCCCAGCGATGAAATTAGGGAAGAATTGAATGAACTTCCAACTTGTACCAGCCGTAATGCAAACATCGAAAGCAACGAACTCATTGAAAATATAAATGTTCATATTATTCCTCATCTACCAAACCAAATGTCGCCTCTTAAGAGGAAATATATCAAACGAGATGCATACAGAAATAGAAAATCACTGCAAATTTTGGAAAATGTAGCAGATTCACTTGGAGCTGATCCATTGTCTGATTTGTCAGCGCAACTTGAAAACGTCAAAGCCATTTACGAAGAAATTTTGCAAAACATCAAATATCAAATAGAGAACAGCTCAAATCTTTTGGAAAAGCAAAAACTTTTATCTCTCTTACCAATCAATATGAGTCACGCAGAAATTAAAGATCGTTTTGGGGATGATATATCTCACGATTGTATCAAAAAAAGTAAAGATATCCATCCAAAGGAATAAAACGAAGTTTGCAGATATCAATCTTTTAAAAATGAGCACACGTAGTTTACCAACCGAAACTCTAAGCACAGTCAAGTTATTTTATGAAGATGATGAAATTAGTCGAATGATGCCAGGATCGCAAGATTCAATTACTGTTAAACAAGGAAACTTACGTGAAAAAGTTCAAAAAAGACTGATGTTATCTTCACTACGCGAATCTTACTACGAATTTAAAAAAAAAACATCCCTTGGCCAAAGTGGGTTTTACAAAATTTACAATGTTAAGGCCAAAAAATTGTATGAAACTTGGAGTTGGAAACCAGCAAAATATCTGTGTATGCACGTTGCATCAGAATATGAAATTGATGTTTGAAAAAAGTGGCTTAAAATCAATTTGTATTGAAAGAGAATGCACATTTACCGACTACAAAGATGTTCTCAAATTCGTTGTTTGTGATGGTGACATAGAAAAAAGCGAGTGTTGCGTTTCAATGTGTGGTCACTGCTTCAAAAATTTAAATAATCTAAAAACGCATATGCTAAAACATTTTGAAAATAACCAAACTGAAGAAATAATATACAAAAAGTGGAATACAACGATTAGATGTGTTCTGGAAACGTTAATCACCAACCCAGAATCATTTGTCAGCGATTTTACTAAACACATCAAAGTTCTGATTCCGCATCATTTCATAGCAAAGCGACAATCTGAATTTATCAGCAATAAAAGAGCGGCGCTGTTATCAGGAGAAATGTTAATTCAAATGGACTTTGCTGAAAATTATGCATTTCTTGTACAAGATGCCGTGCAAGGATACCATTGGAATAATGATCAGGCTACAATACATCCGTTCGTTATTTATTACAAAGGTAATTATTTTAATATTTTGGTAATAGTAAACACATCCATCCACACTCATCAAAATATTTAATATTTTTTATTTATTTGTTTTTTTCCTTTGTTTGTTTATTTTCAGATAACGATAAATTAACTCATAAAAGCTTCGCCATAATATCTGATTGCAATACCCATGATAGTATAGCAGTTCATCTATATATTTAAAAAATGATACAGTTCGTGAAGGCCAATATAACCAACAATATTAATAAAATCATTTACGTATCAGATGGTGCAGGAGCACAATATAAAAATAAATATAACTTCATTAATTTATGCCATCACAAATCTGATTTTGGTATTGACGCTGAATGGCACTTTTATGCTACCAGTCACGGAAAATCTGCATGTGATGGAATCGGAGGAACATTGAAGAGAGGTGCTCGAAATTATAGTATTGCAAATAAAAATGAAATCCAGACAACGAGGCAACTCTATCACTGGGCATCAGAAACATATAAGACTACCATACAAGTTGCTTACGCAGATGCTGACGAATACAACAACGTGAAAGAAAAGCTATTTTCAAGATATAAAGAAGCTCAAACTATAACAGGAACTCAAGGCTTTCATTCATTCATTCCGATAAATGAAACTTTTGTACATGTGCGCAGATATTCTGACTGTGCTATTTTGTAAATGTGTAAGAATGTGACCTGATATTTTCGCTGTTATTCGAATTATTTCGAAAACTTTCGGTACGTATTACTAGAAGTGACACTACTTAAAAAATTGGGGTTAAAACATATTCATAATTTTCCTAGGACTATGTTTATTTATTTAACCTGTAAATATAAAATATAAGGGCAATTACTAGAAGTGACACTACTTATAAAATTCTATAAAAAAAACAAAAAAAGAACCCATTTTTATTTTTTGATATGGTATAGGTGAAGGATAAACCTTTCTAAAAAAGTAATACACTGTAAAAAAACCCTTGATCTTTTTGGATTTTTCGTTAGTTAAAATTTTCTTTTTTTATAAATTTTTTACAGTGTAATTTTTTTGTGTCATAAAACGTGTCATAAAGCCTGTTAAAATATCTTTTTAATGATACCAAGATCATGGAAATCGGTTCAGCCGATTCTGAGTTATTGTAGTTTAAATGGAGCTCTTTTTGACCATTTTCGCGTTTTTTCGAAAACTTTCCCACTGTGCCACGCCCAAAAAATCGCAAAACAGTCATTTCTAAAAATGAGAGTTTGTTTGTATTGATCAAATTTAGCTATGAACAAAATTTCATCGATATCTGAGGGGGTCGGGTTCAATGCATCTCGATTTTTACATGAAATTCATCACATATCTGGCCGTGCTTCTTCTTCTTAAGTTTTACATACTTATTACATACTTAATTCTACTTATTGATAAATCAGCGGTTGCGTAATTTTCCCTTCCGCCTCTTGCACAATAGTTTGGTTTAAATTGACTTCATTATTAAGTTCCTATGATGTAATTATTTTACAGTACGTTGACATTGGTTCTTACTTTAAATATATATTCCTACATACTTATTTAATAATGCCAACTTGGGGTAAACAAACATGTATGACATGTGTAATTGGGTCATATTGCCCAACGATAAATTATTATTTAAATTATTTTTGTTTTGCGTTATCCGCTTAGCCAAAATGTGTGTATGCTAAATACAACAATAAAATATTAAAATTAATTTACCTCTGGTTTTTGCTTTGTCCGCATTTAACGCTGGCCGCACAGAAGTAAATTGTTGGCTTAATTTTATTGTCTTTAAATAAAATGAAAACTGATCGCCCAGTTGTTGTTGCGGTAGATCAGTGTTCATTTTATTGTCTTATTTTTGTTTTAATTGACTGGCACATTGAATTCATATAAAAGTGCCGCAATGCAATTAATGTTGATCGCTCACTTAGTTGTTGCGGTGGATCAACTTTCATTGCCAGCACTTGGCCACTAGTAGAAAGACAATATTTTGGGGAATACCTCGTTGTGAGTCACAACATTCCTCCCCCCTTACACAAAGAAAATTTTCTCCTTGAAGAGGTTAAAATTTTCGTCAATTAATTATTTGTTAATTTTATTTGTATGCTTGTTCATTAAAGCTATAATAGTTTTCCTTACTTTATTTCTATTCAAAAATTGCCGTTTTAATATTGTGTCGACAAGTTGATTGTTAATAAATTTTTGGTTTTACATATGACTTACATATCGTGTTCATCTTTCTTATTTGAATTATGCTTACATTGTTTCTGTATTTAGTTTTAATTTATTGTTTCTACATTTTTACTTATCTATTTATTATAAATTTATAAATCCCTAACTTCCTGGCACTTGTTGGGGGTGATTGTTGTTTTCTTGTGTTTATTTTTCAGTGTTGTCCATCGGTGCGCCGGAAAAACTGTCACGGCGTTCAATTTATTTTTTGTTATAGTTTTTGATGCAGATACTGTTGAAGTGTGTGTGCTGGTGATATTGTTTTTGTTGCCAGGAGGCTTTAAGCCCTATAGCTGATTAAAAAAAATAGACTTCCCGTCCTTGCTGGTTAAGTGTTTTATTTTTTATTATATCAATTTTTCAGGCTGTAACCTTATATGCATTTTGGTGTTATATTTCTCTGCTGAATGGTTTTTATGTCTTTTAAAATTAAATTCCTGCTTTTTGTTGTATTACTTTTCTGAGTTTAGAAAAATTTAGAAAGGTTTTACACCTTTTGTTGTATTATTTCTCTGATTTTAGAAAGATTTTTATATCTTTTGTTGTTTTAAAATATATTGCCAAAAATGTTATTTTACGAAGGTTTTCATACCTTATGTTGTTTTAGAATATTATGTTGCCAAAAATGTTGTTTATGAAGGTTTTTGTACCTTTTGTTGTTTTATAGCATTATTTTGCCAAATCTGGATTAATTTTTTATTTTCGTTGTGTTAGGAAGGCTATTTATACCTATTTTATTCTTAATTTTCAAATTTTTTCTGCTTTATTAAAGGTATTATACCTTTTGTTGTTTTAAATTTTTAATTTTTGTTGTTTTCAATAAAAAAATTTTTTGTATTCGCAGCTTTGTCAGCATTTTACGAAGGTGTTTTCACCTTTTGTTGTTTTACTTTTTAATTTTTTCTGCTCTAATATTTATTATATTTTTTTGTTGGCTTTCCAGCAAAGCTTTTGTTTCTGCTCACTGATTTTTTTCTCTGATAACGCTTATTTCGGGTCCATCGGCGTCATCTTTGGTTGCACCCCCAATCTCAACAATATACGATGTTCCCTAATCTATTTTAAACATCTTTTATTCATATTTATACTACTTTACTTTTTCCAACTTCGTTACTTAGTTTTAAATTGATTTTCACTTTTCTTTTAATTTACACAATTTCTAAATATACATGCTTTTAATGAATCTATTGTATTTAAAATTTCCATAACATTTACATATTTTAATATTTCTATATTATATCTTCAATATTTTTATTCGACTCGCACTCTATTTTTTATTGTTCTTTTATCTGAAAAAAAAAAAATTTCCTTATAAATAAGTACATTTTATTTATTTAAAAATTTTATATGTATATGTTTTCTGATGCTTTGTTCTTTAAAGCAATAATTTTTTACTTTTATTTAATTTCTCTAATTCAATATCTTTAATTAATAACTTAAAATTTTTTTTTTTCGTAGTGAGAATTTCGTTTCTCTTAAGTTTCCATTATATATTTATTTTATTCTTTTAATCTATATATTTACTCTTCAATTTTCATTTTCTTCGTAAAATCTTATTTTTTTTTTATTTGTAAAATAATATTTTCCTTAATCTAAAAATAATATGTCTTTTTTTTCATTATTTTTTCCTTTACTTTCTGTATCATATTATTTATTATGTTGTACTACGTCTTCATTTGACGTTATCAAATTTCTTTATTTTCATTTATTTTTTTTTCATTTCAATCGAATCTTTTCATATTTTTTATATTTCAATCCAAAACAAAACTTTCAGAATTAAAATAAAGTGGCACTATTTTGGGATCTACAATTAGAATGTGTTGTACTAGAATTTAATTCTTGCGAGGGATTTCTGTAACAACGTCATTCACTTTGAAGATGCCAACACAAGTGCCTTTTACTTTAGATTTTCTCCATGTCTTTTTTTTTCTTCTGCCATATCTTGGCTCTCAACTGTTTCATTTAAATTATTCATTATTACTTTTTTTTTCTCTTCTTTTATAGTCATTCTATCTATAACTTCTTTTTATTATATACTCACTAATAACTTCCATTGGCTGACATTTATTCATTTTTACTGTCTTTTTCCCATCTTTCTCTTAACTGCTTCTTCTAGTAAGTATTTTCCTCTACTTCATTTATTTTACATCGCCATATTCTGCCCACAAATATGCTTTCACATTCACTTCTTTCCTAATTTTCTTTATATTTAACTTTGTTTTTTTTTAAATTCTGCTTTATAGTAACCTTTTTCTTTACAACTTTACTAAATTTTCTTAATATATTTTTTTTCTCATAATTTTACTCCTAATATGTGTAATATGTATGTATACTATTTTTCCCTCTCCCGTATATTTTTTATCTTATATTTTTTGTTTTTCCCTAATAATTTTTTTCTTTTCGTTTTATTATTTTTTTTATATACCTTTTTTATAATATACCTAAATTTATTGTTTCTTTTGTAAGCAGTACACTTGTAAAATTTCTGTTTTATATGAACCTGTTTCATTATAACTCACTAAATTATTCTAATAATACTGAATTCTACGTTTTGCTCTAATTTTTGTTTAATGTTCTAACACTTAATCTGTTTCTATTTCTCATTTTCATGAAACAATTTTAGTAAATTGTTATGAATTTTCTTTGCTTTCCCCTTTATCGAAATCTCGGTAGTTACTGGGGTTTTTATTGCTAAAACTTCATACGGTCCTATCCATATTAGTGAAAATTTATTCTTGTTTGATTCTTCATTAGTACCCTGTCCCCAATTTTAAATTCTACTGCATTTAAAGTATTATCATAATAATTTTTAGATACTTCTTTTGCACGCTCCTGGTTCTGTCTTACCAGTTCGTGCGCTCTCTGAATTTGATATTTCATAACTTTTGAAGTATCCTCGGCATACATCTTTTAACTTTTGAAGTAGCATTTTACATACATCTGAAAACACGCGTGAAATAAAATTTGAGCCGTTGTCTGTAATTAACACCCTTGGTGTATTGTGGCGAGTTATAATTTCGTTAAAAAATGCTTTCGATATCGTGCTTGCTTCGGCATCTGGTATCGCAACACATGCCATATACTTCGAAAAATCATCTTGAAACGTTAAAATGTATTTATTACCAGACACAGTCTCTGGCAATATGCCGACTATATCCATAAAAACCTTGTCAAATGGACGTTTTGGAGTGTCTGTCAATACCATAGGCATTTTGGTGAGTCCAGAACTTTTATTTATTTGACATTTGTTACATTTTTTCACATACTCCTTAATTTCTTTCTGCATTCCCTTCCATTTGTATTGTTTTATTATTCTAAAGTACGTTCTCAGCGCTCCCTGATGTCCTCCTAATGGCAAATTATGAAAATCCTTTAATAATCTCTCTATATCCTTCCTATCTGTAAGAATTTCTATGTTATGATTGTCTTGTTGTTCTATCCCCTCATTCACTTCCGCTAGTGAATCCGTGTTTTCTTCAGTCTCTTCGGCTGCTTCTTTTTCTCTTGCTTTTAATCTGGTTTGAACTACAACTATCTCTTGGTTCTGTTGTGGTATTCTACTTAGTGCGTCCGCATTTAAATTCTTTTTACCTGGTTTATAAATTATTTCGAAATCATACTCTGACATCTTGTGTCTAAATCTTGCTAATCTTGACGTTTGATGCTTCAGATTTGCTATACCCCTCAATGGTTGATGATCTGTATAAAGACCTGTCCACTCAAAATCTGTACACACAAATCGCGATAAATCTCATAAGCAAAATATTGGCACAAAAATGTTTTAAATATTTTCAGATAGAGTATTTATTAAGCTTTCAAAAAAGTAATACAAAATTTTATATATCATTATTATGTATAAAATTTCGAGCGTGCCTCTTAATCGGCAACATCAATCGTTGAACATCTGCTCTGGTGACCTGGGCAGCATATTTGTTCCACTTGAGTAACATCGATTCCGGTTTTTTTACGACTCCTCCATATTTCCTCAGTTTGTATTTAACAATTGCCCAATATTTTTCGATTGGGCGCAACTGGGGACAGTTTGGAGGATTGAAGTCCTTTGGCACGAAATCTACATTATTGGTTCGATACCAATTTATGGTTGTCTTCGAATAATGTATCGACGCCAAATCTGGCCAAAACTTTACAGCAGATCGATGGTGACGAATAAACGGCAATAAACGTTTCTCTAGACACTCTTTCCTGTATGTATCAGAGTTCATTGTTGCTGATGTTACATACGCCCGACTCTTCAGACCACAACTGCATATGGCTTGCCAGATCATTACCTTCCTTGCGAATTTATCAACCTTTTTATATTTAAATTTGGAGGAGACACTAAAACGCTTCTTTGCAGCATAAAACTTTTGTCCTGGAAGCTGTTGCAAATCAAGTTTGACGTATGTTTCATCGTCCATAATTAAACAACCTTTGAATTTCGTCAAGACTTTATCGTAGAGTAATCGAGTGCGCTTTTTGGCCGACAAATTTTGTTTATCGGACCGGTTCGGGTATTTAATAGCTCGATACGACTGATAGCCTGCTCCCACTCGTATTCGCCGAGCTGTGCTCCTGCTGGTTTTGAATTTTTTTGCCCGATCATTGTCGGAGAGACCTGGGTTATTTTTAATTGAGGCAAGGATGCTTGCCTTTAATTTATTGTCAGATTTGGTTTTTTTCCACCGGTTTTTGGCTTTCTTTCGATGCTCAAAGATTCTTTATACTGTTTTAAGACACTACAAACTGTTGTCTTTGAAATTTTTAATACTTTTGCTATCTTATTTCCGGACCATGTGGGATTTTCAACGAATTTGTTCACAATTAATTTCCGAGCGGCTAACTCCATCGTGAAAAAATTAGTAACTAACATGCAAATCATGGCAAACTTCAAACAGATAACGGGAATATTATTTTTAACGGAAGGGTACCAATTTTTTTTAGTACAACTTCGAAATGACCCTGTAGGAATCACTAGAGTATGTACAGATTTTGCATGGACAGGTCTTTATATCTTGAATGGATATACGGATATATGGATATCCTACCCAACAAGTATGCTCTAAAATTTTTTGTCGCCCAAACAATAGTTAAAAACTCTTTTTCTATTGTTCAGTACCTTTTTTCAGCGTTATTCAATGATCTACTTGCAAACGCAATTGGTCGATCTTCTCCTACTTCCCCTTGTGACAAGGCCGTTCCTAATGCGTCTCCACTCGCATCCGTAGTTAATAAAAACGGTTTGCTAAAGTCGGGGTATGCCAAAATGGGTGATGAAGTCACTGCTTCTTTTATTTTTTCGAACGCTTCCTGACAGTTATCTGACCATTGGAACTTATTATCCTTCCTCAGTAAATTATTTATGGGTGATGCCATCTGTGACATATTTTTTATAAATTTTCTATAATAATTAGCTTAGCCTAAAAATCCCTGAACCTCCTTCCTATTTCTCGGTATTGGAATATCCTTCACGCATTTTAATTTTTGTGGATCTGGGAGCGCTCCTAATTCCGAACATTTGTGTCCTCGGTAAGCTATTTCTCTGCGAAGAAACTGACACTTTTCCGTATTCAATTTTAAGTTATTTTCTCTAAGTCTCTGAAATACTTGTGCTAATCTTTCTCCATGTTGCTGTAGATTTTTGCGATAAATTACCACATCATCTAAATAAACGAAACAATCTATTCCTTGTAATCCTGTCAGTATATTATTCATCAATCGCTGGAAAGTCGCTGGAGCTCCGGTGAGTCCAAATGGCATTCTATTGAATTCATAATGACCAAATGCTGTACTAAATGCTATCTTTTGTCTGTCTTCTTTACTCATGAGAACCTGATGGTACCCACTGGCCAAATATAATGTTGAAAAATATCTGCAGTGCCCTAATTGATCTAATATTTTATCGATCCTTGGTATTGGAAAAACTTGCTTAATTGTTGCGTCATTTACCTTTCTAAAATCTATGACTAATCTCCACTTTTTCATACCATCGCTTCCTGCTTTCTTTGGTACTAACAGCAATGGCGAATTCCAAGGTGATTTGCTCGGCTTAATAATGTCGTCTTCTAACAGTTGTTCTACCTGTTTTTGAATTTCTTCTCTATGTGCTTGAGGTAATCTATACTGTTTTTGATTTATTGGAGGCTGATTTGCTTGAACCTGAATTTCGTGTTCTATTACTGGAGTATATTTTAATGTATTCCTTTCCAATAGAAAAATATCATGGTATGCCGTTATTAAATTTTCGATTTTAGACCTTTCCTCTACGTTCAAACTTTCATCTAATTTAATTGTTTGTGTTAACTTTTTAATCCTTTCTTTTACTTTACACTCGTTTACTCCATACATTGAGCCTGACTTCATTTTAAATATATTATAATTGGAAAATTTCGGTTTATAGTACCTTGGCAAGATAACATCCTCATTATTTGAGTTCAAAATTGATACATACGCGGTATCGTTCTCTAGCTTCGTTCAACTTTCTCTTAAATAAACCCCTGACACAATCTCCTGTTTATGTACAACTACCACCGGAATTTTAGTCTCTACTTTAATTCTTACTGTTTGTATGGTTCTAGCTTTTATTTGTATTTCCTTACTGTAATTAATTGACCTGAACTCATTCATTTGTTTCAATGGTAATTTTATATTACTTCCTTCTCTGTCATATATAGTTAATGTTTTATCTCTCGTATTTATTATAGTTTTATTCCATAAATTATCCCGGCATAATATGCCATCTGCAGGCAGTCCTTGTTCCAGTGCAACTACGTGCAACTTGAAACTAAGATTATTTACCTCGTCATGTTCTATCTTCACTGACCCAAGTGTTTTCACGAAACCCCCGAATGCTCCACACAAATTTCTTATATCTTTTCCCCTGTCCTCCATTGTTTTTAATGCGTTTTGTTTCACTAAACTCGTGTCTGCTCCGGAATCTACAAGAAGAATGAGTCTACCATTTATAGCATTCTTGCAATTAATTTCTATAAACACATCATTAACTTTAGAGATTCCAAAACATTCACCCTCTTTCTTCTCCAGCACCGTCATATTTTTGTGCCAACCATCATTTGTTATATTTTCACTTAATTTTTCTAACAACACATTGAATTTTCCTTTTGTTATATTTTTATTTAATGATCCTATTACCCCTTTAAAGTTCCTATTACCCCTTCTATCCTTTTCTCTACCGCTCTCATAATATTTTCCAAATGTATTCTTCTTTCTTTTATTACTTTTTTTATATTCCTATGGGCTCTTCTCATGCTACCCATGGCCATATTCACCACATATATAATTATTTGTATTATTATTAAACTGCTATAAAAAATTTTTTTGATGTTGCCCGTAGCAACTTAATTACTTTTTCTGAATTCGGGCCTACATTCGCTACATTTTCTTCTGATTGGGACGAACAGACATTCACAATCTTTTCAGATGCCGAATGATCTGTTACTGAACTCTCTCCTGGCTTGGATGTACAGATATTCACAATCTTTTCAGATGTCGAATGATCTGTTACTGAACTCTCTCCAGGCTTGGATGTACAGATATTCACAATCTTTTCAGATGTAGAATTATCTGTTACTAGCCTTTCTATTGACTAAGATGTACAGATATTCACAATCTTTTCAGATGTCGAATGATCTGCTACTATCTTGGTCGGCCTAAGTGTTCTTTTATTTCGGGGTTCCCAGCTTATTGGCCTTTGCGGGGCCCCTGAAAGTTTCCCTGCCTATTCTCCCAATTTCTCTTGGCGTAACAGTCTTTCTCCACGTGGCCTTACTTGTTACACCATCTACATTCAATCGCTTTGTTGGGTCCCTGTTTTTGTCTCTTATCCTCACTATTTCGGAATGGATTTTTTGAGTTAAAATTGTCCTCATATCCCTTTCCAGCCATTTTATCACTTCTGGTTTTAAATTCTTGGGCACAGCTCCTCCCCTTTTCGTGCCCATATTCCTGGCATTTTTCGCAATACGGTGTGTTTCTCCTTGTTCTACACACGTCCCTGGTGTGACCTCTCTCCTGGCAAAATGAGCACCTTATAGCTAATCTGCTATTCGTTAATTGTTTTTTATCCTCTTCCTGTATGTTATATTGCCCTCTTTGTTCTTGACCTCTTTTCCTGGGAAACCTAATTCCCTGTTTGCCCTAGTACTCTTGCCCATAGCTATTATGGCCTTGTGCGGTTCTCCCCAGCTCACCTCCTTTTAACATGACCTCCATTTCTAATGTCCTTTTTTCTAACGCTGCGAGACCCAAACCGGCTGTCGTTAATAAAATCGTTCGGAGGTTCGGGTCAGAGACTCCCACCTTAAATGCACTAACGACCGAACTACTGAGCTGTTCCCACAGGATACCGTCATCACCCACTAGATCTCTTCCCCGAGACTCTGTCACTTATTCTGTTCGCGAACGAACTTAACCTCTCCCCCGGCCTTTGGACGCAATGCGATAGTTCCATTATCAACGTATTATACGTTGTCTCCTTAAGATACTTCGCTTTGATTGCCCCATAGAGTTCCTCAACCTTACCAAATTTCTTACTCCTGCAAAACTCAAAGGCCTCCCCATGTAGCCTTAATTCCACACAATCTGTGAAGTCCTGTGCATCTACTGGTTTCACTGCTTTGAATGCCAACTCGCATCCTTGTATAAATCTATAAACTTCTGCCGGTGACTCAGTACCCGAAAACAAGGGCACCAAATTATTCACCGTTTTCGCTATGTCGTTTAAATTCATAATTGTTCGTTTAACCAGTCCTTTTCTTCAATCTAATCCTGGTCTGGCTTCCTGCAAATTTACTCTAACACTACGTGTGATAGTTTTCAATAAAAATACGAATTCTCCTCCTGCCATACATGAACAAATACAAATTTAAATCTTACAAAACACATTTTTATATTTTTTGTTTAATTCCCATTTATTTAAAGTTTTTGCCATATATTAACCATACATTAGTCGAATTTTGTAATAGAAATATTCTTAACTATTTTTAAAAGATTTTTCTTTTTATTCTCTATTCTTTATTCTTGATAAATCTTCCACGGTTATTTGTTCCTTTTATATTTTTCCTCTATAAAAATATGCGTTCAGCTTTGGTCACAGTGCTCAGTGGATCCAAAAAAGTTGTTGTTGACAATATGTGTTATCTAAAAAAAATTTTTTACCAAAAATTGAATTCCTAAAAAAAAGGTTCAAACGAAACTTAAACCTTTATATTCAAAATAAAATATTCCTACCATCCTCTTTCCGAGAGGTGATGGAAGATGGATCCGCCATCAATAATATATTTTCAGCAGGACCCACGTCAGTCCTACTGCCACAGAGATAAAGATCATTTTGCCCTATCAAAATGTCCTATAAAAAAAATGCATTCGTTTAAAATTTTACAAAAACTTAAAAAAAAATATCCTTATTGTTCCTGTAACATGATAAGGATCCTATCAAACATTTTAATTCCGTAAAAAAATTTTCATTCCAAAATATCCTTGTTGTTCCTGTAACAACAAAGTCCCACCGATCACTTTGAATCCCTACAAACGAACCAATGTCCTTACTGTTCCTATAACAGAAGGATCTAACAAAAATTGTATTTCTCTAAATAATTTAAAATTAAACAAACAAAAAAAATATCCTTATTGTTCCTGTAACAATAAGGATCCTAACATCCTTGCTGTCCCCGTGGACAGAAGGATCCTACCGGCTGCGCCATTTTGTAATATCCCCTCTGAGAGGATACGCGTGGGTCCTACAGTCCTAACAAACGTTTGCTGCCGGCGCTTAAGAGCGCCACTGGCATCTATTCAAAAAAATACCTTATTCGCCGTCACCCTTAGGTGCATTCAGGCGTTGAGATTTTGATTTATACTTACTGGTTGCTGGTATCCAATTTGCTAACCTCAGGATCCACTGTTGACTTCTGCTTGAAATAAAAAGAACACTTGTGTATCTTCCAAATTCATTCACTCAAGAACTCTTTATTTTAGCGGAGACAAGATATTTATAACATATCTGGCTGCGCTTCTTCTTCTTAAGTTTTACATACTTGTTACATACTTAATTCTACTTATTGATAAATCAGCGGTTGCGTAATTTTCCCTTCCGCCTCTTGCACAATAGTTTGGCTTAAATTGACTTCATTATTAAGTTCCTATGATGTAATTATTTTACAGTACGTTGACATTGGTTCTTACTTTAAATATATATTCCTACATACTTATTTAATAATGCCAACTTGGGCTAAACAAACATGTATGACATGTGTAATTGGGTCATATTGCCCAACGATAAATTATTATTTAAATTATTTTTGTTTTGCGTTATCCGCTTAGCCAAAATGTGTGTATGCTAAATACAACAATAAAATATTAAAATTAATTTACCTCTGGTTTTTGCTTTGACAGCATATAACGCTGACCGCACAGAAGTAAATTGTTGGCTTAATTTTATTGTCTTTAAATAAAATGAAAACTGATCGCCCAGTTGTTGTTGCGGTAGATCAGTGTTCATTTTATTGTCTTATTTTTGTTTTAATTGACTGGCACATTGAATTCATATAAAAGTGCCGCAATGCAATTAATGTTGATCGCTCACTTAGTTGTTGCGGTGGATCAACTTTCATTGCCAGCACTTGGCCACTAGTAGAAAGACAATATTTTGGGGAATACCCCGTTGTGAGTCACAACACTTTGTCTTCAGAATCCCTACTCGGGCCCATTTGTAACGAACTCTTTTTGCTCGTTACTGATTTTGCTAAGGTAAGCTCAGTGAGTAAAATAGGAGTTCTTACAAAATAATTTATTTACCAATGATTCCGATGTTGAAATGAGAAAGCCAGCGTTTTAGTTTTAAACTGTAAATTAAGTCTTTATTATTTCTTTAATTTGTTTTATTTGTAAGTAGTTTTATTTTATTGCAGTGCGGTAAATAATTTTTATTAATTATTACCGAAGTTAATTAAGAATAATACTTTTTATTTTTGCTTTAAAAAATAAAAATCAAAACATACCAGTTATTTTGTGACCAAAAAAATATCGGATAAACTTTACTTTTTATTTTTGCTTTAAAAAATAAAAATCAAAACATACCAGTTATTTTGTAACCAAAAAATATCGAGCAGATTTTGATTTTTATTTTTGCCTTAAAAAAATAAAAAGCAGAAATAATTTTTATTTTTTGCTCAAAATTTTAAAAATCACAAGATAATTATTATTTTTTGCTTTTTATTACAAAATGCATGCTTAGTACGGTCTCTGATTTATTCAGTTAATATCCATTGCTTGCACAAATTGTACCCCAGTTATTATCCGGGCTTGTAATCCGGAGGGAAGTACTTCCTATTATTGCGTAATCAGTACAAAAACTCTTTTGAAATACATTTTTCTATATTTCCAAACATCTTATATAATTACAGCAAATGAAACACTATTAAGAACTCTTCTGAGTTATTGTTCTCTTCATGGAGCTGGTGGAGGAGGTCTAGCATCCGTTCGAATGGAGTTGATATTATTGTTACAAGAATTACAACAGGAAAAATCACAGCAACAGTTGCTTAGCCCTCTACCATTTCCCACAACACTTCCACTTTTGAGTGCCTGCGTTGCTGGAAATAAAACCGTCATAGCCGATCCAATCAAATTTTTGCAGGTTAGTTATATGGATAATATAATAACAGTTGAACAATTGAAACAGAGCCGCAAATGAAGGTTTCACCTCCTACATAACTCACATTACTAGAACACCGCTATTAAAATGTAATTTAAAAGTGTCAGTCAGTTGAAGAACTTTGAAAGTGACTAGCAAAATGCAACCAATAGAACTTTCAAAAATAGTTTATAAGAGAAACACAGGGGAGTGGAGAGGATTTATCCATAATCCAGAGCCAGAACTCTCATATCAATCTTTAATCCTTAATCCTGCGCCAGAACTCTCATGCCAATCCTGGAGCAGGGTTTTGTATGAGAGTTCTGGCGCAGGATTAAGGTACGATATGAGAGTTCTGGACCAAGGATTAAGGATCAATCCTCATACCAATTTTCTGGCTCAAGGAGCAGGAGCAGGATTTTGTATACCGGTTCTGGCTCAAGGAGCAGGAGCAGGAGCAGGATTTGGTATGAGAGTTCTGGCTCAAGGAGCAGGAGCAGGATTATGGATTGACGGAGCAGGATCAGGATTAAAGCAAGTGATAAAAAAGTGATAAAAGTCAATTTGGTAGGAAATTTTTATTGAGCAGGAGCTAAACCTAGGGATTTTTATTTAACATAAAGGAAACCTAGAAGAAGAAGTAAGAGCACAACACACCCTATGAATATAATGTAACGAACCAATTATTTAAACGTAACACACATGTAAATATAAAATAACACATTTTAAAATGCAGTAGCTATGTAGCAAAATCCATTTTCTATTGACAAACGAAAAAATTATTTTTTCATACTTACATCTATTTCATCATAATGTGAAATATATGTGAAAAAATTTTCATCCCTTATGCTAGAAAAGTAAAATAAGATAAGCATCAGAACCACAAAGCAAATAAACATCAAACAAAAACAGGCCGATCTTTCTCTTGCATTGATAGAAGTATTCTAAAGAATAAAAATGTTATGTGTATGTCACCACGAGTGGTCTATGAGGAATGGCAGGTGGAAATACTGCTGAACATGTTATCTATTGAGGTTACTTTTATAAAAGAGGTTAAAAAGGTCAAGCTAATTTATGATTCTTACATCCGACATGTTTTAAAAAGGTTAAGTAAATTTAGGGTCCAAAAGATAGAACGAATAAAAATCAGATACATGTAAGAACAAAAGTGTTTTATCAACATGAAGCAGACACTTGATTGGTTTTCTTCAAATCTTAGTCTCGCTTACTCTCTCTCTCTCTCTCGCTTACTCTGTCTCTATCTCTCTCTGTCTCTCTTTTACATTTTCTCTCGGTTGCACCCTCTAGTTGACTAAATAATTGTTATAATAGACTTTGAAAAATGTTTCATCCTCACTTTAAAAAAGTATGCTTATTAAATCAGTTTAAAGTGTTTTGCCACTCTTTTTTATATTAGTTTAAAGTTTATTTTGACAACTAATGTTTTATAAAAACAGAACTCGAAATTTTACTATTATTGTACAAAAGCGTGTTTCAAAATAACGTGAACAAAAGATCAGTTGAAAGTGTATTTTAAACTAACAATCTATATATATCTATAAATAACATAAACAACTCAATTCACATTAAAAAAATGAATCAATTTGAATGCAATGAGTGTAAACTTACTTTTTTACTTAAACATAACCTTACTCGTCATATAAGTATGTGTTATTAATGCATACGTTCCTCCAAAGAGCAGTGTAGAGGTCTATGCAAGCCTTGCGGATTGCATAGAATTTATATTAAATTTACTTGACGTTAATGACGACATTTTATTGTTGGGCGATTTTAATTTGCCTGACTTAAAATGGCATTCTTCTGACGATGAAACACATTTTTGTGCATCTAATTCGAAGACACGCCAAGAACATATATTTGTTGACAATATATGCTCTGACTTACAACAAGTTAGTTGTATTTATAATAGTCTGGAAAGGCTGCTTGACCTAGTCTTAACTACAGACAGTAACAATGTCATTGTTCAGAAGGCACTTCATGCTTTGACAACTATTGATAATTACCATCCACCTTTGAGTATTTTTTATAAATCCGATAGGGAGAATATGCTAAATTTAAGCTCTGTTGACACAGTTTTTGAATTTAATTTCAAACAAGCTGACGTTTTGAAGTTGAATCATTTACTTTATAGTAAATTAAATATAATTACAGAATACATAAATAATAAAAGTCTTAATAGTTCAATAAATTTTTTCTATACGGAGCTCTTTGCCATGTTTTCTAAGTCTGTACCATATGGTCTGAAATTTGCGAAAAATTCTGCGTACCCTTAGTACACAAAGGATTTAAAGACTCTTCGCAACAATAGGAATAGGGCATGGAAGAAATATGTTTGTAGTTTTGACTCAAATGACCTAGAAACATACAAACGCTTGTTTCTGGAATTTGAGAATCGCTCAGCTGCATTATATAATGAGTACATGGATAATATGAAGCTGAGTATTTTGTCCGATCCAAGAAAATGTTGGGGATTTATTAATGTCAAGAAGAAGACTGATGGATTTCCTTCTTCTTTCAAATTTCAGGATGGATTTACTGATGATTCCACCATTATTTGTGGCCTATTTGACAATCTTTTTAAAAAATCTGTTCATGTGCATGGATTCTGTTCAGATTCTTTTAATCCTGATTTAGCGTATTTCGATTATATGAACAACGCACCCAAAGTTTCTTTGGAGCATATATCTTTTACCTCAGAGGATATTTTTAAGTATATTATATCAATCGATGAAGATTTTAGCGCTGGACCAGATGGGATTCCTGCCGCAGTATTAAAACAATGCGGCTCCATTTTGTGTCAACCACTCTCGTTGCTTTTTAATAAATCAGGAAAGTAATTTTCCTCTTTTCTGGAAAAAATCTTTTATCAGTCCTATTTACAAAAAAGGTGCAGGAATGACGTCACTAATTACAGGCCTATCGCTAAGTTGTCTTCGATTCTTAATTTTTTTGAGCGAATAGTGTACGATCGAGTGAAAATTCACTGTGGGCAAGTCATGACAACTCGTTAGCATGGTTTTGTTACTGGCAGATCCACTGTGTCTAATCTCCTTGATTTCACTACATTCTGCTTAAAATCTATTGATTCTGGTAGCCAAGTCGATTGTATTTACACTGACTTTAGCAAAGCATTTGATAAATTACCGCATAATCTAATTTTATTTAAACTTAAATTAATGGGATTTCCACAATATTTTGTAAACTGGATCAAATCGTATTTGATGGAGCGATCTTATCAAATACGGTTCCGAGGCGTGTTGTCTTCTGAATTTGTTGCAGAATCGGGTGTTCCTCAAGGAAGCCACCTGGGCCCACTTCTGTTTATTTTGGCAATTAATGATGTTACCCACGTCATTAAACACTCTCATTTGCTTATTTATGCAGATGATATGAAAATATACAGAACAATTGATTCTAATGACAATTCAGACCTGCTCCAGTCAGACTTGAACTCCTTTGAGGTTTGGTGTTCTAAAAATAACATGTTTTTAAATCCAGATAAATGCCAAACTATGACCTTTTCGCGTAAAAGGAACAATTTTATTTTTGATTACAAAATTAAAGATACTGCTTTAAGTCGTGTAACTACCGTCAAAGACCTTGGTATATGCATGGATTCTAAATTGTCGTTTAACATGCATATTGATAGAATTTGTAAAAAAGCGTCTTCTATGCTTGGTTTTATAAAACGGTGGTCCAAAGAGTTTGATAGCTTAATAACAACTACAACTCTGTATTATTCAATCGTGCGTCCTCACTTGGAGTACGCAAGTCAAGTATGGTCCCCACATTACAATGTGCATGTTGATCGTATAGAAACAATTCAAAAACGTTTTGTTCGGTTTGCTGTAAGAGGTTTGAGTGGAACTGACACATTTAACCTTCCTCCATATGAGGATCGTTTAAAATTATTACGATGTGAGAGTAAGTGAGAGAAGAAAATCTGCTGATATCGTCTACTTACACCAACTCATAACTGGTGTATTCGACTCTCCAGAGCTTCTTTCTTTTATAAATTTTAACACTAACCGTAGAAGCAGCAGAAACTCTAACAACTTGATTTATTTACCATTTAGTAGAACAAATTATATGTTAACTGCTCCATTAAATCGCATGAGTACCTTTGTTAACAACTGTAACGTGTTTGATGTTAACTTGTCGAAAGGTCAACTCAAAAGTAGATTGAAAACTAATGTATGATTAGATCTATGTAAACGCATGGTTAGTTGTTATGTCTTGTGTTGTCCCTGAGCCCAACCCATATTATGGTGGGTAAATTTTTCTCCCTTTTGGTTTTTTATTGGACCACTTTTATCGATATCTTTGAGTTATTTCAATGATATTGGATTGGTTCTTAAAATGATCTATTGCGGAGAAAGTGTGAAAAAGCTGTAGTAGCTGAACTCTATTGTTATTGCATGTATATAAGGATAAAGCATCAAAGTCCTTATGCACAATCGTTCCACGGAAAATTCATATAGCGCCTATGTCTAGCGGAAATGCATGTCTGAAAATGAAATTCCAAAAATCTGTTGCAACACATGTAAGAAAGATATATTAATAAAACATTGGTCTTATCATATAAGAACAAACGCACATTAAAGGAATAGTGGCGAAATAATAAATGAGCAATTATCAAGAATCACATCGGCATTTAATGAACGCATAGAGTCTTTTGTATACAGATATAACAATGAAGCTGTATTAGTTCCTGATGAGTTTTTAGCAAACTGTAAAGCAATAATTGTTCAAACTCTTCAATAAATGCTATCAAAACACACCAATCTTAAATTCAACTTGGAGTTGTTCTGCGAGTATGTAAAAACAGTTCAGAGTCATATTCCATGCGCATATAGTTATTATATTAAGTGTAGTTTTAATAATTCGTTAGATAAGTTTCGAATATATATAGGTGAAGATGCATATAATCATTTCTTTAAAACTTTAGTTAGTGATGCTAAGCAAATTTATAATAATTACCTTAATAGTATAATTACTGAACCAATGAATTTCCTCACACTTTTTGAATTAAATATTCAGAGCAATAGAATTAGTTGTCATATTTGCGAAAAGCCTTTGGGAGTTGACAGAGTAGCAGATCATTGCCATTTAACGGGGAAATATCGAGGTCCTGCACACAATGAGTGTAATTTAAATTTTAAAATTGCAAAGTTTATTCCAATCTTTTTTCACAATCTTTCTTCATAAGATTGTCATTTATTTATTAAAGAACTGTCAACGATTTTCGGAAGAATAAATGATGTCCCGATTAATAAAGAAATTTATATTTCAGTATCTAAATATATTCATTTCGATGGTGGTAAAAGCGTTGAACTAAGATTTTTAGATTCCTTTAGATTTATGCCTTCTAGTTTATCAAGCTTAGCTAGAAACTTATCAAATGAAGACTTTTACGTTTTACGCTCCGAGTTTAACGATGAAGATAAATTCAATCTCTTAAGAAAAAAGGGTATATTTCCCTATGACTATTTTGATAGTATTGATCGTCTTCAGGAGGAATGTTTGCCACAAAGGGAAAAATTCTTTAATAAATTAAACGAAGAATGTAGTGCAGATGATTACGAACATGCCCAATAAGTGTGGTCAACTTTTAACTGATTAACATTGCAAAATTATTTGGAGCTGTATCTCAAAACAGATGTTTTACTTCTTACTGATATTTTTGAAAATTTTGGAAAAGTCTGTAAATCAATTTACAACCTAGATCCTTGTCAATATTATACTGCACCTGGTCTTTCTTGGGGAGCTATGTTGAAATATACAAAAATAGAATTATATCTGTTAACAGACATTGATATGATTAAATTCATTCAAAAAGGTATAAGAGGAGGTATAGTTCAATGCTCAAAACGACAAGCCATAGCTAACAATAAATATATGAACGATTTTGATAATAAAAAACCAACGAATTATCTTATGTATTTAGATGCCAATAATTTGTATGGTTGGGCTATGTCTCAATTTTTACCTGAAGGCAAGTTTGAATGGGTAGAAGATATAGATTCATTTAATTTAGATGAGCAAACTAATAACTCTGACATAGGATATATTTTGGAATTCATGATTTACATAATGATTTACCTTTTTGTTCCGAAAACAAAAAAGTCCCACCGGTAAACATCAAAAACTTATAATTGATTTATCTAACAAATTTAATTATATTATACATAATGTGAATTTAAAACAATGTTTAAAGCATGGGCTTAAGCCTAAAAAGATTCACAGAATTTTAAAATTTAACCAATCTCCATGGTTAAAAAAATATATTGATTTAAATAATTCTCATAGAACCCAAGCTAAAAATGAGTTTGAAAATAATTTTTTTAAATTATTAAATAATTCAGTATATGGAAAAACAATAGAGAATGTAGACAAGAGAAAAGACATAAAAATTGTATGTGAGTGGGAAAGTGTAGGGAAAAAAATGGGAGCTACAAGTTTAATAGCTAAACCGAATTTTCATAGCTTTACAAGGTTTACTGAAAATATGGTTGCAATTCAACTAAACAGAATACATACCACATATGGCAAACCAATTTTATATAAGATTTTCAGTACTTGAATTATCAAAATGGAAAATGTATGACTTTCATTATGATTACATGTTGCCAAAATTTAATAAAAACTTGAGTTTGTGCTATATGGATACAGATTCATTAATTTATTCAATCAAAACTGAGGATTTTTATAAGGACATAATTAATGATATTGAAACGAAATTTGATACATCCGATTATAAACTCAATAGTCCATAATCCGGTATTGAACGAAAAAATAAAAAGGTTTTAGGCTTAATGAAAGACGAAAATAATGGAAAGATAATGAGGGAGTTCATTGGTTTAAGATCAAAAATGTACTCTATTAGTGTCGAAGGCGACAATGAAATAAAAAAAACAAAAGGAGTAAAAAAATCTGCATTAGTTAACCTTAGAATTAATGATTACAGGAAATGCTTATTAGACAAAAAATCTTTTTTGATAAAATGTGTACATTTAGGTCTAAGATACATCAATGATATACACAGGAAATTCGTAAAATTGTTTTAAGTTATTTAGATGATAAACGATGTATATTGCCAAATGGTGTTGATACTCTAGCATGGGGACACTATGAACTAATTAATATACTGAACTTATAAAATTTTTTAAAATAATATATCAAATAAAAAATTTTGTTAAAATTTAATTATTTGTTCTTTATTTTTTCAATGCATTATTTAAAACTACAATTTCTACATTTAATTGTATTATATATATTATAATAAAATTGCATAAATTTTCTAGCTGCTGCTTCTCTATATTCTTTTCCATAAACACAGTTACAAGTGTCTGGTCAACTTGTAGTCTCAGCATTTGACCAGGGACAATCCTCATAATGTTCGCCGAATTTATTTTCATATACTCTTAAACTATTCAAATACTGGAGATGTGTTTGTATGCTTATAAATTTTGTTTTATGCTCATCCGAAAGAATATCCGAAAATTTAATTATGAAATTATATATTTCCTTTATTATCATATTTACTCTGATGTGTTACTGTACTGTCAGAAGGAAGGTTTGTAAATAAGTTTTAATATTAATTTTAAGAGTATTTATATATATTTTGCCAATCGATTGAATACAGAACTCTTTTAAATATTATCTTTCTTTTACATTTGAAACAATTAACGTTAACCAATCAGTGCTTATTCTTGTTTTGCTTTATTTTTCTTGCTTTTTTCAACTTTTAAATCCTTTGCCAATTTATTATCATTCTTCTTTTTCTTGCACTTATCCTCCAAATGTTCATTACTGCCGCAATAGTTGCAATAAAGTAACCTTTGATATCCTTTCAGCCTATTAATTTTTTTTTATTTTTATTATTTAACAATACAAGCAAAAGTTTAATTTTAGCAACTGATTTTTCTCTATCCAGCTATTGTGAGATTGATCAAATCCTAACCGTTTTACAAACAGTTTTTTACCTCGCCGTTTTAATATTTTTTCAATAAGGTAAGCATTATTATTTTTTACTTTCTGCAATTCGAACTCATTTTTGAACAGGAACACTCCAGTTACTTCCTCGTCACCTTCTAACATTCCTTCTTTGACTAATAGTTCAGTTTTGACTCCTATTGAGCCTAGAAATCTATCAAGCTTAAGGGCAGTGTCGAGGAAAAAAAATGTATTTATTTCACGTCTTCAGCCCGACACAACTGTTGAAAATGTATTGACTTTTATCAAACATAATAAATTGTTGAGTCAAAATGCATTTTATTCATGCAAAAAAATAGGTAATAAACCTTCCCATGCTTCCTTTATTCTCACAGTTCCAGCTGAAGAGTTTGCAACTGTTCTAAACTCTAATTTGTGGAATGATAATATACTCGTTACAGAGTTTCAGCCTAAGAATAAGCCTAGAGGGACGACTCAAGCCGCTCGTCAATCCCAAAAAAACTGAATAGGTTATCCCTTTACTATCAAAATGTAAGGGGATTACGCTCTAAGACGCGAGACATATTTTTAATGTCTCAGAATTTCTCTGAGGATATTATCGCACTGACTGAAACTTGGTTAAACGGAAGTATTACTGACTTAGAATTGTTTGATAACAGTTTTGAAGTTTATAGAAGAGATAGACATGCTGACAATACTTCTGCTGTCGGTGGAGGTGTCTTATTAGCTGTAAGGAACTCCTTCGTTAGTTCCATTATTGTTATTCCCTGCTCTGCTAACATCGAACTTATATGCGTCAAGGTTGTACATTCCAATTCTAATGTATATCTTATTAATGCATACGTTCCTCCTAAAAGCAGTGTAGAAGTTTATGCAAGCCTTGCGGATTGCATAGAATACGTTATAAGCATAATTGACGTTAATGACGACATTTTATTGTTAGGTGATTTTAATCTGCCTGACTTGAAATGGGAATCTTCTGACGATGATACATATTTTTGTGCATCTAATTCGAAGACTCGCCAAGAGCATATATTTGTTGATAATATATGTTCTGACTTACAACAAGTGAGTTGTATTTATAATAGTCGTGAAAGACTTCTTGACCTGGTCTTAACTACAGATAGTAACAATGTGATTGTTGAGAGGGCCCCTCATGTTTTGACTGCTGTTGATGAATACCATCCACCATTGAGCATATGGTACAAATCAGACAGGGATAATATAGTAAAGTCTAACTCAATAGATAAAGTTTATGAATTCAATTTTAAAAAAGCTGACTTTTTGAAGTTGAATCATTTACTTCAAAGTAAACTTCATGTTATTTTAGAATATGTTAATAATAACACTCTTGATAATTCAATTAATTTTTTTTATATGGAAATCTTTGCTATGTTTTCTCTGTCCGTGCCATATAGCCTCAAATTTACGAAAAATTGTGCTTACCCCTGGTACACAAAGGAGTTAAAGATTCTTCGCAACAGCAGGAATAGGGCATGGAAAAAATATGTCTGTAGCTTAGACTTGAATGACCTAGAAATCTACAAGCGTTTGTTTCTGGATTTTGAAAATTGCTCAGCTACCTTATATCAAAATTATTTAGACAGTACTAAGCTGAGAATATTGTCTGATCCGAAGAAATTCTGGGGTTTCATAAACACCAAAAAAAAATCTGATGGATTCCCTTCATCATTTAAGACCTCTGACGGATTTACTGACGATCCTGTCGTAATTTGTGGTCTATTTGCCAATCTCTTTAAAGAGTCATTTTGTTCAGACTCTTTTAATCCTGATGAAGAGTACTTTGAATATATGAACTCTACACCCAGGGTTTCGTTGGATTCTATATCCTTTACTTCAGAGGATATTTTAAAGTATATTGGGTTGATCGATGAGGATTTTAATGCTGGACCTGACGGAATTCCTGCCGCAGTGTTAACACGATGTGGTTCCGTTCTAAGTCAACCACTGTCCATGTTATTCAATAAATCAATTAGCGAAAGTATTTTTCCACTTTTTTGGAAAAAATCTTTTATAGGTCCTATCTATAAAAAAGGTTGTAAGAACGATATAAACAACTACAGGCCTATCGCGAAACTCTCGTCAATTCCAAAACTTTTTGAGCGCCTCGTGTATGATCGTGTGAAAATTCACTGTGGGAAGGTCATGACAACTCGTCAGCATGGATTTGTTACTGGCAGATCCACTGTGTCTAATCTCCTCGATTTTACAACGTTTTGCTTAAATTCATTTTATTCAGGTAACCAGGTCGACTGTATTTACACTTATTTTAGTAAAGCATTTGATAAACTGCCACATAACTTAATTCTATTTAAACTAAAGTTAATGGGTTTTCCACAATTTTTTGTAAGCTGGATTCAATCGTATCTGACGGAGCGATCTTATCAAATACGATTTCGAGGCGTATTGTCAGCTGAATTTATTGCTGAATCAGGTGTTCCTCAAGGTAGCCACCTTGGTCCACTTCTGTTTATTTTAGCCATTAATGATGTAACCCACATCATCAAACACTCTCATCTACTTATCTATGCAGATGACATGAAAATATACAGAACAATAGATGAGACACCAACTCATAACTGGTGTATTCGATTCACCAGAACTTCTAACTCTTATAAATTTTAACACTAACCGTAGAAGCAGTAGAAATGCTAACAATTTAATTTACTTACCTTTTAGTAGAACAAATTATATGGCTACTGCTCCTTTACATCGCATGAGTACCTTTGTTAACAACTGTAGCTTTTTTGATGTTAACTTATCGAAAGGTCAACTCAAAAGTAGATTGAAAACTAATGTATGATTAGATCTATGTAAACGCATGGTTAGTTGTTATGTCTTGTGTTGTCCCTGAGCCCAACCCATATTATGGTGGGTAAATTTTTCTCACTTTGGATTGTTTTGGACCGCTCTTATCGATATCATTGGGGCTATTCACGGTTTGAGCGTACTTTTAACAAATCGTATTTATAGCATTTGTTATTGTTTGAATTGTGAGCACCTCGCCATGTGACTGTCGTATAAAAAGACTGTGCAACTCTATGATGTATGTGATTATGCGGCTGTAGACAGAGCATAAAAATACGAGGTACAAAAAACACCTCCAAGGGCTGCTTTTATTTACGAGTGCCTGCGTATTTGCATTTGTATGCAAAACAACAGCAAAGCAAAATGCGCTTTCGTAAATTGGCGTACAAATAGCGGATCGAACAAATGGCAGACCAGCGTATTCGAACTGTGAATGGCCTTATTGAGATGTTTTGATGTTATTTGGGCTGGTTCTTAAGATGATCCAATGCGGAGAAAGTGCGAAAAAGCTGTAGTAGCTGAACTCTATTGTTATTGCATGTATTATATCTCTTCGTACAAACTATGTCAAACTAAAGGATGTTTTTATTTGCTTTATTATATAAAAGAATTTGATGGAGAAGAATCGTCAGTTTGTATTTTGCCGCCATCTTATAATGATTGAAATAAAGCGACAGTGGTGGTTGATTTTCAGTACCTATTTGGAAATAATCAACAACTATTTGTTAAAGAGCTCGCATACATGGGTGGAGGATCTGTGATACCAAACTACTTTTTGTTCAAACCTCCATATAATATAGAAGAGTTGGATGCGGAAACAAAATATAGACAACAAATTTGTACAAAGTATATAAATGGCTTGAATTGGATGGATGGATGTTACTTAGATGTAATAGACATCATATTGCCACTTGACAAGTATGAAACATTGGCGTCGGAAGCGGGGGGGCAAGGTGGGCAGTTGCCCCCCCACTTTTTTAGCTAGATAAACAATTTAAAAGGAAAAGTTATTCAAAATATCAGTTTTTTTGCAACGATAATATTTTTGTATTATATATTTTCCTCTTCTTTCTCTCTTCTTCATGTTTCATGTGAAGAAATTTTTGTGAACTTTTTTTGCACCACTATTTGTACTGCCCCCCCATTTGTACTGCCCCCCCAGATGAAATTCGCTTCCGACGCGCTTGGTATGAAACCATCTTGGTAGCAGGAAAACCAAAGAAGGAGTTCTTAGAAAAATTTTTGAGCACTAAATTTATTAATATCGATCTAAAAACTAGTTTAAATAACTTACCTTTCTATTTTACAAATTGTCACATACATAGAAATACTAATCATAGATGTGCTCTTAATAATATTTTTAAAATTTTTATATACATTGAAAAATGTCATTATATAATTGATTATATTGATGAAAATAAAATTTAATATAAACAAAAGTATAAAGAAAATTTTTTCAGTTGAAAATTGACTATCACATCGATAAAACGTTTTTTCAGTTTATTCATCCATTCACCTTGTTAATAAGTGGACCATCAGGTTCTGGAAAAACTGCTTTTTTGAAGAACTTAATAGAATCCCGGGATAACCTTATTAATAAATCGATAAATCGCATTATTTGGTGCTATGGTGAAGAGAAAGCAAAACCGAATTTAAAAAATAATGTTGAATTTTACAAAGGAGTGACTGAGTATTTTGAAAATAAAACAAACGAGCCTACTCTCATCATATTATATAATTTAATGATGGGTTCTTTCAATAAAACAGTCTGTGAACTTTTTACAAGAAGAGCACATCATAGAATTTTATCAGTAATTGTAGTCACTCAAAATATATTTTATAAATCATCTCACACTAGAGACATTTCATTAAATTCTAAATATATAATCGTTTTTAAAAATCCTCGAGATAAACTACAATTTCAGCATTTGGCACGACAAATATATCCCGAAAATTCCAATGAGCTCATGAGAGTATATAAGGAGGTAACAGATGAGCCTCATGAATATTTGATTATTGATCTTACTCAAAATATAAATGACTTATTAAGATATCGAACAAATATTTTTAATAGAGACTTTTGTTATTGTGATACAAGTGAAAATGGTATTAAAAAAGAATCTAAAGCGATTGAAGGAAAACAAGCATATTTTGTATGTGATAAAAAATGCTAATTCTAAACTAAACAAATCAATACTGAAAAATTCCGATGCTGATGTAATAAAAGTAATTTCTGAAATTGCGCTTAATACACTTAAGGGAAATAATATTCTAAAAAAAAAAGAAAAAGAAAAATTAGCAAAGTATAAAAACCAGCTCAGATCTCTTTCAGCTCCAAAACGATCATTGAGTTCAAAAAGGAAAGTTCTTATACAGAAAGGAGGATTTTTACCTATATTATTATCTTCTTTTCTTTCGGGTATAATTTGAAAATTAATTGAACATGTCTAAAACCCAGTTAAATAAAGTATTGCTTATACATCCAAATACGTATAACATGATTATAAACGACTCTTTATCATCAGAAATCTTAAAACTCTTAAATCGAAAACTCTTACCCATTTTTTATAACCAAAATGTAAGCGATTTTAATAAATGGATAGCTATTAGTCAAGAATTAAACATCTATGCACAACATAAACGAAAATTAAGGCAATTTAAAACATCCAGTCCAAAACCTCATCATCAACAAAATTTTAAAACTGTGGACTTAGAAACACAGACAGAAACTACTTTGAATGAACAAGTACAAAATAATTCAATAAAACATCAAAATGCAGTAGCCATAACTGATAATGACATCAACCAGTTCGCTGATGAAGACCAAAAAAAAATATTCCATAGGAATGGATATCAAAAACAGAAAACTATATAAAAATCAATCACATTCCACTCAAAAGTATAGTAACAATCTTAAACTCTAAGAAAATAATATAACATGGTATACAAAGAAAAAAAAAGACGCTTTCATGATTTGACTTTAAGTAATAATAGTATCTTAGAAAATCCACCCAAAAAAATTGGTTTGATGAAGAATTTAAGCAGAAAAGATTTAGCTAAAAAAAATAAAAAGTATCGAGTGTTAAATAATTCATATAAGATTAAAAAGACTCAAAAGTCTACTCAGTTAGGACATAATATCGTGGAGTGGCTGACGTTATAAAATAAAACTAAATATTGGAGAATATACACAAATAAACGGATTATTCAATTACGAACACGACATTAACATCATGAACAATCTAAATGAATTTTTTGTAACGCTTCTTAGTAATAATTCAATGAACGTTTATACAAGCAATGTAAAATCAGCATTTACGAATATAATTAATATTCCTACTTCAATTTCAGAGGATTGGGAAGTTGGAATTACTGAAATTGTTCTAACTAATCGAACAATTGATATTGCTTCTGTACGTGAAGTTTTAGTTCCAGAGATTATATTTATTTATACAGATATAATCAAACCGAGATGTGTTGGCGATTGCAACCTACGATGTTTGAGGATCATACCATATCATGGAAATAGACAAGTATTTAAATTTCCTTGCGTTGAATATTATGCAATTGAAACAATATCGATTAAGGATATATCAATCCTAATAACTGATATTAAGGGAGAAAGTATTAGTTTTCAACCTTCTGCAATCCCAATTTACTTACATTACATTTCCGGAATGTTAAAAAAAAAACCTATAAATGAGAGTAATATGTAAAAAATATTTCATATTAAAAGCATCAAGTCATGGAGCAGCTTTATACGCAATATTACTTAAATCAGTCAGGTAATGGAATGTCATATAGGAACTTTATATATAGCACCAAAAATAATTCAACAGGGAAGGGGAGTTGGTTAATTTTTTGCTGGGCTTTATCGCAATCTTAAGCCTTTATTAATTTCAGGATTGAATGCTGTTAAAAAGCAATTGAATCTGGAAAAGCAATAATCCATGAGTTTGGTCGAAAGCCTTTAAGAAAAATATTGGAAGAACAAGGTCAAGCTGCAATTAACAATCTAACTAATAAAGCGGTTAACAAAATAAGTAAAAAATTTCAAAAAGGATCTGGAAAAAATAATATAAAAAGCAAGAACATTAATAAAATCAGACATTCCAAAACTTTATCTAAAACCAAACGTTTCGATAATTTGCGTAAATATTTAATTTTTCACACTCTGCGATAAGACAAGACCTTCGTACAGGTCTTCCTCCCAGCAATTTGTTTTGAGAATAAAGATATATTCATCTAAAAATGCTTGTGGATTTGATTTCCACAATCTTTTTGAAATATCTTCCTCTGCCACATTATTATCCATTTCTTTAATCTGTTTTATTGTTTTGAATTTTGCATGATTTGATCCGAAACTTAACGTTTCGGATGAAATTCCAGATGATCGAGTTGGTGAAACTAGATCATCATCTACAAACTCATACGACTTGTACGATCTTGGAGCTGAAATAAAAAAAAAGAATAAAAATAAGTGTTATTAAAAAATAATACCTCTTAAATTTTGATGGACATTGATTAGTCCTGCTCTTTTTCTGTGGAGTCTTCTCATCCACTCCTCTCTTCTACTTCTGCGCTCATTTGCACGGATTTGCAGATACTCCCTTTGTGCCATTTTTTTGATTTTTTTAAATAAAGTGTACGTTGTTTCGTGAGCAAAGAACAAATAATTCTATTAGCCTTATAATAAAATGTATGGATATTTATATTCATAGCTTTTTGAAAAAGTATATGAAATGTATTATTACCTAAACTCTCATCTAAATGTAAGGAATATAGTAAAGAAAATCTGAAAATTATATATGTGTACATTACATATCTAATAACACATTAGTTCATGATAATTAAAAGTGTTAAATCTCTATAAAGTACTCTAAAATCAATATTAAAAACTATTAAATGGAGATAAAACTGACAACAGTGCATAACGATAAAACTATCCTTTTTGTTTGTTTGTTAAAACGTTTAGAGCAGTATTAATAAGACCTTTATCAAAAAATTATTTGTCATGAGGATGTTCATAAAGTTTATGACATTAACTCATTAAAAATACTCATAGATTCTTTGTAAACTCAAGATAGAAGAAAGAGTTATTTTATTGAAGGATATTACTTTCTCATAAATAGTGCTTATAACCTTCATATCTAATAGTTTACATCCGTGCCATAAAGTCTTTTCTTTTGTTTTTCTTTCTTTGTTTGTTAAGACGTTGTGACATGGTTTAATGGCTTAGACACTCGATTTTTCTATGAAGTATCATTCTCTCAAAGGGTTGGTTAGTTTAGGGTCCAAAAGATAGAACGAAAAAAAAAATCTGGTGTATGTAAGAACAACAACAAGGATGTTCTATCAACATGAAGCAAGCACTCGGTTAGTTATTTTAAGAGTTATTTTATTGAAGGATATTACTTTTCATTATATATTTTGCATAACCTTCATTCTAATAGTTTACAACCTTACCATAATGTTTTTCGTATTTTGTGGTACAGCGTTTAAGTATTAATAAGGTCTTTACAAAAAAATTATTTGACATCAGGATGTTCATAAACTCATAAAAATATTCAGCTTCTTTGTAAACTCAAGATAGAAGAAAGAGTTATTTTATTGAAGGATATCGAAGAAACACGCAGCCATGCCCGCAGTGCCGACAACGACATCATGGATAGCATCTACAGCGACTGCCTATGTCGAAATAAAATATTGCAATATTTTATTAACCTCTTTTATAAAAGTAACCTCAAAAGATAACATGTTCAGCATTCTTCCTACCCGTCATTCCTCATAGACCACCCGTGGTGACATACACATAACATTTTTATTCTTTAGAATACTTCTATCAATGCAAGAGAAAGATCGACCTGTTTGTTTGATGTTTATTTGCTTTGTGGTTCTGATGCTTGTCTTATTTTACTTTTCTAGCATAAGGGATGAACAATTTTTTCACATATATTCACATTATGATGAAATAGATGTAAGTATGAAAAATAATTTTTTCGTTTGTCTATAGAAAATGGATTTTGCTACATAGCTACTGCTTTTTAAAATGTGTTATTTTATATTTACATGTGTGTTACGTTTAAATAATTGGTTCGTTAAATTATATTCATAGGGTGTGTTGTGCTCTTACTTCTTCTTCTAGGTTTCCTTTATGTTAAATAAAAATCCCTAGGTTTGGCTCCTGCTCCATAAAAATTTCCTTCCAATTTGACTTTTACGTCCGCCTGTGTGCAATACATCAAAATTCCCCACACGATCTCATCACCAATTAAAATTCCGCTACACATTTTCACCACCCATCAAAATTCACCTACACTTTTTTATCACTTGCTTTAATCCTGATCCTGCTCCGTCAATCCATAATCCTGCTCCTGCTCCTTGAGCCAGAACTCTCATACCAAATCCTGCTCCTGCTCCTTGAGCCAGAACCGGTATACAAAATCCTGCTCCTGCTCCTTGAGCCAGAAAATTGGTATGAGGATTAAGGATTAATTAAGGATTGATCCTTAATCCTTAATCCAGAACTCTCATATCGTACCTTAATCCTTAATCCTGCGCCAGAACTCTCATACAAAATCCTGCTCCAGGATTGGTATGGTATTAATCCTTAATCCTGCGCCAGAACTCTCATACAAAATCCTGCTCCAGGATTAGTATGAGAGTTCTGGCGCAGGATTAAGGATTAAAAATTTATATGAGAGTTCTGGCTCTGGATTAATCCATAATCCAGAGCCAGAACTCTCATATCCTACCTACTCAGGGGTAAACATTAAAAAGTTAATGTGGGAAATCATAAGATCAATGTTGAAAAATAGTTACGGTTCGTACATAACATAAAAATAACAGGAATATACCGTCTCTGTGGTAAGCTTTAGAACCGCAACAGCCCTGGTTCAATCCTAAGCTCAGACAGAATGCTTTTTTATATTGAATTATTATTTCTGTTTTGCAGCCACCTCTCTGCAGACAGTGACAAAACTCAGAGAGTAGACACTGCCATGTAAGCTTCTTAAGAACATAAGCCGTTCATAGTCGGCTTAAACTCGTATTTCCAAGTTTTCGATAATTTGCGTTCAAACATTCCCATAGACTGGATACGTTATGCGTGTGTAAGGAGAGTGTGTACATGATTTCGGTTTTATGCTTACGCTCCTCATGTTGGGTACAGTTCGCGCTCTTCACACCTTGTGCATTACTCAGTAGAGGATCATCAAAATACATCATGCAAAATTCCATAAACTACCAAATCAGAAAATTTATTAAAGAAAATTAGATAACTCTGATAAAATTAGATAGGGTGTCACAGATCTCACTTTTCTCAACGAAACAATTACTGCGAAAGATCTTACCTTCTGCTCCGTCCCAACCCTTAGAAGGTAAGGTATAAAAGTATACTTTCTAGTTAGTAACTATTTATATTAACTACTTAAATAATATTAAACAAGTTTAGTATAAAACAAACAACAATAATAAACACATACATATATAAATTAAGTAATAACCCAATAAGCCAAACTAATTCGAAACGAATCCGCATTCTCGGACATTTTAATTGTTAACCGCTCGAATACGCGAACGGGAGAAAATAACCATTCGTTAACGAGTCCGAGAATGCGAATCGTTAACGAGAATACGATTCGAGAACGATTTGTTAACTAAAAATATCGAATCCTTATCGAACTGCCTAAAACATAAGATATTTTCCAACAACTTTTTTTCAAAAAAAAACCCTATTATTTAAGATTTTAATCAGCATTTTATGAGAAATATGATTTTTATACTGACGAAAAACTGCAAGCATTATTATTATTAACATTAAATTAAATTGAAAAATTGCCACCAGCTGGAGATTTGAACCTCGGCCGCGTGATTGTAAGATGAGATTATCCATTCGACCATCGCAGTTGTTAAGTAATCGTCGCTAAATTTGCTTCATTAAGAATGAGAGCTAGCCTATGGTCGTGGGTTCAAGGTCCAACCGGGACAACATTTTTTTTTGTTTTGTGCTGTTTAAATATAGGTTTTTTATAAAAAATTTTTTTACGAAAGTCTAAAAGGTTACTTTTTATAAACTTTTTTTTATTTTATATTTAAAAAACGTTTTTTTGCTTAAAACGTAATAATAATAGCGAACTAAAAATAACAGTTTTTTCTTAAATATTTTTAAAAAAAATTTAACCAAAGAATACGAGATCTCGGATTCGTAAACGAGCTGAAAAGGAACACGATATCTCGGATCCATACAAAATTATAACAAAACACAATTTTTTCATATAAATTCCTTCATAGAGAATTTTATAAAATACCTGTGAAATTTTTCATATAAAAAATATAAAATTTTTATTTGATTTCAATTAACGTATTTTAAGCAGCTAACAATGAAATAATACTTTTTATTAAAAAATCATATATTTTCATATAAAAAAGTCGAACGAAACGACAAACGCGCCATAGTACATCCCGTCGAAAAAGCCAAAAAAAAAAAAAAAGCCAAAAACTCAAGGACCCAAACCAATTACTATCATTTAGTACGAGCGGCGTCAAGCTCAATACAAGGAGGCGAAAAGGACAGAAATTCCTAAATTGCCAAAGCCAAAGTCACAACGCGGAGGGCAACTGGTAAGAGCTAGAAGACGATTGGCAAGCCTAAGAAAAATTGTCAACAGCAACCCTTCACCACACTGGAAAATAGCCAGTTAGATCTGGTTACAAATCGAAAAAATTTAAAAAGAAATGGAAGTCCGCTGCAAATCTACTACACAAAAATAACTATTTATGCATTGTTTTTTTTACACAATTTTTTTTATATATATGTATACAATTTATTTTATCATACCAAAAATTTTTTTATTAATACTCACAAAATTAATTTGCACCCACAATAAAAGAACAAGAACTTTAAATTGAAATTTATCACATTTCATAAACAACGAAAACCCTTATTTTAAAAATTTTTTTCCTTGCTTATGATTTTTATTCACTCACACACAACTAATTGAATTTAATTTTTTCAATTTTGCTTTGCAAGAATTTAATTTTTTTTTTCTTCTATGCATTTTTTTAGTCACTCGCGCATAGAAGTTGCTTAGCAATAATTTGTTATCTCTTTAATCTAGGCCAATTAATATAGATTACACACATGAATCTCAATACGTATTAAGAAAAATTTTTGCATAAACTAATATACATAAAACGCGACACTAAAAAAATCTTTTAAATTAATAATCTGCTTATGTTTTCAATTAATACACACTTTTTTAAAGTTAAATTTCTTTTTACCTTTATTTTCCAACAATTGAACACGCAATAATACGCGACAGACATTTTACTTTAACTGTATTGTGGTTTTCTTTTGATGTTTCTTCTTTCGTTCATATTTGACAAGCACTTGTTGCGCCACCTGCACGCCAAATGCGCTAGCGGCACTCAGGGTGTTCCATCAAAAATACAAATTTTCATGCACCAAAGATATTAATAATTGATGAATGGAAACGATAAATTATCTTGAAAAACTTAAAAAAAACTTAAGAAAAAGTAAAAACGAAATTTTCAGAACAATACATAGAGCACAAACTGAAGCACATTGAAAATTTAAAAATCGAAGTGAATAATATTTCAATTAAAAAAGATGAAAATTATGAAATTTTAAAGCTTATATTTAATAATTTTCATGAAGAAGTATTTAAAACAATTGAAGCATTACCAACAAAAGAAAAAATATTAAAGAAATATTAAAAGAAAGCAATTTGTTATGGCCAATTTTGATATATATACAGTAGGTAAAAACCTTCAAGCTTTTAAAGGAATTTTCACGCATTTAGAAGATTTTTAAGTATAAACAGAATTATTACATGATATGTTAAAAAATGAAGATAAAGAAATTTTTATAAAATATGTTTACAATTTTAAATTAACTGCTCAAGTACGAAGTATTTTAGGACGTTTAAATAGGTCAACGCATTTATAGATTTGAAAAATTCATTGGAAAAAGCTTATCCTAATCCAAAAACTTTGCAACAAGTACTAAGCGAACTTGGAACATTTTAACAAAATAATAAAAGCATATCTGAATTCAGAGAAAACATTTTAGAAATCACTGAACAATGAAGTAAATGTTATTTAATGCGTTTGTGAGATCTAGATTGGAGTATGCATCCATTGTTTGGAGCCCGTATTATATGTCTACCTCTTCTAGACTGGAAAAATATAAAAAAATTTCACGAGGTTTGCCCTGAGGTCAATTGACTTTTGTGACCCTTTGCCACCCTATAACTCTCGTTTAATGCTCTTAGGACTTAAATCGCTTGATTCCAGGCGGAAAATTGCATCATTGATGTTTATATATGATATTATCTCTGGATTAATTGACTATCAATCTCTCTTGGAACTTATGCCTTTTCATATCCCATTAAGAAATCTAAGAATTTCCAAATTATTTTATGTAAAATATTGTAGAACTAACTATGCCTTAAATGAGTCAATTACAAGAGCTTTGTTACTGTGTAATGAATTGAATGAATCTTATGACTTTGATCTCTTTGTTCCGAAACAAAAGTTTAAGAATTTTGTTAATAGTATTTACTTAACCTAGTCTTAAGATTATATTTTTACTTTTAGTTTTTCTTTAAATTTATATAGTCTGTAAGAATTTTTGTATTCAAAGACTTCCAAATAAACTAAACTAAATACTTTAAATAATCCGACCCAAGAAACAAAAACTGCAATAAATAAAGTTAGCGAAAGCATGGCGTTAAATGTTTCTACTAAAGGTATTAATTCCGAATTTCAGACCATTTTATTGGCAAATACACCAAAAACATTTACTGAAGCCGTTGAAAGATGTTTAACAGCAGAAGAAAGTTTAGTCTTGGACAAAAACACAATTTTTCAAATTTAAAACAGAAACAATTTCAGAAATTCTAGAGAACAATATAACGGAAATAACTTCAGGCATAACAATAATTCACAAAATAATTACAGAAATAACACACACAATTATCGAAATAATAACGTGTCAAGCAACAATTATAGAAATAATAATAATTTCGAATATTCTAGATATAAAAGTAACACATAGAAATAATATTTTTCAAAATACAAACAGAAACAATAAGGGTTCTCATCTAAGCATGTAAACATGTATAGCATTTAAACTTTTGATGAGCGATAATGCGTAAATAGCGTCGACAAAATGGCGGCTGCAGCTACGACAACATTATGACTTTTTAAATTTTAAACCTTTTAAAAATCTCCATTAACATAGAAAAATAAATAAAACGTGTTCATATTTACTCCAACTACTTTAAATATGTAATGATTAGCGCCAAAGGCAACCCTAATTCACACACGTAGATTTACATGCTAGTTTACACTACAAAATAGGCTCGGAAATGATGTAAACTCACGCCATACAAATTTTGACAGATAGTTTACGCGCATGTAAGTTCACAAGGTTTACAATGTTTACGGGTCAGTTACATGCTTAGAAGAGAACCCTGAATAATTTTCCAAACAATAACACAAATTGTAACGCTTTATTTTCAAACAATAATACAAATCGAAAAAGTAACTTCTCAAAACGAAGCAATAACTATCAAAACAATTGTAATTTCAATAGAAATCAAAACAGAAATAACGCACGTCCATTGCCGGGTATCAGATACTATTACCCGCAGAGGCCAAAATTAATTTTAAAAATGACACAAAACTTAACAAATTACATAACTTTGCTTTGTAAAAACAACAATAAATATTTAACATTTCTTATAGACACTGGAGCTAATATCTCCATTTGTTTAGTTTATAGTTTAGTCTATTTCGCAAACTCCATTAATGATAATAATAGAATTCAAATAAGTAAAATTTCGTTAATGAGATTTCATGTTTAAAATTAATATTCAATATTTAACATTTTATATTAAAATAAATGGAAATCATGTTTAAAATTAATATTCAATAATTAACATTTAAATTAATGAGTCAAATTTTCTGAAGTGGGAACACTAAAAATAAACTTCTTGAACTTTAACTTATTTCTATGGAACTTTGAAGAATAAGTGATTTAAGTGAGTGTCTCGCTTTTTTTTAGTTTTTTTAAATGCTATAAGCAAAGTAGTTTTTATGTAATTTTTATTTTAAATTTCGATTTCTCATTAAGTGAAAGTTAATGAAAGTTTGGTGGTAAAACAAGAAATAATTCATTATTTAGATTAAATAAAGTTTTCATTAAAATTTTAAAAAATATTTATATACAATATATATTTTAATAAACAAATTTAAATTTGACAAACTAGATAGAAACTAGATAGAAACTAGATTTGGTTAACAATATAGTTCCCTAAAATCTGCGCAACATTTTTCCGAACAAAAATTTCAGTACAATTCATACACAAAAAAGTTACGATTGTTTTAGTGCTGTCAAATAGGCGTAAGTCATACTACAGTGCGAAGCACATGAGCACGATCAAGCGTGTGTACTTACTTAATTTGTGTATATGATTGTTAATTGTTATTAAAAAATGTTACGGTATTTTTATTTTGTATTTTATTTATTATTTACAAACCGACTTTTTGTACAACATTGTTTGGATCATCAGAAAAATCTTACAATTCAAACTATTGTTATCTGATGGCTTCTAATTATGGCGTGTAAATATGAACAAAATGATAAAAAACTGTATAATTAATTGCAAACAATGCCAAATCAATAAACAAACAAAACATTAAATAAAATTAACAATAACGGACACACCAGGGACACGTTTCGAAGTTGTATCCATAGATACAGTAGGTCCTTTACGACTGTCAAATAATTACAGATATATTCTCACAGTGTGACTTGACAAAATATGTAATAGAAAGTGCAATGGAGACTAAAGATGCAAAGACGGTAGCCAAAACAAGAGGATTAAATTCTTAAATAAGGTCATTTCAAAATTTTAAAATCAGATAGAGGTACAGAATTTACCAATGTCGGAAACATGCACGTTAAACAAATATTAAGTACTCCATATCATCATGATACTCTAGGCTCCGTCGAAAGAAACCATAAAGCAATAAATGTATACTTATTAAATTATTGTAAAGATGACGAATGGGACCAATGCATACCATATTTCACTTTTGCATACAATACAACACCTCATGTTGATACAAACTATACACCGTTTGTATTGGTTTTCGGCAAATTAGCAAATTTACAAAATGATAATTATGATAATAATGAATAGACTACATTACTCCTATCGAAAAGCAAAAGAATTAATAAATATTGCAAAAATAAATAGATTAGAAAAAAATAAGTATACTTATCCGTTAAATTTAAATGTAGGTGATAAAGTTTAAATAAAAACGATGAATAGAATAGTCCATATGAAATTGTAAACAAAAAAGGAGTAAATTTAATAATTAATTTTTAAGGAAAACTAAAAGGATATCATAATAACATGTTAAAGAAATAGTCATAAAACAAGTTGTATCTTTTTATTTAAAATTCTAAAAATATACATTAATTATATTAAAATACAAACACAAAAAAAATTATTTTTCACTAATTTCAAAATAATTTTTATCTTAAGGGTAAAGGTGTAGTATACCTTCATTTTTGTTAACTATTTAAATCTATTCATTACTTAAATAACCGTAAACAATTTTATAATAAAACAAACAACAAATCAACACATAAATAAAGTTAAGTACTAATATTACACGCCTTCACTGTATGACTTACGTGATTTTCTATGAGAACATGCAAATAATTAAAACACATGTTTATGCTAAATACTAGCATCTATCTCACTGACACACATGCACTTATATTACTTAATACAAAACATATATCACATATTACTTTTACTCCTACACAAATAAAGAAACATATGATTATGTTAACTTTTTTTAGTAATCTAAGTTTACTCACTCACACATATTATACTACTATTACTGAATAAAAACATGCATTATTATATTTTTACTTTTGCTCTTACACATATGATTATTGTTTAAATTTTAACTAATCTAATTACAAAAACAATTATTAACTATTTCTAAGACAAAATACCGTTATGCATACTATATAAGGTCGAACAAAATTCAAATAAAGTTAATCTAGTTTTGAGCACTAACAGCTGTCACTATTTTCATTTCTAAGCCTTGCGCTCTTGAGTGAACGGCCAAAAATAAAAAGGATATTTATATAGAGCCAGTGGCAAACTTTGCCGACAAAGTAGGCAGGACCTAACATAATATAAAATTAAATAAAAATAAATCTTTTTAACCGCGAGTCTTTTTTATAAAAATAAAAAAGCGCGTTCTTTACAAAATCAACACCAACGGGTTGACTACACTCGCAACTTATCGCAACGATAGCAAAATTTCTACTTTCAAAAATTCATATTCAAATCGTCAGTTTATGATACATGAAGACTGTTTATGATATAAAAATTCCTTGCTTAACTAATTCTAGTTTAACGCAAATTATTACTAAGATATTTAATTTACAAAAAAATAAAATAAATGTTTTATCGAAACATTTGTCCCGTTTTCCAATACTTAAAAGTTGGTATATTATTAAAAAGTTAAAAAAAAATTATAGTCAGTAAAAAGATACATCCAAAATTACACTGAAAAGCAAAAATACTATGAAATCAAATGGAAATGCATTCGAATCAAAAAATTTACGACATGAAACGGTGCCAAAAACAAGTACCCTTAAATCAAAAGATATCGCTGTTAAATAAAATGAAATTAAACAAAGGTTGCGCAAAGGCCGAGCCAGCGAAAAAGTACACATTTTAAGCACAATTGGCGGTATGCCATCAGGACCAGAGGCTTTATTTACGTTGAGATTTTTAAGGACTCTTTTGACTGCTCTCGTTCGAAAATAGATCTCCTGCATTGCAGAAGATCCACCCCCAATAAAGGTCAGTGGCTGATTGCTATCTGCGAGAGAGGAATTTGTGCAAACAATCTAGCCAATAGGTTCGCTTTATCAGCTGAGTCTGTAAAGAGTCATCTTTTAAAAGAGTTGGAATCAATGATGATGATTCTTCTAATGATCTGATTCTTCACTCTTTTAACAAATGACCAAAAATTTTTGCTCCCTTTGGGCAGAGAAGAACCTGTTCTCGAATGCTAGCTTCGTTAAAAAACTTTTCGCGTTTTAAAATTGCATTACAGCGATTTCTTGCCTCTATGCGAAGTCTTTTTGTATTAGTATTCTTGTTAGAACGCCAATTCTGAAAGGCTTCCTCTTTGGACCTGACTGCAATCCTGCAAGACTCATTAAACCATGAGTGATCTTTTGGTTTAATGCTTCTCATCTTATTGGGAATGAAAGACCGCATACCCAATAAAATAATTTCTTGTACCATGACAGCCGCGGCATTCACATTTCTATCAGCGAAACATAATTTCCAATTGAATTTGCGATAAAAATTATTTAACGCAGTCCAATTTACCCTTCCATAAAACCATGCAGTCCTCTTCGGGGCCTTAGACGTAGAGGTGCAGAGGTTAGAATGTGGAAAGACAGCGGAGATGGTACAATAGTAAGAGTTACCAAGAGGTGCGTTGACACTCACATCATATTTTTCATAATGCGAAGTCATAAAAGGTCAAGGATGTTATGGCTATGCATATCACTTTAAGAAGAAAAAGTGGGTTCCTTCACTAGTTGAATCAATTGGTTTGATTCAACCCCAAAATGTGCGTAATAGAATCAGAGAGAGAGTTCAGTTTGTTAAAGGTAGGCTCCCTGCCTAGATTCGGACTTCTATAAATAAAACAAAAATGTAGCAAGTGCGAGCGAAGCCTGAACCTAACCCATATTGTGCTAAACTCTGGATCGGTCACGTCCAGACTCCTCTCACACTGGTACGCTACATCCGTTCTTATAAAAAGAGCGATGCCCCTATGCAAAGAAAAAGGCAGCAAGCGATACCCAGGTATGTGAAAATCCAGTGGATCTGCATCCTCGGCCACCTGGGTCTCGCTCAGTGCCATTATTTGTGTCCTATGTAGTGTACAATGTACATAGACCGAGAAAAAATTCGCCCACAGTCCACGAATATTGCAGAAATCTATGCGAAAAGGACCCGACATTTCCGCACTATGCAAAAATCAAACAAATAAGGGTATATAAGGCAATTAGTTACGGCTGCAAGAGAGCTGCACAACATGAGCAATATAAAAAGTACTGAAGCAAGTGTTATGCCTTTACTTCAGCACAATTCAGCCCACTGTGCAACCCTACTTACAAACGTTACTAATGTGAAAGGATGGGGGAGTTGACGGAACCGAAAAAATTAACAACAATAACTTACACAGCGAGTAGCATAGAAAATCCCTTCGCGTGGTCAGCAAAAAAAACTCAAATGCTGTCCAGCGATGTTGATGCTGCAGCTGGTAGTTCTCTGCAAAACAGGTTTTGCTGCTGAGTTGCTGTTGATGTGGTTGCTGGAGTCACGGTGTTGTTGTTTGTGTTGCTTAAGTTTATTAATTTTTATGTGTTTGCTTTTTTTATTCTTTCTTTTGAATATGCTTAATTTTTTATTGCAATTTAATTTTTTTTTTCAATTTTTATTAGTGTTAGTTATTTTAGTTAGTTTATAGTTTAGAGACAAAAAACATTTTGAACACTTGACGGAGATTGAAACAAATATCACACACGGAACACTTAATCGAAACAATAGCAATGAACTGCAACATTAAAATTATAGTCGGGGACGGACGGACGCACGTCTACGCCCTTTGAAATCATGAACTCACCATCGGGACGTGGCGGATATTGACCCGTAGGGCAAGGCGTACAAGGTGGTGATGAGCATACTGCGAAAAATTAAAGTTAACACGCTGTACAAAAAGTCTTGGTTTTTACATAAATTCCACGCTGACATGCACTGACCACATTAATAATGTGGTACGAAATGTACATTATGTTTTACGAAATTTAAGAGTGATGGCTGAATTTACACCCACTAGCACCAGAAGCAAACTAGTAGTTCAACTAATTATTCCCTTAATTACTTACTCGGAGCTAGTCTACAGTAAGCTGGACTCTTGTTCCCAACTAAAGCTTCAGCTGGCATTCAATCCTGCCATCCGATATGTGTTTGGCCTTCGCAAGTTTGATCATATATCTCAGTTCAACAAAAGCATTATTGGTTGCGATATAATACGCTACTTAAGTTTCAGAAACTGTTTGTTCTTACACAAGCTGATTCATTCGAAAGCACCATATTATTTATATGAGAAATTACAATTTAGTCAACTACAAAGAAGTCGTATGCTTACTATCCCTAAATTTAACTTTCTAAATTCCTCAAGATTATTCTTCGTTAACGCCATTAGGTTATGGAATAGTTTACCAAGTCATATTAAAACTATTGATGGAACCAGAATGTTTAGACAAGCCATTTTCTCTTACTTTTCAAGTTAATAAACATACATTGTGACCACTTCTTCTTACTTCTCTAGTTCTTCGTTCTATACCTCCCTCTGCTACCCTATACTTGATTCCTATTCTTATTTCTCATTTTTCTTTTTTTTTCTTTTTTATTCTTTTTATTATGAATTTCTTTGCTGTTTTTATCAATATTTATTCCACCAAGCACTGAGTAGTTTTTAAGTGAACCTGTTTAAATCTTTTAATATTTGTTAATACATATTCTCTCAACTTTGCAGCAGGGCATTCCCTTATGGAATGTCGGGTATGACGATCCCGCTGATCCTGAGTCATTACTCTTACTCTTACTCTTGTTTTTAATTCTATAAAAAAAATAAAAAAATGTAATCGTTATTTTTAAGTAATAATTATAAATAAAAATAATAATAAATCCATTAATAAAATTAATTTGCCATGTCATAGTCGTTTAATCTAAGCATATTATTTATTTTCTTAGGCTTAAGTAGATATATTGTAACATTACCAACTTTGATGTATTATAAAAGAACTTGTTTCTTATTATACAAATAACGTTTTAAAACGAATAAATTGAAATGGAAATTGAAATTGAAATTGAAATTGACCTAAAGCGCTACAGCTTTCGGAACCAGCTATTATGAACAGCGTGGTGTCTGAACTCTTCCCACCACAGCTAGCACAGGAATATGGCTATAGCCTACCTGAAGACATAGGTTGATATCACTCCAGTGACATTAGAAGAAGTTCTTCTGACATTGCAGAAAATTGTCGAAACCAAAACGCCTGGGCTGGATGGCATCCCCAACGTGGCGATGAAAACCGCCATACGAGTAGATCCCGGCGTGTTTGCGATGTACACAGCGTGCCTGAACGAAGGAACATTCCCGTCTTTCTGAAAAGTCCAGGAATTAGTTTTCTGCTTAAACCAGAAAATGAGACCTATCAACCATTGGCATACAAACCACTATGCAAGTTAATTTAACTCTAATTCAATTAGGGGTTTTAAAAAGTTTTTATTTATTAACTTCTACTTATGACTATCAATTGAGAACTTCAACTGCAGGACTGTAATACTGTAATCAAACTGAAAACTTAAATTCTATTGTTTGTCTATTTAAATGTTTTAATGTAAACAAAATTGTGTATAGCATGATTGAATTATTTTGAAGTAAACCAATTTCATCACAAGATGAAATATTGCGTCAGCCAGAATATTTTGCTGACACCAAAAATTTGGCCTTAAGAAAGAGTTTAATAAACAAAGCCATTCTTTGAATTTATTACTCACAATTTTGTTTACATCTATCAATTAGATGCTGAATAAGGGGTTGTGTTTACTTGCATGCTTGACTCGCTGGGCAAAGTACTAGAGAGTATCATCGTCAGACGACTCCAAGATAACCTTGAATCACCAGGCGGACTATCTTTCAAGCAATTTGGTTTTCGACGAGGAAAATCGAAGATCGATGCTATCCAGGCAGTTATGACAATAGCTCGCGACGCTACAAGTGACATTAGGTGGAAATGGGGCGATAAGCAGTACTGCGCAGTTTTAACACTCTACATTAAAAATGCTTTTAATTCGGCAAGCTGGCCACGAATATTGCAAGCGCTAGGCACATTCGGTATTCTGGGATATCTTCAGCTAATTATCGTCATTTATCGCCCGGGGTGTTCCACAAGGCTCACTGTTGGGACCAACCTTGTGGAACGTCATGTATGGTGATGCTTTTCGGATTGGTCTGCCTGAGAATGCTTATCGCACGTAAAATGAGGGAGTATTTCACCTTCAGAGCACTAGAGGATATTATAACCTCACAATCAAACTTGCGTTACCTTGGTGTTCTAATTGACACCGCATGTCTTTTAAAGACCACCTAATGTCCGTTAGCGAAAAAGCATCGAATGTCAATGGTGCGCTCTCTCCTAACATCGGTGGAACTAGATTCAGCTGAAGAAAACTCCTAGCAAATGTTACGAGCTCCATCATGCTTTATGCAGCACCAGTATTTGCGGATGCTACGCAAAGGTCTTTCTTCATATCTGGCATTCGACCGACTTATCGTTTTAGCGCACTGAGGGACGCTAGAGCGATCTGCACATGTTGTATAATAGTTTCACCTACCCACCGACAGAAATAGTTCTCGCAACCTGTTGTATAAACACACAAACGTTAATAGTCCACCCGCCGATAAAGACAGTTCCCTCTACCCACCGATAGATGGCATGGTGTTGGTGATAGAGCCTTGAGTCTGGTGGTCCAGAACCCTCATATCGTACCTACTTACAATATTTTTTATACTTATCGATATTCGGTGTTCACGATGTAGCGTATTTGTGATAGATCTTGGTATAAAATTTACATGATTTACCACGTACTGTAAACGCACCTTCAATAAAATATTTTTTATTTTTCTCTCTGCTGGACAGTTGTATGCTGAGAAAAGTACAATTTTATTATGTAATTTTGTAGTAGAAAACGTGAAAAAATAATCAAATTTATCCAAAATACACAATGCAATATCAAATACGAAACATCCTGAATGTCCCTTATATTATCTTGCATGGTGGTCTTTTCTCTAATGAACGCCATCTGGTGCCACCAGAATGCGACATAACCCCAATTTAATTTTCTTTTGTCCGCTTTTTCTCGCTCAGCTTGACAAGCATGTGCTTGATTTGGCCTCAGCCAATCACAAGCGGTTACGTGGCGGTAACTCGTTGCGTGGTGGTGGAGACATCTGGTGAGGGAGGAGCAACTTACCGAGAACACAGCTAAAACGGCTACACGGCTCCGCTGGCGCTGTCAAACCTATTTAACTAATAAATACACAAAATCAAATAGTTCACCACCACCCTGTCATTATTTATTTATCTACGAAAAATACTTTAGTTAAGGTATAAAAACTATTTCATAACCATTCATAATGGTATTGGTGACATGATGCCCTGTATTCCTTTAAAAAAAAAACCTGTAATAGTTCACCACCACCATTCACAAATGGTGCTGGTGGGTACTCGAAATAATGTGTGATAAATTGTAATAAATGTAACAAATGAAAATATCTTGAAGAGGAGAGAAAATTCTCTCGAATACCGAGGACAAGATAAATATCTTATTCGCTGATAGAAATTAGCAATACACAGCCATCGCTAAACCTACCAACGCCCAAACCATCAGACTGCATCTCACAGCATAATCGTCAACCAACCCTCTCAACTATGATACTGGATCTTACAGCGTGATCGTTAACCAACCCTCTCAACTATGGTACTGCAGCTGAAAGAACACGCATAAGCTGCACTCTTTTAGTCTCATCTATAATTTATAACAACATCAAAAACAAGACTGATAACAATTAAAATACACAAATCGTTGGCATAACTAAAACTATACTTGTCACCGACTCTAAATACACTTCTTAGACATATATACGTCTGCCCATTTGTCTGGGCATTTCACGTACAACGTACATTTCAGTCTGCATTTCATATACAGCATGCTTAATTTTAGATATATAGGCCTATTACGGTTCACAACACAACAGTAATTTCTGCTATTATTGTGTGCATTGCTTATACTTAAAATAAGACACAGCAGTGTATTGCTGTGAACCGTAATAAGCCTAATAATTTGCCATTCCTGGGCTTGGCACAAGTCAAAGCAGTATAAAGTATGCAACGAAAAATGGAAGTTTATTTCTCTATACTTGAACAAGCTGAGTAAATACCAAACCATTGAATAATTACAAATAGAAGGTGTCAACGCCGACGATGAAGCGACGTTACAGCTATGTGGCAGATATTTGCTCTACACATAATTATCCAATTCTATAACCCAAATTAATTGTCTTCGCTTATATGTAAAAAATTTCCCTCAGTTTTATTCTCACTTGTTTTGTTGTTGGAATAGTCCTTTCCTGATTGAACAATTACTTTCTAAGGGTATTTTTTTTTCTTACTATTGGCAATACAACTAGATTTTTGATTACTTTATTTATTTTTTTATATGCATCGGTAAGCGTGTAAGAGGTTTTTATTTTAAATAATTTAAAATACTTTATATTAAATTAAGTCAGACGAAATATTGTGATTATGTCGGGTGTGAGAATAAAAAAAGCAATGGCATTCCTAGATTTATTAAGTCAAAAGATGACTGGCGCGAAATTTAGATTAAAAACTCGGGAAACAGCTTTTCTTTTAAATTAATAGATAATCAAAATTTGTTTATATGCTTTGTTTATATATAAAATATGTTCAGTGCCAATTTTTTACAGTGAAAAAAAAAAGTAATGAATCAAATTTGGAAAAAATAGCAATATTGGCAGAGATAAATGTTGAACAAAATAATAAAAAAATTGAAAGTAGTTATAATACGTGTTATTCGCTAAAGGTCTCTATCCAGCTCTCAAGTAATTACTCAAGAAAAAAGTTACTTAAGTTTCTTGAGTGTAAAAAAGTAGTAGACAAGTAATTTTGACGGCGAGAGTTTTGACAGTTCCAGCATTGTATCACTTTGTATTGAAAATTTAGGCTGATTTGTTTTCATCAAACATTGAAATAAATTTGTTGCAATAAATATTGAAATAATTCATTAAATGAGTAATGGCTGAATTGCAAAGGTAAGTAATAGAGAAAAGCGTTTGTTTACATTTTATTACATTTTGTTTACATGTTGGCAGACCGCTTCTTCCGGACAGCTTTCGACCGCTTCTCGGAAGACATCTGCCCCTCAAAATTGACTGCCTCTTCTTCTCCCTCCGTAGAAATGTTCATGTGCATGTCTAAAATATTCTTTTATTTATTTTAAATCAATGATATCAATAAAATTATTTACCTTTGAATGTTGGTTGCCAAAATTTTACTTGAAGTAATAATATAACTTGCATATATTTCTTGACATTCACAGTGTTACCGTTGTCACTTTTCAATGAAAAAAAAGTAGTAAGAACAGAAAATTTTTCTTACGAGCTGGATTCTCTTTCAAGTAATTTTGACAAGGAAAAATTACTTTTCGATTACTTTTCAGATTTATGTATGAAAATAAGCTTTACTTGAGAGCTGGAAACAGGCCTTAAGTGTGAACAAAACTGATAAGCCAAAAACATACTGCAATAAATATAAAAATTTTGGTACGGTACAAATGATACCAACGAAATCAGATTTTTAAGTCCTCATCTCGTTAATGATGAAAGAGAAAACATTAATCCTTCCATTAGCGGAGTTCACATGATCCTACATGTTGTCACGCCTGGTGTGATGGCCTTGAATTTGAAATATTTCAAATTCAAGATAACATGTAAGTCGGCTGTATCGAGCGTTCGAACGGTCCTACAATGCGTGAAAACATGTAGGACCATGTGAACCCCGCTATTGAAGAGCTTCTTGAATATAAAAAAAAAAAAATAATATATATGAGACCAATAATATTGAGATTAATAAAATATTTTCTAAAAATTCATAATGGAATGTAGATGAAAAAGATTTATTTTTGAAATTTCATTATAAGTCTCCATCTTTGTATAAATTTTTTAAACAAGAAGGATTTGAATTACCTTCGCTAAGGACAATTTTGCGATGGTACGACACAATACCATTTGAAACAGGCATTTCATTTAAAATTTTGAAAATACTAAAAAGAAACTCGATCTCCTTCCTTATCAAGATAAAAAATTCTTATATTCGATGAGATTAAGAACAGGTACTGCTTGAAGCGTTTTATTACTTTTTACACAACTTCTCAGTAATTGTGAGATTATATTCTACTCGATGTGAATTTCTCTCCAATCTTCATATCATTAGTTCATCCTATAGTTTTTTATATGCATAATAAAAACATACTAAAATTTCAGAAACATCGTTTGAAAATTTTTTCGTTGCCATGTACACTAGAGTGGTCCTAATTTGTATGGAGCAAAATTTTTCGGGTCCTTTTTTTGGGACCGGGGTTTTGTTTCTTTACAAAACAGAACTAAACTGGAAAATAAGGATAGTTTTGAGCTATTTTTTGCAAACTCGGATACCAAAGTTATAGCTACTGAAACTTGACTTTTTTTCAAAAAATCCTTAAAGTGTTCTTTTCTAGAATATCGAGCTCAAAAAAAAAAAAAAAAATTCATAAACATATATTTCTTATTTAAAATGAGTTCAATAAAAAAAGTTTTCTGATTTCAGTTCGAATTTTTTTTTAATTCTGGGGCTGCCAACATATTTAGGGTAAAAAATATCTGTTGTAAGAAACAACCGAGGATCATATGAACTTAATCCCAGTATTACGGTTACATAAAAATCTAAAAAAGACACAGTTTCGATAGTATCGTAACTTTAGACGTAGAATTTCTTTTTATATAGTAATAGAGAAAAATTCTGGTTTTTTTCATTTATATTTTTCAAAACTATTTTAAAACTTTTCATCTTCTAAATAAAAATTATTCAAAAACAAATTTGTTGTTATTGTTGCTTTCTTAAAACTTACTTGATCTAAAAAGCTCATAACTAAATTCATGTACAAATTTGTTTTGCTTTATAAAAAGTTTTCGTTTCAATAAACAATTTTAAACTATCAAACAACTAGAATTTGTATTTAAAATCAAGTATGATTTAAACTATCAAACATTTAGAATTTTACTTATTGGTAAAATCTCACTCTTTAAAACCGGAGCAATATTAGGAGGAGGGTCATCATTTTTGTTATCTTCTCCTAATGTAAAATCATCGGGATCAAAACATTCTGAAATTGTTACCCGCATATTAAATATTTGAAACAAGATGGCAGTAACACTTACTGTCTTTATCTGCCATATTTAATAGAACTGATGAATCAGAAGTTTCATATGACGAAGGATCAGAAGCAATTATGTTATAAGAACACATTTGTTTTAGATTTTTATGTAAGCGTAATACTGAGGGATTACGTTCATATAATCCTCGGTTGTTTCTTACAAGACAGTCGGAGTTCAAATGTGACGTTATGAGATATTGCTGGTTTTCACATTTTATAGCTTTCCATAATTGAAGTAACCCAATAATTGTTTGACGTAAACCATTAAAACAATGCAGAGATCCTTTTTTTTCTCGCTGCCATAACGATATGCAAACAACTGACTCTTGCAGATGGGATATAATATTAATTTAGGTATCTGATAAAGCATCATGGCGGCCGTAGCCTAGTGGGTAGAGTGCGTGGCCCCTAAGTTAAAAAACCTCGGTAGTCCGGGTTCAATTCTAGATCAGACAGAAAGTTTATCAATTGAATTATTTTTTCTGTTTGGTCGTCACCTCTCTGCAGACAATGGCAAGCCTTAGAGAGTAAAAATTGCCATGTAAAGCATGTTAATTGTAAAGAAACAAAACCCCGGTCCCAAAAAAAAGGATCCGAAAAATTTTGATCCATGCAAATAAGGACCACTCTAGTGTTCATTGAAACGATGTTTCAAAAAGTGTTTCAAACGATGTTTCTGAAATTTTAGTGTTTTTATTATACATATAAAAAACTATAGAATGAACTAGTGATATGAAGATTGTAGAGAAATTCACACCGAGTAGAATATCATCTCTCAATTACTGAGAAGTTGTGTAAAAAGCAATAAAACGCTTCAAGCAATACCTGTTCTTAATCTCATCGAATATAAGAATTTTTTATCTTGATAAGGAAGGAGATCGAGTTTGTTTTTAGTATTTTCAAAATTTTAAATGAAATGCCTGTTTCAAATGGTAATGTGTCGTACCATTGCACAATTGTCCTTAGCGAAGGTAATTCAAATTCTTATTGTTTCAAAAATTTATAAAAAGATGGAGACTTATAATGAAATTTAATACCGAAATTTAATGCCGCCATACCAAAATAATTTTTGAATTTAGTGGAATATATTTTTGGCTTATCAGTTTTGTTCACACTTAGCGAATTACACTCATTGTCATTACTTTAAATTTTTTTATTATTTTGTTCAAAATTTAATCTGCCAATACTGCTATTTTTTCCAAATTTGATTGTTTTTTGGTTTTTTGTCACTATAAAAAATTGGCACTGCACTTAATGAAAGTCTTGATTTAAAGCCACTCATATTAACGAACTTCTTGTCGAAATGTTTAGCGCATATAAAAAAATTTTCAGTATCTATTTAAATTTTATCCAAATTTTGCTCTTGTCATCTTTTGGCAAATAAATCTAGGAATGTCATTGCTTTTTTTATTCTCACACCCGACATAATCACAATATTTCATCTCACTTAATTTAATATAAAGTACTTTGAACTATAGTAATTTTTGTATACTTTGTTAAATAGTAAGCAAAGTGATCAAAAATCTAGTTGCATTGCCAATAGAAAGAAAAAAATACCATTAGAAAGTAATTGTTCATTCAGGAAAGGACTATTCCAACAACAAAACAAGTGTGAATAAAACTGAGGGACATTTTTTACATATAAGCGAAGACAATTAATTTGGGTTATAGAATTGGATAATTATGTGTAGAGCAAATATCTGCCACATAGCTGTAACGTCGCTTCATCGTCGGCGGTGACACCTTCTATTTGTAATTATTCAATGAACAAACCTACGATAAATGTTTTAGGCTTGGCATAAGTTCAAACAATATAAAGTACGTAACAAAAAGTATAGTAGCTGGTATTTATCGTTTTTTGGGGACCAAGTCAAAGCAATAAAAGTATGCAAAAAATTAAAGTTTATTTCTCTATACTTGAGAGTAATTACCAAAACTTTAAAAATTCTTCAGCTAAAACACAAAAACCTATCATAATTCACTACCATCATCCATAGATGGCTCTAGTAACGCTCCAAAACAGCTATTTTTGAGCTAAGGAAAACCTATAATACTTTATCACCAAGCAACGACTGCATTATATTTTTTATATTTACAGGTAATTTTACAGTAGTTAGCACTGATTTAGCACTAATTTTACCGCAATTTTACAATAGCTGCGTTTTATTCGTTCTGGTTTAACCAGTGAACGAATAGATCGCATTAGTTAAAGCTTTGTAAGTTTTGCCTTAGACCGTTTGGGGCATTGTCGCCAAATGATATGACCAAACGGCTGATTGCAAAACAATACCATTACTACTTCTGACCGCTTGGGGCATTGTCGACGATGATATGACTAAACAGCACAGATGTTTCTTTTGCCAGCATTGGGTGACTAAGAAGGGTTGTAAACCAAACTCTTACTTGCGAGTGCTGCCACAAACTTAACCAATAGCGACATCTATAGAGCCGTAGCGAAAAAAAAAATAGTTCAACGAGATGAACTAGCTACTTAGCAAGTTCATCTTTTTGTTAGTGTTCTGCATGTTATTTAGAACCTATTTGGTTTAACCAGAACGAATAAAACACGCCTAATGACGCAAAGCGATTTCTTCAATTTACAGTCATTTTTACTGCAGTAAGCAAACGACTGCATTATATTCATTGAATTCATTAATTCAGCACTAATTTTACCGCAATGACACAAACCTACGTTTAGATCACCACCTACTGCTAGAGAGCGCTGATATCAGCTCCACTTCGCCAGGATTGGTGCATTATATTGCATTATATTGCCCCATTTAGCGCAACAACTTGAGAATTGTAATGGTAGCGCTACCTTAGTGCGCGATGTTTTTATCTGAATGTGTTGCTACTCTACATGTCAGAAGTTAGTTAGTTTAATTTAATTGCAAAGGTTTCTCACTTAAATTTGCTGCGTTCTTTCTGTGTATATTTATTTAACAGCGTCAATAGCAGCATCTGACAGTTAACCAAACAGTTGTGTTCATGTATCATAGAATTTGTTCGCTCGATTAAATTGCGTCCGCTACCTGATCAGTTTTCGTTAGCGCTCCCAACATTCGACCATTCAGCGAATTTTCACACAACAGTTGCCAACTGTTGTCTGCGCTGAATGCGTCCGTTGACTGATTGGTATTATATTTCTTTAATTTACAGGAAATTTTACCGCAGTTAGCACTAATTCAGCACTCATTCAGCACTAATTTTACCGCAATTTAGCAATGAGTTCGGTCTGTGAGACAGCATGTTAGTAACGGAAGGTTAACAGCCCTATTCTGGCAATGTAACATTGTTACCCAGTATTTTTAAAATTTCAATGTGTTTTTTTGTAGTTTTTTCATTTCAAAACAAAATTTTAAGCTCAAAAAACAGAATTTTTTATGAAATTATCCCTACCTGAAAAGCAGGTGACAATTTTTATCAAAATTTATTATTTTTGAGCTTCAAATTTTGTTTTCAAATCAAAAAATTACTTCAAACACATAAACATTTTGAAACTACTGGGTAAAATATGTCATTTTTCCAGAATAGGCTGTAAATATGTATTACTCGTAGCATATGTATTGTGAAAATAAAAATTTGTGTATAAGGGAATTTTAATCAAAAAAGTCTAGCGTGATCAAAAAATGTAAACTTATTATTATTTATACTTATTATACTACTATTTAATTTAATTTTATTTAGTTATTATAATACTATTATACTACTTATTATTTTATCTAAGAGAATCATTTAATTTTATTAATTTAAGCAATTTATACATAAATTCATTTACCTTGAAGATCAAATCGTCTGCACTGTTTCACAAATTTAGTTTTTGTTTTTAGTAAATGTCTAGTAAATGTTTTGTAATTTGTGGTATTAAAATGGAAGGCATTGGCTAGAATATGAAAAATGGTTGAGGCAAGGAAAGGACAACAAATAAAATTGTTTTTAATCACTAAATTACATAATTACTTAATTACATAATAACTTAATGACAGAATTGAACTACAGTGTAAATTTAAGTAACGTTACGCCAGTAATGTAACGATAGGACAAAAAGCCAAATAAAAAAAAACCAGAGAAGATTTTTAAATTTGATGACTTAAAAAATCAACTTATATTATTTCAAACTGCTCTTAAAAAAGTTGTATACAAAAAGTTTTGCTCAATTCAGAGAGTTTTGCAAATTTTGTGAAGTAAAAAATCACTTCCGTTTTTTGTAACGTAACGCCAGCACATATTTTTGCTTATATCTTTAAATCTTTATGGCTGATTGTTGTAATGGTTTTTACTTAATATAGTGCTACCTTATTACTACATCTAAACTTTTTTTAAAAAGAATTAAGGAAATGCTAGATTAGCATTTTATAATTGTCACCTAGATTTAAAAACGGTTGTATTAAAAAAAGACACAGTTTCGATAGTATGTATAGACGTAGAATTCCTTTATATACAGTAACTAGATTATCTGGGAGACGTTGTTCTGCGCCTTCCTGTCTTCCATAAATATGGATAAAGTTTTATATGTCATGTTGTGTCTCATGACCTCAATCGGTAAAGTCGTTTAAAAGTTATGCGGTCACAAACAGGCATACCAATGAATTTATGTATATATAAAAATAATCACCTCAACGCCACCTACCGGGTCCAAATTTTGTCAAAGACTTATTTTTTATTTACAATATATGGTGTGAATTTGGGCTAGCAGACCTATTCTGGTCAGTTTACAGTGATCACCGCATTGACAGTTGTAAATATATTTACAATTGTAAATATTTCATATTCTCACACTCATTCGAAAGCTATTTTCTTGACAACGTTGTAAACACCAAAAGAGCAATTAACAGTTTTTTATCAGCAGCAAAAATTTAGTAAATTGAAAAGTTAAACCGCAGAATGGAAACTTTATTGCTGGTGTTATTAGCAGAAATGGCTGAATTAGAAAAAAGGCTGGAGAGGCTACGCCAATTAAAACTCCTTCGGAACTACAGAAAACCGTTTTCTTCCAGTGAAGAAGTGTTCATATTCAAATTTCAGGTTCATTAAGTCGCTATGCCGTTATCTTATTGAAGACGCGTAAATCTTGTTATTTTTAAATACTTATGTCCTTTACTGTAATATACCCTGATTGCTAGATATGCAATCGTCAACTTGTCTTCACTTCAGTAAATGCCAAATTTCCTGGCGCATGTCATGATTCAGGCATATAGACGACTTCGGTCATTAGAACTCAACTAATGAGAACTTACAGCGCTCAATACGACTCATTGCTTCTGGGAGATTAGGGCTACCCACTGGAGCCATTGCAGAGCCGCAAGAAGCAAAGAACCTAAAGTTCAGCAAACTCCACGCTAAAAGCCGTAACACCATTGAAAGGGCTTTTGGGGTTCTTAAGTCACGATTCAGGTGTTTATCTAAGCAACGCATTCTGTACTACAGTCATCAACGAGCTGCAAATATCATTTATGCTATGAATCAAATAGCCGTTAGCTAACACTAACTTCAAAATTTAAGGGAAGGTGAAAGAATATTTTTATCATTTACATAAAAACTTTATTGATCTCATTAACTAAGTATTAAAATTTAGTCCTCAAACTTAACTTATTGCAATATCTATTTCTTTGTATACTTCTACTCTCATATGTATCTTTGTTCATAAATTTTTTGCTCTATTTTCAAGAAAATTTATTATTTAATAAATTTACAGCCTCAGTCAACCTGTTGGTGGCTTCGATATTCTCCTTTAGAAGCTCATCTGCTCATAGCGCTCCTCACGCCTCTCAATATCGGCCTTAGCGTTTGCATACGCATACACCTCGAGTGATAATTTCTTTTGGCGCGGCGATGTTTGCTGACGAAGACAGCGCGATGTACTTAGTAGCTCCGACGTACTTAGTAGCTCCGACGTACAGAGTAATGTATTTTGTGGCGGAACATCTTCATTTAACTCCCGCAGTACTGGCCGAATAGGAGATTCCTACTTTAAATAAAATATGTCTGCCTAAATTTTATAAAATAAACGTACTAAAAGTACTAACCAGCTCTAAAACCTCTAACTCTCTTGCATTAGTACGCAGTCCCACCACACCGACTTCTGCAATACCATCTATTTCTGCTGTTCCAAATGTTGGCAGTGGCAGCTCCGCGAAATCACTTAGGACTGCTGCACTTCTCGCTCCTCCACCATTCATGCGAAGCTCGACTTTTCCCTTACGAGGTCTGGACAGCAGTTGACTCTTCCAAACTGCAAGCGTCTATATAAAAAATATATAGTAAATGCTTATATAACATTTGGTCACAAACTTCTTTCCATTTCGCCGCTGTCTGAGTTGGACCTCTCATGCCGTTCAGGTTCTCGGCACACTCCTGCCAAAGATCCTGCACTGCGTGCGGCGAATGGGGACAGTTTTTAGCTGTTTGCAGCACGGGGTGTGTTTGGCACAGAGCTGTAAAAGAATGCATTCAATTTGATTTAAACCACAAAAAAATGAATCAATGAATAACGAAAAAAGAATGCATTTAATGAATGCAAAATTGATTTATAAATAAAATTTTTAATTCACACTCAATTTAAAAAAAAAATAATTAATTATTCATTTCAATTATTAATTTTCGTTATTCAGAATAATGAATCAAATTTGTTATTCATTTGAATGCTATTCACAAAGAATGCCATTCACAAAGAATTACAGAATTTTCAATTATTCTATTTTTATTCATTATTAATTTTTTATTCGTTATTCATTTTTTATTCTTTATTCATTTGTTATTCATTATTCATTTTTTATTCATTATTCATTTGTTATTCATTATTCATTTTTTATTCATTATTCATTTTTTATTCATTATTCATTTTTTATTAATTTTTTTATTCATTATTAATTTTTTATTCATTGTTCTTTTTTTATTCATTATTCATTTTTTAGTCATTACTAATTTTTTATTCATTACTCATTTTTTATTCATTATTAATTTTTTATTCATTATTTATCTTTTATTCATTATTCATTTGCTATTCATTATTCTTTTGTTACTCATTATTCATTATTCATATTTTTATTCATTATTCCTTTGTTATTCACTATTCATTTTTTATTCTTTATTCATTTGTTATTAATTTTTTTTATCAATTTGACGATATTGATAAGAACAGAAAAAAATATACAGAGTTGTTGTTGCCTTCTTCAAACGAAACACCCTGTCGTTGCCATATGGACACGCAAACACAAACACTTAAAATGTGCTTATTTTAGTTTAAACCATTTTATATTTGCGTTAACAGGTCACTCTAAAAATTTTTAAAAAAATTTATTCAGGGTGATTTGGGTTAAAGTATTTTCATTTAAAAATTGGTTTAAGAAATCCAACATAAAACTTGATATAAAACGCGTCGTTCTCTAACTTCAGGAACAGAAAGATATCTGTTAATAAAAGTATGTACAATTTAAGTTTTCAAAAACTGGTGAGAACTTCAAAATAATTTTTTTACTTTTATATCGATGGCTTAATATAGAAAATGCGTAACTCGTTTTTTTGTGAAAGCTACGATTGTAAATTTGTTGCCTATTTTATATAAAATCTGCATTTAAAAATTTTTCTATAGAAAAACGCCTTTTCTATATTTAGCCATCGATATGTAAAAAAATTGAGTTTCTCATCTGAATGAAACATGAAATAAACATTTTGAAAAAAGGAATCCAAGTAACCGAACTGCCCCCTTAAATATGAAATAACTTCAAGTACTTAGAATCGTACGCTTGCAAACACAAACTAGGTTAACACTCAACTGACCGCAGTGGGTAAATCTGACCTGCTATTATTGTTTTTCGAATAATAATAAATAAACCGTTATCTGCGTTTAATAATAAAAATTATGGATATGTTAATTACAAGTAATTTGATGATGAGGTTCAGGAAAAGGTATGGAAGAAATATCGGTAGGTTGAGTGTTAATAAAATTCAGAGTAAGCTAAGCACGCAGTCATGACTATTTCCAGCGAATTAATGCCGAGCTTGCTTCTTCGTCCCAGTGGTAAATGGATAACCGAAGTAACCAACTATATACTCTTAAATTTGATGTCATAACCTATATACTTATTCCAGCGGGGTGTTAGGAATTGGTTCTTCATAAGTTAAGACAACATAGATCAAGCGTACGTTTAGAAACTAGTACGGCCCAAATGAAACATGCTTTTAATGCCACCGAATTCTCTCACCAATTTCCTAAAATTTTTTTTGTTGCGTTTTTTCAACAGACACGACGATTTAGGTTTGTCTGTTACGTTTTTTTTTTGATTTCTTAAAATATTTATAAAAAATTTTTTGCTGTTGTTATCTATATCGTGAAATTAACAGCCCTTTTCTGGCAAATTAACAAATTGTTAACCAGTATTTTGAATATTTCTATATGTTTGTTGTTTTCAATACAAAATTTAAAGCTCAAAAAACCAAATTCGTAATGAAATTGTCAATAACTGAAAAGCAGTTGACAATTTTTATCAAAATTTTTTATTTTTGAGCTTCAAATTTTGTTTTGAAATAAAAAAATTACAACAAACACATAGAAATATTCAAAATACTGGTTAACAATTTGTTAATTTGCCAGAATAGGGCTGTTATAAAAAAAAACACAGCCCGAGTTCTAAGCAATGACAAAAAAATGAATAACAAATGAATAAAGAATAAAAAATGAATAATGAATAACAAATGAATAATGAATAACAAATGAATAATGAATAAAAAATGAATAATGAATAAAAAAAGAATAATGAATAAAAAATGAGTAATGAATAAAAAATGAATAATGAATAAAAAATTAATAATGAATAAAAAAGGAATAATGAATAAAAAATGAATAATGAATAAAAAATGAATAATGAATAAAGAATAAAAATGAATAACGAATAAAAAATGAATAATGAATAAAAATAGAATAATTGAAAATTCTGTAATTCTTTGTGAATGGCATTCTTTGTGAATAGCATTCAAATGAATAAAAAATTTGATTCATTATTCTGAATAACGAAAATGAATAATTGAAATGATTAATTAATCATTTTTTTTAAAATTGAATGTGAATTAAAAATGTTATGTATAAATCAATTTTGCATTCATTGAATGCATTCTTATGTCGTTATTCAGGTGTACTTAAAATTCTGAATATGAATGCAGACTTTACAGCTCTGGTTTGGCAGAACTGAACGAAGAAGTCCAACTGCTGCTTGTTCGTTTCATATTTTGGTCACAAAAACAATTTATAATGAAATTAACTATTAAAAAATATCTTAAATATCTATGAAATCTTTTGTCCTTCGTCCATAATTTTAACAAAATATCAAATTTAATAAATAAAGAAAGTGTTGCAACTTTTAACTACGTTGAAGAATATTCACTGTGGGGGATAATTTTGGTACAAAATGCGGTTATGTTACAATTTGGTTGCAAAAAATTTATAACTTGCGTATTTGAGACGAATCGGTAGTGATAATATACAATACCATGAAAATTATTCAATCGGAATGAATATCTTAAGCTATTAAGCTGTTGGGGTTACTTTATTGATGATAGTGCAACACTTAACAGCTGTTTTCTGGCAATATGCTTTTCACCTTCTTGTGGTGAAAAATAAAGCTTTTCAATTGTAAAGTGCTCCCATGAATAGGTTTGACAGAGCAAATTGACAAAATGTCCAGGGTCAATTGACAAGCAGAATAGGGCTGTAAATATGTCCCTAAATAATTATGGCTCTAGCGCCACCTAGGGGATCTAACATTAACAAAAACCATTCGGATCACCACACGAACATACGGTATGAATTCAAGGTGAAAGGCTTCAGTGCCTCGGCTGTGATGCTCGGACATACATACGCACCAACGTTTTTATATATTGGCATTTCCAAACTGGCGTTACGAACGATTACGAATTTGTACGATATAATATAAAAAAAAAGAATGAAAATGTCTCATATTAAAAAAAGCTTTGTAATGTTTGCATAGCAATTAAGTAGCACTATATTAGGTAAAAACAATGCCAACAAACGGACGGTAAGGATTTATTGATATAAGCAAAAATATGTGCTGTCGCTACGTTACAGAAAACGGAAGTGATTTTTGATTTGGGTTACAAAATTTGCTAAACTCTCTTAATTGGGCAAAACTTTTTGTACAGAAATTTTTTTAGAAGGGTTTGATATAAGGGTTTGTTAGCATAAGTTTATTTTCCAAGTGATTAAATTTAAAAATCTTCTCTGGTTGTATTTTTATTAGGCTTTTTGATTTGGCATTAAGTTACTTAGATTTCTATTGTAGGTCAATTGGGTAATTAAGTAGTTAAGTAATTATGTAAATTAGTTATTAAAATAAATTTATATATTGTCCTTTCATTTCATTTCATTTCATTATATTCCTTTCCTTGCCAATAGTTGAAAATATATGCGGTTTTCAATTGATTTATTTTAAAGTAGTTAAAAAAATAATTTAAATTCAACTAATTTAACAAGTAGTTGAAAACATATGCAGACGAAAGTCAATTGACTTATTGAAAAACTATTTTTCAACTACTTTTAAATTAGTTGATTTTCATACATGGTAGTTTTGCAAAACGAGTTTAAGAGTTGTGTATAGCAATGATTAGTTTTACAGTGCAATCAATAAGTTTGACTACAGTGTATAACATATTTATAACAATACTTAGTTGCTAAGTTCGGTGCGCACTGCAATTGTTATTTAAGTAGCTAATAAAAATAAATAGTTAATAAATATGAAAGTATACTACAACGAAAGCCACTAACCCAGCTAGTATTTGGAAGACTGTATGACGAGCGCAATCATTTCGCGATTATTTTTTTAATCGCTAAGACGATTGTTCAAGTCGAATTTTATTTTGCTCTTCCAAATGATGCTATTGCGAGTCGTTGTAACGATTGCTGGACGAGTGAATTGTCGTACACTCATTTTTGTGAGCATTTAATGACTGCATGATACAGGTTTTCTCTAATAGGTCAGGTTATTTATTGAATATAATCTATAACCTAAGAACCAACAACCAGAACTTAGTACACTTCTAGTACTAAGTAACTTCTATTTATGTACGACTCCAAGACTTTTTAATATATTACCACATAGTGCCCGTACCATTCGTAATAAAGTAGTATTTCTTAGAGAAGTAAAATCATGGCTTTTTAATTTTAATGTTGTTGCTTATCTTATATCTGCTCCAACTTAATCAATATGTATGTTATTTTGATTCTAAGCATAATTGTTTTTTTAATCTTGTTCAAGCTTTAAGTTTATTATTATACACTAGACCCCACTACAATTCATAAAAAGTGTGTTATCATGCTAGGTTAAACGGCATTCGCTACTTGTGCATATTTGTACAACAGAATTTAGTATTTACTGATCTATAATTATTGTATTAAGTGTTAATGTTAATGTTAAGGTAATAATTAATAAAATAAATAAATTCCTCCTCATCTCTACAGCTTTTGCAGAAGTCGTTGTGGGGTATGTTCAATCTTTTAGCGTGTCTGCCAATAAGGCAATGCCCTGTAAGGATTCCTACCATGGTGCTGATATGGTTTCTACAGAGAAAAATGAGTTGTTTTGAACGCTTTAGGTTAAGGTTGGGCCAGATTTGCAGCGTTATATTACACGTGCTACCTGCTGACCGTCTGTTGTTGGTTTTTATGCCGGATAACTCATGTGTAAGGAGTTTGCATGTGGTGAGAGGAATACCAAGGCTTGCTTATCTGAAGATAGTTGTTTGGTAGTACCTATACGAGCGAGTTCATCTGCTTTGCAGTTACCTAGAAAATTCTTATGTCCAGGAATCCAGCATAGAAGGTTTCTGAGCTGCTTTGCCATTTCATTTAGATATCTGCGGCAGTTTAGAACTGTTTCATATGTTATTTCAACAGTTCCTAGGGCTCTCAAAACGGCTTGACTATCGGATAGTATGCAAATATCCATGGAAGAATCTCATTTACTTGAAGCCAAGTTAATGCATCATTTATAGCAGCGATTTCAGCTTGAAATATACTGCAATGATCAGGGAGCCTGAAGGCTAAATAAATGCTAAATGCTTCTGAGTAGACTCCTCCACCTACTTTGCCATCTAGTTTTGATCCATCACATTTACTGCTAAATTCGAGAGTAGAGGCGAAATAACCCCTCCCTGAGGGGTTCCCCGTAGTACAGATCTTAACGTGGATGCCGCACCAAATTTTGCACTATTAATCCTGCCAACTAGCATTTGATTTATAAGTGCTATCAGCGCGTCATCTACCCCAAGCTCCGTTAGCGCATTAGTGATAGCACTTGCTTCGACGTTATTAAAGGCCCCTTCTATATCAATAAAAGCTACCTAAAAGGAAACTATGGAGTGGAGAGCTGTTTCCACGTATTTGCCTTGGGTGTAAGCATGTTGTGCTATTGACAATTGCCTTTTCTCTAATTTAAATTCAAGTGAATATCGATTAATCTCTGGAGGATCTTTAAAAGAAAGGATGAGGACTAATTGGTTGAAGGTCTTTTCGGTTCACGTGTGAGCCGAAGTATAAAGAAAGATAACATTCACATTTCACCAACGTTTGGAAATGTGATTTAGGTCCAGGCAGCTGTGGTAGATCAACAAAAGCTACTACTGAATGATACAATACGACTTTTGAATTTCAATGGGAGCAATACCATCAGGTCCTGATGACTTTAATGGTTTGAAGCTATTGATTGCCCACTGCAGCTTTATTTCTGTGAGTATTTTTAGGGATCTGTTTACAGATGGTAACTGATCTTCCTGAATTTGAGTGCCTTAACGCCTCGGAGGTTTGTGATATATTTTCACAAAAAATCCTCTTGTATTCTTTTAGATTCACTTTATAGTTTACCCACGTGTCTGAGGATATGGTGGCCTTTGCCTTATTGAAGAGTTTTCTGGACTTGTTTTGGAGCTCCTCGATTTCTCCGTTCCACCATGGTGGCTTTAGATTCCCCCGTGGTGTTTTTAGCGGACAGGCGATATCGAGAGCTTTATTAATGGAATTCGTGAGACTATCAACTAGATTGTCTAACGATTGCTTACATGAAGGACGACTTGATGGTCCAGTTGAGAGATCTGTTTTTAAGGTGTCTAAGTAAAAATCCCAGTTCAGCTTCTTGAGATTGCGAAAGCTATTTAGGCTAATTCCATGTGAATGTATCCAATTCGCTTTTTTTATTATTAGGAATTCATATTTTTGTTTATCAGATATTGTCTGTGCACTACTTAATTTCATTTACCGCACATTGGCAACCCTTTTTTTCTATAAATGTGGCAACACTGAGTTATTATGTTAAGTTGTATGCTGTTCTTTTGCAAAACGTGTATTTTCAAGTATCTCGCAGTAGTTAAAAATGTAGGTTTGTTAAAATATTTATTAAATTTAGATATAAATGATTAAAGTAATAATCAGTTTAAAAAAGTTGTAAATTGCTGCTTAGTCTTTTTAATTTTGTTCGTTATATGCTTTTAAAAATTATGTCATGGTCTGTAGAGTCCGTCACGGAAAAAATAAACTTTTTCGTATCAGCTTGTATATAATATATATTCGTCTATAACTTTTACAAATTTTTCTTCTTATTGGGATGACAATAAAGGAAAAATACATTTAAGAACTAAGCAAATTAATATCACGCGCTTTTTTGTCTTATTATTTCTGTAGTGTCTGTCACAATTCAAAGTGACTCCGAAGAGGTAGTCGGCGATTAAAATTGTTGTATAGCCAAAGTCATGCCTTTTTTAATGTGGAATAAGGCCTATGTCAATCTTAAAGCTTAGTTTGCTGTAGGAGCGAACATTTTTAGGAAATTAATTCTACACGCGCAATTTTGGTGCAGACTTCACAGTAACCATAACGTATTTGTTGAATGTGATACCCCAAGTTACACAATGTCTGTTTGTTCGGCGTACACTTGGCCGTACAATAAGCGGGGTTCACATGATCCTACATGTTGTCGCGCCTGGTGTGATGGCCTTGAATTTTAAATATTTCAAATTCAAGATAACATGTCAGTCGGCTGTATCGAGCGTTCGAACGATCAAATACGAGGCTTGTCTTAAAATGCGTGACAACATGTAGGACCATGTGAACCCCGCTATATGGTTGTTGTATGGATGTTGTTGTATTCTCCAAAATATTTGACAGTTTCTTACCGTACTCTTAGACTGCCTAATAATAGAAGGATTTATCACACACCATGAAACAATTACAAGGTAAGGATTTAACGCTGTAGCCATGGTGTAAGAAATAGAGGTGTTAGTGAGTTTTTGCTAACACCATGAATTTCTTTGCTTCTGTCTATAATTTTTATTGTTTATTGTACGAATTAAGTATAAATAAATATATAATGCAATTAATTGTGCCGTGTTGTGTTGACAAAAAGTTATTGCAGTTGTCTTCGCCGATTTGCCAAGTTCGTCATTAAATGTTTTGGCCATTTTATCAGAAACGTGCACTGGAAGGTGTCGCCGACATGAAGCTTTGGCCAGCGAGAAAACATAATTTTATCATTTTGAGAGAGAAGGGTTATGGTCCAGTTAGCCTCGCATGGCACAGCAGCGCATGCAACGCAGATAAGCAGCTAGCACACAGCCAAATAAATTGTGATTATGCAACGCCTAATCACATAGTCAAAATGAAACAATAAAAAAAAGAATACAACGATTTTATTTTAATAAATTAACCGCACTTGGTCAAACAATCCTATAACTTCACATCTGTTTTGCCAAAACGTCAAATACATAGAAGAATACAAAGAAATCAAAATGAATAGATCTTCTATGTTTATCTATGTAGTCAGAGATGCATTTCTGTTTTTATCTGAGCATTACCATGCGTTGCCATGTTGTGCATAATCAAATACATACAAATTCCATTAAACAGATTTCGATGTGACGCTTGTTAATCCATGCACTGCTATGCCGTGCGAGGCTAACTGGACCATCAAACTCACTTACACCTCTATGTCAAGTATGATTATGTCAAGTACTTTAGTTTTTGGGTAATATGAATTTAAATAATGCGAGTTACAAATTAGGATACAAATAGATCTTATTTTGTGATTTAGAAAATTATATAGTTTTTTAGAACAGGGCTGCCACCTCATAATATGTATTTTTAATAGTTTTGCACATCATTTAACAGTGGGACCCCTAAGGGCCACTGATTTCGAATCTGAAGTTAACTTGGCTGCATTGAACAAATTTTTGACATTGAAAAAAAATGTCACTACCTTTTCGATGTCAAAAACGCAATGCATTTCTTATAGAAATCGCTTCCTAAGCTTCCACAGCATCCTAAGCTTAACAGTTAAAATTTTATAAATAAGGCTGTTCACAGTTTGAATAAGCAAGTCGATTATTTGTACGATTTGTTATATTTACGACAACTTACGTAAGTGTATTTTGATTTGTTGTTATTTTGCATGCACACGCAAATACGTAAAGACGCGTAAATAAAAGTAGCCCTTGGACGTGTTTTTTGTGCCTTGTATTTATATGGTCTGTCTAAAGTCGCATAATACATATTTCACTGGGTTGCATAATTATTGAATACTACAGTCACATAGCGAGGTGCTCACATTTTCAACAATAACAAATGCTATAAATATGATATGTTATATGTACGCTTTAGCATTAATGTTTTGAAAGGTAAATTTTTTTATTATATTAAAGTTTTTCTAAATGACCTTGTTATTTGTTATGTTGATTTTATATGATTTAAATACAAATTCTAAATGTTTGATAGTTTAAATCATACTTTATTTTAAATACAAATTCTAGTTGTTTGATAGTTTAAAATCGTTTATAAGCTTAAGGTCAAAGTTAGAACAATTAATTGTACTAACGAATCTTTCCAAAGAAACAACAACAACAACAAAGTTTTTTTTTATATTTTTATATTTTAAATGCCGAAATCAGCTGCGGAAAGGAAAAGAGACCAACGGAAGAGGCTGAGGGAGAAACATATGTACGATGAATTTAAAGAAAAAGAATGATTTAAACGAAATGAACGTCGCAAACAACAAAAACTGGCTAATACCATTGAAAAAAAAGAAGAACTTAAAGTTAAAAAGTGGAATGAAATGGGGAAATATCGCTCAAAAAAAATGAAGCAAACATTAAAGTAAGCGCTGAAGCATACAAAAATCGCAGTTCTTTTGGCAAAGCTATAGCAAAAGTTGAAAAAGCCTTCCGAATAGTCCGAATAAGCGTAAGTTAGTGGTCAGAAAAATTGCAGAGCAAGAAACTCCTGAAATACTTGTAAAATCAAAAACTACACAACAACAAATTGGGCTCTCAGATGAACTTAAATCATTGGTTCAAAATTTTTATAAAAAAGACAGCATATCCTATCAAGCCCCTGGTTTAAGAGAATATGTAATTATTCGAAACGGAGAAAGTAAAATGAAGATACAGAAGCGATACTTGTGTTTGACTCTTAGTGAATGCTATCAGTTATTTAAATAGAATAACCCAGATGCCAGAGTAGACACTAATAAATTTTCTGAATTAAGACCAGCGCACGTACTACTTGGTCACCAAACACCAGCTAGCATTTGCCTTTGCATATACCACGAAAACGTTCAACTTTTATTGGATAAATTATCAAAAAGCTTAACATTGTCATGACAAAGCTCTCGGAAATTGAGTTACAAAAAGAAATAAGATATCAGCAATAAAAATACAAACAAAAAATACAGACAAAATACGTCGCCTGGAAATTGTGGAAACGATTTCCGAAGCTTTGGAAAATATAAATGAAAAATTAACTAGCCAATTTGTAAGACATGTATTTGTCCACAAGCAGCGATCCCTTTTTTTTGAAAACTTGAAAGCAAACAACATTCCTGAATCACTCATGCTTCATTTTGATTTTAGTGAAAACTATTCTTTTCCTAATCTAGACGAAATCCAGTCAGCACACTGGGTTTATACTTCTTGCAAAATTTTCACGGTGATGGCATATTTTAAATATGCGGAAAAAAAATTATCTATGCCAACTGTTATCATTTCTGACTATCTACATCATGACAAGTATGCCATTCATGTTTTTTAGAAGTGGTTATAAGTAAAATCATTGAGGACTATCCGCTCTTTAAAATTTCAGAATTAAATTTTCAGTCTGATGGAACAAGCCAATATATCAAGCTCACTTTGTCTTGAAAGAATCAGACCAGAGAGCACAAAGTGGCACTTTTCCACAACAAGTCATGGCAAAGGACCAATTCATGGAGAAGGTGGAACTATCAAAAGGTGGGTAAGAGAAGCAACTCTCGCTCGAAAAATAAATCCACAATCTGCCCTTGTAGAATGTGCAACCAAAATGTGTCCAAACATAAAATCTCTTTATGTTTCCAAAGAGACAGTTCTTGCGAAAAAGGATCCCATAAATAGTTTGTGCTCAGCAAATGGAACTGAAATACGTACAATTCCACAAACAAGATGTGCGCATTGCTTTATCAAAATTGCTCCCTATAAAATAAAATACGCCCACGTTTCACATAATCCAACAAAGTTTACAATGTTTGATTTTGAATCCGGTTCACACAAAGTGTTATAAATAATATTATATCTCACGTTAATAAAAACAAACCAATGTACTGTCTGTCACGTTTTACAGTGTAGTGTCTGTCACACACTTAACTTGAAATATATGAGTTAATAAAAATTATTATTATTTAGTTTTCATTACTTTCAAAGGTTCACCTTAATGCTCACTAATGCTCACCTTAATGCTCACCTTAAGAAGCTCACTATAAAAATCATAAACATGTTTTTTAAATTTTCGAAGATGTTGTACTTACTGTCAGAGACCTTTTTTTAGTTCCCATCGTGTAGTTATTAGTTGTCTGTTTTTTTTTGGTGTGAGAACAAGTATAAGCTTTTAAACTATAATTGGTTCTAATACTGTGAATTTATAAGACAAATTTAAAATTAAAAATAAAGTGCAAAAAGCTGAGAGTTTTTAAAAAATAGGTTTTTCGTATGCCAAAAAATTCATTTGTAGTGTCTGTCAAGCATGGAATTAGCCTTTGGTCTTGTAGCAAGACCGTCAACGTCAAAAAAATATATCTATGGTCCGAAAAGGAGTGTTCCTGTGAAACTTTCCAGTTTCTTATCCTATTAGATATATGGTCAGAGACAAGGGTAATATCTAAGACTTCTTGCCTATTGCTAATAACGAAGGTCGGTACGTTACCTACATTACTTATGTTTAGATTGGTATTAAGGATGAAATCGAAAAGAGACTCACCCCGTTCGTTGGTGTCTGAACTTCCTGATCACGTAAGCATTGGCATCTCACCCTATGATTAGGTCTTTTGATTCCGATGCTGCCGGGGAGACCAGTCTTATCATGTTGTCATCCGGGAGGACCTCGTGATCGTGCACAAGATATGCTGAGATGAGCCACAAGCTGCTTTGGCCCATCTGGACGCTTATGGCCACGGTGTCTTTATTAGAAATTAGAGAGATTAAATGCACTCAAAATTTTTTGATTAGAATACACGCTCTTGGTTTACCTCTTGGTGATTTTATTGGTTTACCTTGTGACATACACTAGCATGTATGTTGGAGTCCTGAGTCCGCATACTAGACCGCAGACTACCCACGGCTCCTGCATCAGGACGATGTCTTCTCTCCCTGTGTAGACGGAGAATCAGACTGGCGGACGCAGCCTTCGAGTAATGGAGATTAATCTGAACTACTCTCAGTATCAAGGCTGTTAGTATTCATCCTAACCTCTACGACTGTTGTGTCGGACTCTTTGTCCGATTTTAGAAGGTCATCCTCTAAGAAAGACAACCCAAAAGTCGGCGCCAGTTCCGTTATGGAGCTTTCGCTTTCGGGTACTGGTGCAGGACAGCAGGTTTGGCTGGAAGAGGCTTCTTTTACTGGGTTGGAAGCCTGCACTTCCTCCAAAGATGCCTCATCTTTCTTATAGATCCTCAGTCTGATCGATGAGATTCCAAAATCCACCACGAACCGTTTAGATGTCAAGAAAACCAGGGACTCTTGATTGATAAAAAAAGTTACCGATCTAAAGTTCTCCTTCGGTTCTTCAACCCGTGTCACCTTCCAGTTCGCAATTGGCAGACCGTAGTTTCCCAAACTGACCATCTCCAGGATTGCCTGAGGATCAGAGTATAAGGCAGGGACATTGGCACGCGGTCTCGGTCTATCGCACCCGGCCTCACCAATACCTCACCAACCCTGGAGATGGCAATCTTATAGAGGTCCAGAGACCTTTAGTCGGCTCATGTGACCAGCTTCACGTGGTCCTGATGCCATCCGCTGTCGCGACAGAAAAGACCCCTATCGTGAAAATCCTTCATAAGCGAGTTGAACAATGAGGACAACTTGCCCTCAACGCTCCTCCACTTGTCAGGCGTAATACTGCCGTCTGGATCGCCATTTTCGATCACCGCAACGGTAATTTTCCCAGTAGGGGGAGTTTATGTCTCCTCCAAGATGCCAGGACGACTTCTACTTCTCGGCGCGCTCGTTTTTGGGGTTACGCGCCAAATTCAACAGTACCCTTCTTCTTTTCTTTAAGTCGAAGCCTTCTTTGTGATTTAAACTGGTGGTGGCCACTACCCCAATACCTTTCGCTGGTTGAGCATTTAGAGACTGCGTGTCTGTAGGCTGTTGGCCAGATGAATCGTTTAAAGATCACGTGTCTGGTGAGGCTGAAGGCTTCACCTGGTCGGCATTTAAAGACTGCCCGTCTATGTTTTTTTTTTATTATTGAGTGCGTTCATCTTGGTCATGCGACTACTCCCTCCCCATCAAGATTAGGAGAGTTAAACCGACAGGCTCTGAGACCGCTCTTCGAACGGGATCTGGTCCACATTCAGGGAAAAAAAGAACCCAGTGTGTAGCCCCGATCCAACCCGAGATTTGGCTCAGTGTCTGTCAGTAGAGTGGTCAAAAAATAGAGAGGGGAGATGTCGAAGATGTCGACCGCGCCCTAACCCCAATGCCCCGGTAGGACATTTTGATAAAGTTACTTTGTATGGGAAGTAGGCGTGGATCTTACTTGAGTAATTAAGTAGCACTATATTAAGTAAAAACAATGACAACAATTAACCCTAAGGATCCAGAGAAATAAGCGAACATATGTGCTGGCGTTACGTTACAGAAAACGGAAGTGATTTTTGACTTGGACTAGAAAATTTGCAAAACTCTGAATTGGGCAATACTTTTTATATACAACTTTTTTTAGAAGAGTTAAAAATAACATAAGTTTATTTTTCAAGTGATAAAATTTAAAAATATTTTCTGGTCTTTTTTTATTAGGATTTTTGATCTGGAGTTATTACGTTACTAGCGTTACGTTAATAAAATTTCCATTGCAGTTTAATTGGGTATTTAAGTAATTAGGTAGTTAAGTAATTATATAACTAAGTAATTAAAAAACAAATTTAATATGTTGTCCTTTCCTTGAATCAATCATTTTTTCATTATCTCTAGCCAATGCCTTCCATTTTTACAAAAAAGAAAAACTACATTTGTGAAACAGTGCAGACGATTTGATCATCACGGTTAATGAATTTATGTAGAAATGGCTGAAACTTATAAAATTAAAATTAAAATGTTTCTATTAATAAAATAATAAGTTTTTAATAAGTTTTAATTTTTTGGTCACGGTAGGCTTTTTTCTGTTCCATCAATTTTGTATGACTTAAGCTAATTTTAGTGGGTAGAGTTCGTGGCCCCTAAGCTAAAGAACCGCGGTAGCCCGGGTTCAATTCCAGCTCAGACAGAAAGTTTTTTCAATTGAATTAATTTTTCTGCTCGGTCGTCACCTCTCTGCAGACAATGGCAAACCTCAGAGAGTAAAAATTGCCATGTAAAGCTTCTTGAGAACATAAGCCGTTCGGAGTCGGCTTAAAATACGTAGGTCCAGTTCTTGGTCATTTGTGATCAAACATTTAATAACGCACAACACAATTGATCAATAGTAGCTAGGTCAAAGTCCTTCCAGGGGCTGAAATGGCCAGTTTATTATTTATATTTTATAAAGCTAATTTTAAGTCTGCCTTGATAAACTTTTGATAAGTTTTTATCTTTTACTTTAAGTTTTTGTCTGTTCCTTTTACTTTAAGTCACATTGTTCTAGTCTGTAAAGATTTTTCCAAAGACTCAATAAATACTAAAATATTTAGTTATAGTTTTTATTTTGTCTTTTCGTTCTTTTCTAAGCTTTGTGTCAATTTGGCACTGAACGTTGTTTGAGGGAAATTTTGTACAGCTTAACAACGACATCATCTATTATTTTTTCTTTGGTAAAATCTAAATATAGGTATGCTTTCCACATTGAGCCAAAATCCCAAGTGAATTTGAGCTCAAATAAGAAAGATATACAATTTCCTGTAAAATTTACACTAATGGCCCTATTTTGTAAAAGGAACGCAGTCAATTGCGGTAGATTTTATCATCTGGAAATATATTTTAAAGGAAAATTTCACTGAGAGAGAGAGGGTGTGTTTTATATCATATAGAAATGGAATTGCCAGACCAAAAAACCCTAAGTGAGGTGATTTGCGTGAGTTTTACAAAAAGCCATAAAAGCGTTTGAAGATTAAAATAAAAATAAAAATAGTTTAACACAGTTAATTTTAGTGAATATCTTAAATCTATATCACAGGTTTCTGTCCAATGTGGATAGTAAAAAGCTTCATATAAAAATAACAAAGTAAAATAAAAAAGTTTTCAATAACTTTTGTGGAATATAGTACAAAAACAGAACACTTAATAAAATACAGAACATTTATATGTTTTGCATAACACAATAATTTAAACAGGACATTGCCTTAAAAACGAGTACTGTACTGTATTATACACTACGGATGGTCACCGTATACATACTGTATTCAGTAGGGGGTTTCGGACGATCTGACATGTCGGACAGATGACGACAAGTCGGATCATTCGAAAGCAAATAAGACAGTCGGACCGACATGTCGGACGAAAATAAAAAAGTTTTGATTATTCTGCCGGTCGGACCGACTTGTTGGGCATGTGAACGCAAGTCGGTCCGACTTGCTGCATTTTTTCATTTTAATAAAAGCGTCAGCGGGTAAACACCGACGAAGCGGAAAAATATAGAAAATTAATATGAACAACGTTAGAAACATTGAATTGTAGATATAATTAATTAAAATTTCTCTAAAGTATGGAAAATTTCTGGTTAATTATAAGGGCATCTAAAAATTGCTTAGCTATTATGCCGATGTGTTCTGTTTGAGAGCCTGCAATGGAATAAAGTCGTCGTACATGTCGGACTGTTCGAAAGCTCAAAAAAATTTGCTCTGTTAATTTGTCGTCGGACATGTCGTATGGCAAGTCGGATCGTCCGAAACCCCCTATTGAGTTCATTTCATTAAGTTTCATGTCACAACGGTGCTAAAAAAGCTTTCCTTAAAAAATGCACAAAGCAGCGTAGAAATCTTAACGTGGTGCACTTGGCGCCATGTAGTGTGAGAGTGACATAGCTCAAATTAATATCACTATAGGAATATTCACGATCAGGAGCTATTTGCGAAGCTCTTGTGCAAGAAAGATATATAGCACAATAAATTAAACATATCCCGTAACACTGTAAATGTTAACTATTTTATTGATAGCATTGAAGCATCAGCTAATAACAGCAGAACTATAACAACTAAGTAATAAAATATCAAAACCTTTCGTCGATTCTTAAAAACAGTACAAATATATGATACATGTTGGTTACAAACTAAATTCCACAACACTAACTGTCAAAGCACTCTTATTTTATATTGTGTGCGTGTGAGGTGTATTCACAGCTTGCAGTTTTTTTTACACATTTTCGCAAGAGCTCCGCAAAGAGCTTCGGATCGCGAATACCCCTTATATGTGTATACTCAAAGCTTGAGGACTTACCTAAACGTAGACACTAAAACTATCTCAACAGCTACTGCAACGTTTAAAAATGTGCTTAGCAGCACAGATAACCAGATAGGATACTTAAATTTTTCAGTCAAAAATCAGCTGATCTGAGATTAGTTTTGCAATTTGTAAATCTCACGTATTGTGTACGTGAGTTCACCTTTTTTCACCTCATAGCTGTCAATGTTGTTGAATGTCAGATGCTTAAAATCGAAGTTTCCTAAATGAGTAAATTTGGTGTTTGTTTGCAAAGTTCCATATTTAATACATTTATTATCATTGAAATCATTTCATAATTGTAAACATTAAAGGAACTTGTGTGATAAATAACATAAAAATTGTGAAATAGTTAAACATTAATAAAATAATGGCAAACAGAAAGTTGATGTATGTGCTGTTGTTGGCTTTGGCAACTTTTCAAGCGCAGATCCTTTGTGATGCTGATAAAAAGGAGGAAGACTTGGCAGTTGATCTAAATTTTCTGATGTACATCTATGAGCGCCTAACAAAAGATAACCTAGATGCATCGCACAATCAAACAAATGTTTTGACGACCATCTATCAACGTAGCACTAAGATCTGTGAAAAGCGCTATGTTAAACCCATTTGGATCTCTTTCGTTCGTCAAATCGTGTCTTTGATAATCATCAAATGTTCGAGCTGCGCCAAATTTTTGCGATAATGTTGTTCGTCTGGAAGATGAAAGTTACTGCTACGTGCTGCCCAATAATATGATGCTGCAGATTTGAGAGTTTGCCACGTGAAATGCAAGGTATTTTCGCATGCTGCAATCCGATACCTCCATTGGTGCGTCAGAATCTGCATACGTTGCATCAGATTGTGCTTCGTGTTCGAGAGCAGCCCTTGGTGAAGGTAAGATAAGACAATTTTAATATAAGTTGGTTTAACTTTGTCATATTTCTTATCCAATTCTTGAAACAGCCGAAATGGTAAAGGGAAAATTGAAAAATATAGAGAAAATTCAATTCATGATCGGTACTTGGCTCTGTTGCCCATTGCAGAAAAGGAAAAACGAGAAGAGGCTGCACGCATAGAGGCGGAGTATAAGAAACGACAGTTGTGTCTAAATGTACCTACGCTGATCAAACAAGAGGTTATTTTTCTGAAACATCTTTATCAGTTGAAATATAATTGTGTGCTATGTTCTTTACAGCTGCCCGAATCCATGAACACAGACGAAACTGATGAGCTCTATAGCTTGCCAATTAAGAGATGCTTAAGCGAAAATTTTAAGAGTCTGTGGAAAATAAAGTTGATGAAGCCAGTATCAACAACATTAGCTATAGACCTAAGGCCAAACGCATGCGTACAGAGACACCCAATGATAACAAATTGAAATTTGTTAACACTTCACACAGCAGCAAAACCAAAAACCAAGCCTGCGAAAGAAAGAGTGCACAAACACAAAATATTAAACAAATATAAAGGGCACAAGAATTTGCGTTCGAATCAATCTAATGCATCAAACTAATTTCGATTATCAAAAAGTGAACTTTAAGAAATTTCAAGGAGGCGCTCAACTAGCTTCAGGAGCAAAGCTTAAGCCACAGGTTCATGACAAGGTAACATGAAATGCTAGTTACTGTAAATTATTTTAATCTTCCACTTTTATTCGCTTGCAGGGTAACTCAAATAAGGCTAATAATAAAAAATTCAACAAGTTATTTACATTTAGCAATGTAAAGGGTAAAATGTAGTTAAATATAACGTTTAACAATCATCAGTAAGAATGACAAGTAATATTATCTAATTATCTTATTTTTGTATCATTTTACATAAAACACAAAAGAATCATATCTAACTTATTTTAACGAGGATTTTTGTGTATATCAATTCATTGCTGGAGTGTGTAACTAACAATACGACGAAAGTTACTTTTTCAGTAAATGAATGAACCGAAAAACCCTTAAAAAAATAATAAGTGGCAAACATATCGCACACCGACTTCAAAAGTGCACAACTCAAAATTTATACATTTTCAGGATGAGCAAAAAGAATTTTTTCTTCAAGGGACTCCATACAAAACAAAAAGAAACAAAACGATTTTTTTTAAGTGAAGACTAAGAATATATGTACAAAATTAAGACATCCGATGAAGATGATCACTACAAACAGTTTTACACGAATAGGTAAAAATTTAGAACTTTTGAGCTGTGCACTTTTGAAGTGGGTGTGCGATATGTTTGTCACTTATTAATTTTTTAAGGGTTTTTCGGTTCATTCATTCACTGAAAAAGTAAGACCCCTTTTACATTGATCAAGACTTGAAGTCCAGTTTTTTTGACGTTCTCTTTTGAACTTGACGAAAGCTTTCACATTGGTCAAGACTTGAATTAAATTTCTTGTCCTCTTTCCCTGTTTTCTAAAAATAAAACGAGATATGTAGGTAGCAAGCAAATGAATTATAGTTTATAGAAATTTGCAAACTGAATTTTAATTTTTTACCACAATGGAAATTAACAAAATGTTTTTGCATTAAAAATTTTTGCATGAAATTAAATGCAAAAAAAAATTAATGCAACCGAAGTCTAACAAACTCACATTGATATGCGAAAAATAAAATAAGCACTGTCAACAACGCGAAAATAACAAAAGGAATACGAAAAATTGCCGGTACAGCTTCAAGTTTCTTTTTCCCTTCCGTCGCTTCCTCCGAAGTGCGGCGAATTGCCTACAAACTCTGAAACTTGACTTCAAGTCTTGATCAATATAAAAGGGTCTAACTTTCGTCGTATTGTTTTTTTGTTGGTGAGAGCAAATAAGTCTCACAACATATCTTATTTTTTGACGTCTTGTACACAAACTCCAACAATGCATTGGTATACACAAAAATCCTAGTTAAAATAACTTACACATGATTCTTTTGTGTTTTATGTAAAATGATACAAAAATAAGATAATTAGATAATATCACTTTTGAAGTGGGTGTGCGATATTTGTTTATTATATAGAAGAAATATTTTTACTCTTAGTATTTAGTATTATTGAGCTAGAATCTGAACTATTCACCATAAAATAAAAAATATTATTTTGTATTTTAGAAAAATATCTTTCAATCAATATACTAACCACTATCGTGTCATGTGCTGTAGCGGAGCTTAAATTTTGAGTTAATCTAACGAAATATCAACAAATTTTGTATCTTTTGTTTTAGCGGAGCGATTACAAATCGTCCAAAGTTAGAATTTAGAAAAAAAACTGTTGATTTACAGCCCTATTCTGGCAAATTAACAAATTGTTAAACAGTATTTTGAATATTTCAATGTGTTTGTTGTAATTTTTTGATTTAAAAAAAAAATTTGAAGCTCAAAAATAACATATTTTGATAAAAATTGTCAACTGCTTTTCAGTTATTGACAATTTCATTCAAAAATTTTGTTTTTTGTGCTTCAAATTTTGTTTTGAAAACAACAAACTTATAGAAATATAAAAAATACTGGTTAACAATTCTTAATTTTAACATAAAAAAACACATTTTAAATTTGGACGACAGACGCTAAAACAAAAGATACCGGATACGGAATTTGTAAACTAGTATTATTTATCCAAACATGTCTGAATATGAGTGTACTGCTATTATTTCGTTCGCAGCCGTACCTATACGGCAGTTTAAAAACTTAGTTATTTTTTTTTTATTGCCCAAATAAGATAAAGGGTCTGTTTGGAAATGAATCATGATGCGCCAACTACTTTTGCAGCACAAGAAAAATGTTTGAAAAATTCCAATTTTGGGGCACTGGTGAACGCAGACTTTATGGGCTACGTGTATATGGCAAAAGCCAATTTGATTACTAAGATAAAAAGCTAAGATGAGCATGTTCTAAGAGATTATTTATTATTGAAGTGATTAACCGGATTGGGTAATCTTGGGTAATTATTGTGTGTATTATGATTTTAAAGATTTAAAAAAAGCATAACTTTTGAATTGAACTAAAAAAAGCAACGTTGAATTTATGTTTTATTTAAGCTTAGAAACTATACTTTCTGATAACAACATTTTTTATGAAAATTTAAGCGATATGATAAATCAGATTTTTATTAAAACTCAAAACTCAAACAAAAACTCAAACGAATAGAGCGAAATAACATTAATTTATTTAAACAAAAATTTATTATGTTCATTGGCAATAAGCTCAAATATAATTCTAAAAAAATAATATTTATTTAGAATTATAAAAAAAAACAATATTTATTATGTTTAGTTAACAAAATAGTTGAAATAATATTCAGAATTTAAAAAACTAATATTGATCTCAATTAACAATATTTATTGTTTTTAAAGTTTCCTCTGTGAAGCACGTTTATTAAAGACACATTAAACTTAAAATATTTTGGTTAAAATAAATGATATTTTCTTTTTATTACAATACATTATATAAGCTATTTTCACTAAAATTCCCTAATTTTTATTGTTATTTTATTTGTTTAAACATGGCGTGACATTAGTGACAAATAGAAGGTCATACATGTATATAGAAGGTATATTCTAGGTGCCTCGTTGAATAGGTGCTCGTATTACCTTTCTTTTGATACCATAATGCTTTCCTTTTTTAGGAAAATTTAAAAAATTACAGCATGTTTTTAAGGCCATTTTTCCTAACTTTAAACCCCTATAACTTTTAAACGTCTTGAGAGCGACCACTAATTTTATCACTATTCGCTTTTTAGCTCCAAATACATCTTTTGTGTAAAAAAATTAAAAAAGCCCATTTTAGCTAAAAGTCCCACCTGTCCGTTGTACCGCCTTCTGAGTAGGATCGGCACGAACTTGTTGATGAGGCTCATTTGTAAATTTCTTCAATATCATCAGCACGAATTCCCAACTTGATGTAACGGCTGAATTGGCGTTTGAAGGCTTCTTCCTCAAGACTGCGCATATATTCGGCAACATGTTGACCAAAGATATGAGAACGATGAACATCGGCACTGAAGATTTTGGTCTCTGCAGAGTAGCCAGGGAAACGCTTGACGGAGTGTGGAATATTCAAACCACCATCGACAGTACCTTTCATGGCACCGAATACACGGCACCAGTAGTGGTAAGTGCTAAACCGACATCCAAGTTATAACGGAATGCACCTGGTCCATCATCGACAGGTTCAACATTGTATTCCTTACCGGTAACGTCAGAGCAACCAGCATAAATCGAGTCTGAATTTGTTGAGCACACCAAGCCAGTGCAGTATACCGACCTTAATGCCGTATTTGGGAAGCTCATGCGAATCTGGCATAATTCTGTTGAGAGACAAACGAATTAAACAATTAAGAGTACTTCGCATACATTATTTACAACTTACATGAAATTTATTTATTTATTTTTTTTGTGTGGCACAAAACATTTTTAGTGGTGAATTTATACAAACAGTGAAGTCGAACAGTGTTGCCGCGACGAAGTTAAAAAAGTACCCTTAAAAAGGTCCCAAATGTATCCACTTTAGAAAAAACAGTATCCACGTATCAAACTCGAAAAATCAATAATATATTAATTTTTTAACACAAAAACAAAATTTAAAATTTGTTCAAACAATGAAACCCAATTTTTGACGCTTGAATAACAACAATGCAAGAAAAAATATGTACATATAAAAAATAATAAAAAACGTCTAATAATAACGCTCGAAAATTTTATGATTTTTTAGGATTTTTTTAAAATAAAAAACGATATAAAACGATAAAATACAAAACGATATTTAAACTTTTAAGGTATATTGCATGATACAAAAATGTATCAGGAAGCCTTGACAACAATCTATTTTCTCACGAGCTGCAATAAACGAACGTCAAACAAAAGAAAAAACGTTCAATAATAGTTTTTTCAATACTTTTTTTAAAGCACCACCGCCTCCGCTGACATCGTATCGTGGAGTTTCAGTTTCTATCAACAAAGACAAAGATTAATTATGGAAATTATTAATTTGCATACATTAATTACAAATTAAATTTATTTATTTATTTTATTTATGACACAAAACATTTTTGATATCTCCATAGCAACCATAGCACGCTCTCGTTTTGATTTTCTTTTGTTTGACATACGTTTATCGCAGCAAAAACTGGCGCTCCTACTTTATAATAATTATACTATCGTACATTGTAACACTCCACATAAAAAAAATTCCTTATTTTGATAAATTTTCAAAATAAGAGCCTGAACGGTGTTGTATTCAAAATAAAAACAAAGATTGTTAATGGTATTCACTGCATCATTTAAGACTTGCTAATTTGCTCAACTTAACAAATTTGTTAAGTCCTGTCAAAATTTTGTATGGGAAAAGATTCAGCAAGTTAACAAGCTCAGCTCCGTGTTTTTGCTTAGCCGATACCAATTTGTTAAGTTGGAAACGTCAAACTTATTGAGTGAAGTGATAAACCGTTTTTGGAATGAGTTCTAATAAGAGCCATATTATTTTTAATTTGTAGCTTCAAAGTCTAAAAACTGCTCTTTATTAATAAAAAAATAAAAACTTTGCAACGGGGTTGGTAGAGATGTAAAACATTTCAAAGGTTGTGAGTAGCAAATGTTTAAAAAGCGTTAACGAACTGTAATATAAAAATTGAAATACATTTTTTGTTATAGAGTACTGGTTACACGAGTTATTAAAACAACATATTTTTAGCTGTAGAAGTCTGTTTTTTAATTTTGACATATCAGTTTAGCACTTTATTGTAAAATGTCTTAGCAGGTTCATTCATATCAACAGCTGCTAACTTTAACAATTTAGCAGTTAAGCAGGACTTAAGAAATTTTACTGAATACCATTATTTTTAAATAATAATAACAGAAGGACGTGCTTTTGAAATTTAAGTTTTAAAAGGGTTTTAACCGGTTTTAAGTGTAACGTATACGATTTTTTTAAATAAAACTTCGATAGCGATAGCCACTGATGTTGTGAATTACATATTTCAGATGTTTAGGCTGAATAGCTTTTTTGTTTTTCTACAACACATCGCCGAAAAAAAGTAGTTTTGAGATAAATAAGTGTTAAAACAGTAAGTATGGATATTTGTACTGTGCGCTCGAAACCTTCCAAAACTGCTGTAGAAGCGGAAATAACCTCAATACGCTTAAAAAATTTAAAAGTATTTTCTCGAAAGCCTATATTTTTGAAATATTAGAAAAACTAGACACCTCATGCCTTAAAAAGGAACATACATTTCAGTCTTTCATGTAAATAACGTGTTTCTATTACATTTTATTCACATTAATTTTATAATTATAATATTTATACAAAAAGCAATATACAAGATAATATATAATTACATTATAAAGGAACAAAATATGGCATAGCTTATAAAGTTTAATGAAACGTTTGCCCTTTTTTCATATAAAATTTAAAAGTTCAAAATTGTTAGTTTTTTAGTAGCTATATTAGAAAAAATATTCTAAAGAGAAAATCTTATCGTTTATTGTAAGTTTTGAATTAGAAAAATTAAATTATATCAGAAAAAACAGCTGAGAAAGACTTAAAAGGTTTATCACAAAATTTGAAAGTTATTTGTAAAGAAAATATTACCCAAAAAAGTCTTAATGTCATAATTTGTCTTAACGTTTTTGTCGAATTTAAGGAACTACCAACTTTTTTATATATTTGCATACAAAAACATATATTCATATTAAAAAAGTATCCTTACTTGCACAGAAGCTTAAATAAAAGTATACATCCATTTTTAAAAGAGAAAAGTATCCAAATTGATTCATTTGCAGCCAAACGGCAACACTGAAGTCGAAGATTTTCAACATGGCTTATTCACCACAAAAAACCAGGGAAGTTTTCCTGTGCACTTCTGATTTCTTTTGTGTCATACCTTTTGTTACCCATTGTTCAAATAATGTATCATTTTAAAGTCTGCGGTGGTCGCCGGAAAAAGGTGAGATTATCTTCGATTACCGAAAACCAGGGAAGTTTTCCGGTGCAATTACGACCACTGTCAAACATTTTGCGCTAGTATTGGGGCAATTTGACGTAAAATCGTACATCGTGCCATCCCTTTCTACAACTCGCCCATCGAAGTTTCCTATCTGGTTATCTGTGCTTAGCAGTACTGAGCGATGGTTTGTTTGTATATGTTTGTTTTTTTGGTGTCATTTTCCGTTTCATCGAGTTTCAAATCACGGCGGTGCTTTTTAAAATCTTAACACCTACAATTTATGCACCGAATGTTATTTTGTTGTTAACATAAAATTCGAGAAACGTATTTATTCTGCATTCATATTTTCTGAATCATTCATTCATTCGATTCTGTTTCCGATTGAATTGGATTTGTTTGTCCGACGATGAACTGTTACGTTTGGTTTGTTCTCAACGAATGTTACATATCAATCACTCGTTTCCAAACGAATGACTGAAACTCTGCTAAGACTGCCCATGAAGAGGTCTAGTATTTACAAAATATGTCAAATTAACTTTCTGTACTACATGGATTAAAAAGTTTTCGGCCTGATAATAAAAAACCATTTTCTTAGTGAAAAACTTTTTTATCCTTTGAAACAATCTTTATGTAGGGATTGGCGTCTGTTCAGCCCTTGAAATAACTTTGACCGACCTTTTTGTGATCAATTGTGTTGCAGTTTTTAGCAAATTTTTGTACATGACAGAAGTTTTCATTTCAGTTAAAAGATATTTTAGTACTGTATTTTTTATAAATATCTTCAAATCATTTAAAAATTTTAATTTTGAAACAAAATGGATTACTAATAAACAAAAGTTTTACAATACTGCAAAAAACTTTTCATTTATTGGAATTTATTGAAAAAGTAGTTAAGGTCATACAGTTCTTATAACAAAATACTTATAATTAGGCATGCTTATATTAGTTATTAGAAATTACAAAATTTTCTTAATTAAAATTTGCAACGTTATAAAACTTTAAATTTTTCAGTCGCAAACCCAGGATATGTTACAATGTATAGTAGAAACCTCACCATTACCTGGACCTACAACTGGACACTTTTGTGAAATATTTGCATTACGAGACCTCTCAATTGCGTTATCATCTTGTATTTATCAGTCGTTATGTGATTCTGAGAGTTTTGTTGTAAATAAGTCTATATCAAATGGATATCAAAGTCCCGGGATTGAAAACATCGCCAAGTTGAATGCTTCTTATGAGTGTTCGTACCTTATGGGTAATACAAATATTTTCAATCGTAAAAGGAAGTACTCAACAGATGAACCAACAAATATATGCACCTTACCATCTAAATGGCCAGGAGTAGCAAATTTAAGAGCATTACTCGCTCGTGAAAAAGACGACGACATTCCTAAACTAAATGTTTTACTATTAGAATCGTTTGTTGCAACATATATGTCACTTTTTGTTTATGCACTAGCTACATGTGATAGTCGAATATTATATAGAATTATTGGACAGAACTTTCTCAATGATACTTGGTCAACTGTATTCGGAGGAGGAATCAGAAAGTTGTTAAGAAAAGCTACGTCTCACATTACTAAACTTCAATCTTTTGAAGAGACTTCCGATGATAACAGTGTTTGGAATACAGTAACCTCTATCACAAAACAGCGTGTAAAACTTAATATGAAGTTATTAGGACCATTTAGCGGCACAACCACACCATGCAGCATGAAAGAGGATAAACCAACGTATAGAGAGCAATTTGTACCCCCAGAAATGTCAATGCTTTCATACTTGCTGTCTAAGCCTCAGTATTTAGGTAAGTAACATACCAAATTATTTATACTTTAAATGTTTCTTTATAAAATCATTTCATAAGTTGCTTTGTAGAAAGGTAAATCAACGAAAAATTTCTTCAATTATCTTGACTCTTTTAAATCTGATTTTGCAGCAGAAGGATTTTAATTTATTAATAGACATAAAAAATTCCTAAGCCTCTACCAAAATATCTCCGCGTAACAGAAAATGAGTTACTAATTTTTAATAAGGTAATTAAAAACAGATATATTAAGGATGTAGTCTGGTGCTCAGTTTTAAAAATATCTTTTTTTTTATATTTTTCAAAAGTACAATGTATATACTTTAAAAATTGCAGACCGAAATTCAATATAATAACGAAGCTAAAAGCGCCTCATAAGTGCGCGCTGTATGTGGTTAAAATATTAAAAGTATTTTTCTCGAAACGTTTATTTGATCGGCCCGGGCCACGTTAATGGCTATCGGAGGTAATAGAATTGTGAATTTTTTATTTATAATTATTTTTCAATGAAAATGTTTAAATCTACTACCTGCCAGAATGACATGCATACAGAACACTAATCTTTTTAAAGTTTTTGTTTCAAATCACTGCAAGTGCCATTACCACCCGGGTCAGCAACACACTTTTTTGTGTGTGTCCATTTTAGCAGTAAACAAATTTACAAAAATATCGTAAAATAAAAAAATTGTATGTAAAGTTTTAGAAGTTTATTTTCTAATAAAAAAAATTACCGAAATAAGCCTCGAAAATTAGGCCGGAGCACCTGTAGTCCTTTAGGCGTAGTAAAACATCCACAGAAAGTCTACCGTGACCAAAAAATTAAAACTTATTAAAAACTTATTATTTGATGATAGTATTATTAGAGAAACATTTTAATTATATTCAATTGGGCAATTTCTACATAAATTCATTAACCATGGTAACGAAATCGTCTGCACTGTTTCACTAATGTAGTTTTTCTTTTTTGTAAATGTTTCGTAAACTTTTTATTTAAGTAAAAATGGGAGGCATTGGCTAAATATCATGAAAACATGGTTGAGGCAAGGAAAGAACAATACATTAAATTTGTTTTTTAATTATTAAATTACATAATTTTTTAACTACCTAATTACTTAATTTTTCAATTATAGTAAAATGAAAATTTAAGTAACGTAACACTGGATCAAAAAGCCTAATAAAAAAACCAGAGAAGATTTTTAAATTTGATCACTTGAAAATAAACTTATGTTTTTTTTCAAGCCTTTCTAAAGAAAGTTGTATACAAAAAGTTGTATACCCAATTCAGAGAATTTAGAAAATTTTGTAATCCAATTCAAAAATCACTTCTGTTTTTTGTAATGTAATGCTAGCACATATTTTTGCTTATATCTTCAAATCCCTAGTATCGATTGTTGTCATTGTTTTTACTGAAAATAGTGTTACTTTTACTTAGTCACATTTTCATAATTTTTTTTTAATACGTCTTGAAAACAATGTCGACAAGGGACCCTAAGGATTTAAAGATATAAGCATAAATACATGCTGGCGTTATGTTACAAAAAACGGAAGTGATTTTGGATTACAAAATTAGCAAAACTCTCTGAATTAGGTAAGATCTTTTGTATAAAACTTTTTTAAGAAGGGTTTGAAATAACATAAATTTATTATACATAAGTGATCAAATTTAAAAATCTTCTCTGGTTTTCTTTTTATTAGGCTTTTCTGGCATTACGTTACTTAAATTTCCATTGTAGTTTAATTGGGTATTTAAGTAATTAGATAGTTAAGTAATAATGTAATTTAGTAATTAAAAAACAAATTTAATATATTTTTCTTACCTTGCCTCAACCATTTCTTCATTATCTTTAGCCAATGCGTTCCATTTTTACTAAAACAAAAAAGTTTACGAAACATTTAACAATAAAGAAAAACTACATTTTTAAATAGTGCAAAAAGTTTGATCTTTAAGTTAAATGAATTTATGTATAAATTGCTTAAATTAATAAAAATAAAATGTTTCTCTTAGATATAATAAAATAATGAGTTTTTAATAAGTTTTAATTTTTTGGTCACGGTAGACTTTTCTGTGGAAATGCCCGTATATGTAATATTAATCACTGCTTTTGCGTATTAACTATATCTTGACTTTTCTCAGATTTTATCAGTTATAAGGGTATTGTGTGTTCTATACATAACACTGGCTTACAAATGAATGCCATTATCCATTTTTAGTGTAAAGGCGTTCGGTGATTTTGAAAATGTCATTCCAAGATATTTTCCACTGTAGTTTTTTTTACAAAAAAAAAAAGTTGGTTCCACTTAATTGCATATATCTCCAAAACCAACAACAACAATCAAAGTAAGCAATTTAAAGGTAAAACCATTTCAAACGATGTCTACATAATTTTTTGATTGAGCTGTTAATTTTGGGATTTTCGAGGATTTTTTTGTTTTTTTCAGAAAAATTTACAAAAAAAAATCATTTCAAATGTTGTAAAAAAATCAAAATATTTAGTTAGTTTTGATATTTTTTGCTAAAAGCCTTTACTTTAAAAAAATAACTGATGTTGAAGAAAATCTATTGAGAAAATGAAACGTTGTGTTTAATTAAGGATCCAAATTGAGTGATGGTCTTTTCATGCATTTCGTCTTATTTTATTATTTTATTGTCATATAAATAAAAACAAGTTAAGGTTGTTGTAATATATATTTTTTTTAATTTTGAATTTTTATTATTCTTTTAATCATTTACAATGTTTTTTATATTGCATATATTTTTTTAATTTTTTGGTTTTATTATTATTTTAATGATTTACATTGTTTTTTTATATTGTATTCAAAATGATTACAATTCTTGTTTTGTCGTTTATTCAATTCGCGATCGGTTTCTCTGATGACAAACCAACAATAGTCGCCCATCATTCCTTCGTCATAAAATCCTTTGCTGCGCACGAGAGGCTTCAAATAAACTCGAATCCGTTTATGTTAGGAATAGGTTTATTCTCTGTAAATTATGTCATAATGAATTTATAAATGAATAACAATAATTAACAATAAGAAAACTTACTTAATGTTGCCTCACAAACTGAAAATTATTTCAAATAACAAAAGCTTAAATTTTAAAAATTTAATTGAAAACAAACAAGTACTAAACTCAACATTCCCACCCCCGTGAATTGACCCCGTAGTGGATATTCACCATAACTTATAGCTGGTTTCTGTACGTCGAGGATTGCAAGTTTGGAAATTGGTCGCTTAATCACGCCGTCATTTGTATTGACTTCCGCAGATCTTGCTATCCCATCTTTACCAAAATTCAACTTTAAAATTCGGCCACGTTTCTACTGCGATCGCGCAACACTGTCGTCACATACCAGAACTAAACATCCCACGCTGACTGGTTGTGCAGGTAAACACCACTTTGTTCTTCGGGTCAGGTCTGGGAGATAATCTTTTATCCAACGACTCCAAAATCCATTCTTCATGTTTTGCAGAATTCTCCACTGTTTACGTAGACACAGCTGCCTCAGTTCACATTGTGCTGGCGTCTGCGTAGAGTTCATACAACCTAATAAGAAATGATTAGGTATGAGCGGTTCAGGTTCATCCGGCGATATAGGTAAATGAGTCAAGAGTCTAGAATTAACAATATTTTCGGCTTCTAGTAACACACTATAAAAAGTTTCTAAGCGAGGTGCGTGTTCCTGCAGTATAACAACAAAAAACCTTTTTTACGGACTGAACTAAACGTTCCCATGCTCCTCCAGCACTGGGATCCCATGGTGTATTAAATTTCCAGTTTATGCCTAAGGGTGCAAGACTTGCGGTGATCTTGTCGTGGTCTAAGAAATCCTTCACACCTTGTAGTTCTTTTCTTATTCCAACGAAGTTTCTACCATTGTCGCTTCTTATCTGTATTGGTACTCCTCTTCTATTTATAAAATTTCGTATACACAGAATGCAAGCGTCGCTGGTCAGATCGGCTGCGGTCTCAAGATGCACCGATCTTACTGTGAGGCAAGTAAATAGCGATACCCAACGTTTTTCGTGGCGACGTCGAATCGTCACAGTAAAAGGACCGAAAAAGTCAACTCCGGTATATGTAAATGGTCGGACAAAAGGAGTAACTCGGTCAATAGGCTTCCGAACCTTACAAAGCATACACTGACCTTCAATTCTAGGTACCACACTTCAGATTCCCGGAATCCAGAAACGCTGCCGAACTTCATGTGGGTTATCTTTCGATGATACGTAGCCACAATCAAATCAGTCATATGGGCAATTTTTTGAAAAGGTCAACCGGCTTGAAAATTTTTTTGTGTGTAAAACTGGCGGAATTCGGTTTCAAATGTACTCAGTACATGTCAAACCATCTGAAATCAAGAATTTTTTGCAGCACTGGGTTATTTGTCATTAAAATTTTACTATTTTTGTTCGCGTGCGTGAAACAGAGCAAACATGGAAAAAAACGAGGCTGGCAAAACAAAGGTGAATAAAAGTGTTTGGCAACAATAATATTACATTCTTATGTTTACACATACTGAAAATATTTGGCTTTAACGTAATTTTATACGAACTTGTGCAAAAACTATTTTTTTCGGCCCATTTGACCGCAATGAAATATGTCGCAATTTGAGATGTAACGAAGCCAGCAAAAAAGCACAAAATTTTTTTTGCTTCGGTGTCTAGCGACTTTTTAAAATAACCATAACACACTTTTTTAGCGTTTTGAGTCTACTTTCAAAGAAAAAAAAGAAAAAGGTAATATTGTTTTCCATTGAGGTTTAAATGGGTCGCAAAATATTGTAACGAAGCCAGTCATTTTTGCTGCTATTTTTTGTGTCCTGCGTTACCTTCTAAAAATTTATTAATTTTCAGGCCCAGATAAGGAAAGCTCAATATAACAAAAATTATATGATAAAGCTTAAAGCGCAGCCGAAATACGAAGATTATAAAAAAAGAAAGTCCGCTGTATTGAGGAAGTGTCGAGAAAAGAAAAAGGCGGACGAGAAAAATATGTCAGTGACTTTGCGAAAGCGTTTGGAAGATGAGCGCCGTGATGCGGTACGTGAACGAGTTAGGCTGTGTAGAGAGAGAAATGTGATACGTAATAAACTAATCACGAAGAAAATAAAATACGCATTTTTATTCTTTTTCTTCTGTGTCTTCTTGTTCTTCTGTTCTGCTATTGCAATATTCTTTCAAGTAATGAAAAAATATAACAAGATAGTGTTTAAGTTAAGCATACGGCCGTTTTTTGAAATTTTGAAACCCTCTTTGCATAAGGGACACCCCTATTTGAGAAAGATGTCTTCTAGTACTGCTCAATTGCCAGCTTTCAGGAAGATAAATGCGTTTTGATAGTTTAACGTCCCTTTCTGTGATATTTTGAGTCCCCCTTTATATGGAGGGTACCTCTAGTAGATGTCCGGCTCCCATCATTCTTAGATGAGTGAAAGACATCGCCCAGCATTGCTTACTCACCAATTTTCTGGAAGGTACATACATATTTGCAGTTCTTATGCCGAATTTTGTGAAATTTTGAACCCCCCTCTATATGGGGGGTACCCATAAAATGGTCCGATCGGGTTCATATTCAAACTTGATCTGCTTGCCATCCCAAAAAGTATTTTTGCAAAGTTTGGTTCAGATAGCTCAACTATTTCGATAAGAAAAGTGACAAGTAACGAAGCCAGCAAATCATGTAACGAAGCCAGTACACAAACTTTTGCCCTAATAATAGGAAAACTATAATTTTGACACAAACTAAGTATGCCAGTTTCTTCTGACATCCTTTCCACATAATATATGTATATAACAGAAATGTGACCCTTGCTGATTCGCAGAAATCATCTCAAATTTGCTCATTCCTACAAAAGTAGTTCCAAAAAATGTAACGAAGCCAGCAGTCTTTTGCGCAGCAATAACTTTTAAACCGTCGAAGTTATTGCAAACATTGCTTTAGACGAAATGTACATTTAATCAAGGTAAACTGAAAAGCTCATGCAAAATATAGAATTTTTGTAGTTTTAAGTAACAGTTCGACGAAAACGATAGCCAAGTCCCTGAAAATGTAACGAAGCCAGTAAAAAAATTGCCCATATGATGACTTTTGGGAAGAATTATTGGCCGTCTCGTGCAAACTAGTAGAAACGTAGCTTCTTCAATTCTGCCATTTACTCGCATGACATTATTTTCATCCAAATATGGGTTGAGCATGACCAGACTGCTAGACTTTGAAATAGTTTCCTTCTAACACAGCTACGTAAATACACCTCTGCCTTAGCCTCTTCCTCACATTTGAGATCACCCATTTTTAACTGACCCATTTCAAATTTCGATTTCAAATTATAAATAAATCTTAAGACCCAAGCCATTGCTCGCTTAAGTTTTTCATAACTTGAAAAACGGCTTATATCCGGCATAATTATATGCACTTGCTGGGCAATACACGAGAAATACTTGATTTTTAGTTCGTCTGAACTGTAATCTTTCCTTTGCCTCATCATATCTTCGCTTGGCCAATTGTTTTCATCAGTCAAAAGAAACTGTGCTCCTAGTTTTCATCGTCCTTCAGGATTGTATGTCATAGGAAATTTCGCTCGCGTGGCATAATCTGGTGGATTGAGCTCTCCAGGGCACCAACGCCAATCATTAATTTTTGAGGATTCTAAAATTTCTGCAACTCGATTGGCGACGTACTGCTTGTAAACGCGATGGTCGGATCTTAGCCACCGAATGACAGTATGCGAGTCACACCAGAATGTATAACTTTTGGCTTCAATTTCGCGGTATGTGATGATCATGTCCCTTAATCGAACCGCCAGAACCGCTGCTTGTAATTCCAATTTAGGAATTGAATGAAAACGTGTAGGAGCACACGCTGTTTTTCCGGCGATGAATGCCAGTGTAACTCCTTCTGGTTGCATGATCCGCCAATATGCTACAGCTGCTAACGCCTTTTCACTTGCATCACAAAACACATGAAGTTCCACATCTGTGTCCAAGAAACTTGGAAAATAACATCTCTGAATTCGAAATTTGGCGACGTTAGGCAGTTGTTCTAACCAATTTTTCCATTTCCAAAGTTTCGTCAGGAAGTTCTTCGTCCCATTGAATTCCGGCCTTCCATACCTGCTGCATAAGGATTTTGGCGCATACCATAAAATTGGCTAACAAACCAAACGGATCAAAAACAGACATTGTTACGGACAGAAGTTCACGCTTTGTTGGTTTTCTTACACAACTTAAAATTTCTTCTGGCACCTTCTGAAACTTCAACGGGAACATAAATTCATCTGTATTAGATTTGCCAGTGCATGCCAAGAATGCGTTCTACTATTTCACCATCTACATTGACAGATTCGTTAATAACTACATCCCCCAATTTGTGGTTAACCTTTTTAAAGTTTGAAGCAAAGTTGTGCATTTCATAACCACCGGATTTGTGAATATATTTAATTTCTTTTGGAACTTTGATTGCCTCATCTTCAAATCGAAAGCAGTCAACATAGTCATCAACGTAATGCATCTCTATGATGCCTTTCACTGCCCGAGGATGGTCTGTTACAAAAGACTTCGCATTTGCATTCTTAACGTATTGAGCTATTGTTGGCAAACAGGTTGCCCCAAAAATCATTCTTTCCATCACGAGGGTCTTCAATAGGTTTGACGGATTTCCACCTCGCCATAGGAACCTTTGCGCATCTCGGTCTTCGTCAACGATACTGACTTGGTGAAACATTTCTTTCAAATCCCCACAGATAGCTCCAGGGGCTTGTCTAAACTTTAGAAGTATTGATATTAGAGGCTGATTAATGTCAGGACTAGACAATAAGGCTTTGTTAAGAGGAACGATTTTTACTTCTGCAGCAGCATCAAAAACCAAACGAATTTTCTTTTTATTTATATTTATTACTGGAAAGTGTAGGAGGTAAAACATTTTTGGAGAACGGCGTTCTGCTTCTTCTGGGGTTAATTGCCTCGCGTACTTTTGTTTAATATATTCTTCTATTTTTCTGCAGTATTCCTTCGCTAGCTCTGCATCCTGAAATATTTTTCTTTCAACGCCCAACAAACGACGATAGGCCATGTTGAAAGAATCTGGAAATGATGAAAAATTTTCACGCCAGAGCTTCAAAGAGTTCAACACCTCGTTTCGTTGTGGATTCTAATATACTCAGTGCTCTCTGATTGTCTTTAGACTGCAAGGGTTTCAAGTTTAATTTTATTCCAAAAGTTTCCATATCAAAGTAGCTCTTCATCATACTTTCCAAGCTCTCAAAAAGTTGGCATTTGTCTGTATATTTCCTTGCGTGACAGGAAATATGCTTCTGCTGATGGAATTTTTCTTCAACTGGGCCATAAACCATATACCCTAGTCTTTTTTGTGACTATTGGACCCGGAGATGGCAGATAACGTGGTGTTTCGGTTAGCACGATCAAGAAGGCATGAGTCAAACTAATAATCATTTTCGGCTGTACCTTATAGTAGCTTCTTATAGGTATCCCGTCTAGAATACTTCAATACCTTTTTCTTGATTCCGCTACATTAAGCGATTGAAATCAGATATCACGAAAACGTTTGACATTTTATACTTTTCTGAATGAAGTTCTACACCACTAACAGTAAGCTCTACTTTCACTGTCGGTACTCTTGACGTTTGACTAAGACGTGTTACACTTAAATTTGCAAATTCTCAGTGTTAGTTCTCTCGTAAACTTCCCACTCGTCGGCTGATTTTTTTCGAGTTTTAGTTCGGTGTTGTATGAGCTTTTTTTTATTATAAGTAAAAGTTTCGTTAAACGTGCAGTTTTCAAAATGTCGTCACCGCAAGAGAAAGTGCGCAAATTTATTTAAATAACAAAAGAATTTCATATAAAGCTATTGCAAAACTAGCTTGTTGCACCTACACGACTGTCCGAAGAACAGTTAATCGGCTTTTAAAACACATTACTGTATCAAGAAAAAAAGGAACTGGTAAAAATAGAGGTGGAAGAGACATAAATTTTGAAAAGAAAGTGATAAGGAGATTACAAATAAATCCTAGCCTCTCGCTACGAGATTTGGCAAAAAATATAGCACTAACCATGTTAGAATTTTTAGAATCAAAAAAAGATATGGTATGAAGTCCTACAAAAAATATGTTGTACCTAGAAGAGAACATAAGTAACAAAAAACAGCAGTTCAGCGAAGTCGAAAGCACCTCTCGAACAACAAACATGCGTGCATCATACTTGATGATGAAACATACATAAAAAAAACTTTCGATCGCTGCTCGGTAAAGAATACTTTTCTACAATTGAAAGGCCCAAGATTCCAGAAAAATTTAAAATAATAAAACGGGAAAAGTTCCCGCAAAAATTTATGGTATGGCAGTCGATTTGTCAATGTGGAAAACGCAGTACGCCGTTTGTGACAACTGTTTCAATAAATTCCGAAGTTTATCTGAAGGAGTGTTTAATGAAGAGGCTTTTGCCACTAATAAGGAAACACTCTATCCCCACACTATTTTGGCCTGACTTAGCTACCTGTCATTATTCGTCAGTTGTGCAAAACTGGTATCAAAGCCAACAAATTGCTTTTATTGAATAACATTTAAATCCACCAAACTGCCCACACTTAAGGCCTATTGAAAGATAATTAAAGGGCAATAATTAAAACGAAATTGCGAAAATATATTCGGCCAGCTAAAAACATCGAAGATTTTAAAAAAATACTTGCGGGTATTACCTAACCTAACCTGATACCTAACTCAACTGTGCAAGCTCTGATGAGACCAATTAAATCTAAGATAAGATTGTTCCAGCGCCAACCAGTAAAAAATTGAAATTTCTCTATTTATATTTTCTACATACCGTAAATATGTTAAACATGCATTAAAATTTTATTTTGTCGAAATAAATGTAAGAAAAATAAAAATTTTGTGTTTTGCAAATTTAAGGGTAACACGTCTTATTTATCCATTGTATTGCAAGAACGTCTTCTTGTCCAGTAATGCCTAAATCTTTCATGATTTCAGCATCAAGCATACAAACGCGTATATTTCAATGGTTTTTTTCCTTACCGTATAATTTGACAGGGATAACTTGGAATAACACAAAGTCCTCATCACGATTAGAATCCACAAGGCAACTCCTATGTTCGTGAGAAATGGATTCTGTTATGGCTATTAGGCTTGGAGAATTTTTAGATGCGTTCATCGAGTGAAGGAGTGGATGGTGAAAACGTATGCACCCGTCTTTGCTACACTTTCGTTTTGAAAAGCATTTTGACACCTGGTGTCCATATTTTAAACATGAAAAGCAAATACGTAAAGATTTAACTTTAGTCCAGCGTTGGTCCAATGACAAGTTAAAGAACCTTTCCTTTTTGTTGGCTTGACTGAGTAGCAACATAGCTGGAAGGTTTCATTTACCATATGGGCGAGTTTTCTTAAACTACACAGCCATATACTAAAGTCCATAATAGTGGGTGGTTTACCTAACTGAATACAATTTTCAGCCCATTGAAGTTGCTTGGATGTTGGCAACTTCGCTACAAGCTCGCTAAGTAGCAGTGGATTCGAGAGATGATGTTCACCTCTAGCAGACTGGAGAAAAGTTGCCATGTTCGAAATTTTGTTTGCAAAATTTATCATTGAACTTAAATCTCCGTCAAAAACACAGGCATGAAGCGTACTTTTTGTATTTGGGACTTTATGAGCTGCTCGGGACGACCAAAAGTTTCTTCCAGAGTGTTAATAATGGCATCGACATTCTGTGGATGACTTAAGAGAGGTTCAACTGTTTCGCGTGCACTTCCCTGCAGAGCTTCTCGTAAACGCATAATATTGTGCAGGCTGGAACACTCAAATGCCCTTGTGGTACTACTAAAGGCTTCTATAAAAGTTTGCCACTCTTCTGGATATCCCAGAAAATTTTGGCAATGGGTAGATTCTATTGTGGCGGTGGAGAATGGCTTGGTCAGAAGTGAGAGTTTCAAACTGAAGCTCGATTAAGGGTTGGTAAAGAGTTAGGTTCAAACGATGGTGACAATTGCGATAAATAAGTAGCGTTAGTCATAATGGGCAAAGTTACTGGGGCAGATGTGGGCGCTGACAATGAAATGAGATTCTGAGTCGATGAGGTTGCGAACAAAGGTGTTGTCGCTAGGCTAGATATGGGCGCTGCTACTTGCAAAGACAACGGATTTTGGCGAATTTCTTTTCGTAATTCGACGACGCTATTTTGCATTTGCTGGGTGTTGTCTATAACCAGCGTTTGAATGGAATGCATTTGGCTCATAAATAAATTTTGCATCTCCATTAACTTTTTATTAAATTCATTTGTTACCTTATTCAGATCTATCTGCTCTGATTTTGAATTACCGGAGTCCCGCGATGGTTCTGGAAGTGACAGTGAAGGCGGCGTGTCCGATTCAGGAAATATGCTACATATTGGCGTGTATTCGGCGGTAATGGTGTACGACTCATTCGGTGAATCTGACGTGATAGCTGGCGCAGGAGACGAGCGTCGGAAAGAGAGGGTTGAATCCGACGTGGCAATCGGTACAGTAGACGAACGTGGAGGAGATCGGCTTACAGGCATTTTCACGAGTCTTTTCTTGGCTAGTCTCTGGCTTGTTCTCTGGATTGGTTTAGGGCTTAAATCCATCAAATTATTGTACCAACGAGCTTTAGTACCATTAAAGAATAAAATTGTTGCGCACGAGAGGCTTCAAATAAACTCAAATCTGTTTATGTTAGGAATAGGTTTATTCTCTGTAAATTATGTAATAATGAATTTATAAATGAATTACAATAATTAACAATAAGAAAACTTACTTAATGTTGCCTCATACCAGGCGTAACAATAATATAAAGTTTCGGAAGAAAAATAATTTTCACAAACTGAAAATTATTTCAAATAACAAAAGTTTAAATTTTAAAAATTTTATTGAAAACAAACAAGTACTAAACTCAACATCCTTGGTAACGATTCTCAATTGCCTTAATCCGCTGGTGAAATCTTTCCCCATGTTCGTCACTGTCGTCGCCGAGATCTTTCGGTAAAAATAAAGTGGGAGTGCAGAAAGTGAATTTTCAAAGACATATTTACCTCCATTTTTTTATATTTCCTGAGAAAATCGTTGAATATTTTTATTGTTACCGAGGAAGGTAAAAAATAACTCTTAAATAATCCCACGCCGCTGCCTCAACTGGTGTCAATAATAATAAATATTATTATTCTTTTTCTCTTATTTAGTAGGTGTTAACAAAAGGGATTTTAAAATTACTTACATTAAAATTTAAGAGAACAGTTTTGACTTTTGTACATTTAAAAAACATAAAGTTAAATGACACTACATAGAAAGTTAATACAACGTGGTCATAAAAAATTGCTTTGTGTGGTGAAATAATTTAATGATAAAAAATACAATGAAAAACATAAAAACAAATAAATAAAATAAAGTTAGATACTGAAAAGCTTTCAAAGCATGAAAAATTATGAATTTAGCTAATATAGTGCAACAAAATTTCAATTTCTGTGATTCATGTAATCAAGAAGCCAGCATTTTGTTCTCTTCAAAAAAACATAAAAATTCCTCTCAATGCGCATGTCTGCAGGGAGTTTATAAAATAATCTACGAAATAAGATTGAAAAAAAAGTCGATAATGGGTGGTTCGAAAAATAGGTACAGTTGAAGCGGAACTAAAATTGCTTCTTAAATTATAAAACCCAGATATTGGACTCTGCATATACCCAGATCTTTTGAAAATTTTTTTTGGGACTTTATAATAATATAAATGCCTTGCTGGTAAAATCTTCAAACGTCTAAAAAGAATCATACAAGAAAAAGGCGATTTACTTTGCAAATACTTCTAAGAACAGACTTCTGTAAAGTTAGCAGGGGACGAATTTTACGCAAATAGGCTCCTCCCCAGCAACTTATACCATATTGTAATTTTGAATGAAATAATCCTTAGTATTTTTTTGTTAACAAGGTTGTCGAGCAAACCTGCTTAAGACGAAAGAAACATTTTACAGCGGAAAGCAGATATTTTTTTAATATGGAAGTATGCTCAGACTAGCACAGACTGTCCATGAAATTTGATGACGATGTCAGGAGTCATCAACCTACATAGGCTAAAATAAATCAGTTTCGTCTTGCTACTTACAATTAACTTGTGTTCCGGAAACCAGACAAATATACATCAAAAATAATATCTGCGACTAAAAGCGTGTATTTTCTCGACAAAAATTTAACACTTATTCTGCACTCGCTAGGGCTGTCAAGATATTGTGTTCTTTTCTTAAAAGTAGGCAAACCCTTAATGGGGTATTGCGTTCTTTTGTGAAAATAGTTAAATTCTGGCAGCGCAGAAATGTTCCACTTTCTACACTATATAAAATGACGGTGTGGTAATGTCACCCTGGAAAAAAAATGTCAGCTGATTTTGATAGTTTATTTCCGCAAGAAATTTTTACAATTCTGGAGGTAAAAAGTTGAAATGGAGGTAGTAGTTGGAATAAATCAATTGTTAGACGAATTGATATATTCGTCTTCATCATCATCGGAAGAAGAAATTGAAACGGTGCTCTTAGAAAGATACCCTCATCCACGAGTGGAAGACTTTGCGGAGAGTGTTGTTCACTCTTACACCGAGTTGGAGGTAAGTGCTCTAATTAGACTGAGGAAGCATTTTTTATCAATTTTATTTATTTTGTAGTTAAAAAAAACTTCCGCATAACCCGCGGAATTGCAGAATATCTCGTGGTAAGGTATTCTTCTAGCAGATGGTATGTAGAGAGCAGATGAGCTATAAGGGAAGCAGGCCGCAATCTACAACAGTGGCTCATATGCTTTCCTTTTTATGGTAAAATCCAAGAAGTATGTCGTAATATAAACGATTGTACTGGAAAGTTTTCAATGATTCCACCTCTTTTAAGTTTAGCGCTAACAACACAGCATTTAGAGAAGTAGCAAAGCTTTTTGGCGTGACGTTGTCGAACATTCACTCAACCTTCCGTAAAGTATTGAGTTTCTTTGTGGAAGATGTGGCATGGGAGACAATAAAAATTCCCAATGAAGAGGAAGAGAAAGAATTGATTGCAAGGGAATTTGAAAAAGTATATGGCAAAACATAATACTTAATATAATTTTAAAAAAGCTTTAAAGAAACTTTTATAGATTGCTGGGTTCCCAAACGTTTTGATTGCATAGATGGCAGCTATATTTCCGCTAGAAAGCCTAAGGATAACATACACAAATAGACACGACTGTGTATCAATAACAATGCAGCGAATTTGAGACGCAAAGCTGTGTGAGACGCAAATCTGTGACGTATACACAGGCATTCCTAGAAAAAATCATGATTCTCGGTTCTTAAAACTTTCTTTCATTAGAAGTGAGCTGCAAAATGCATGCGCACCTAAATATCATTTCCTGGGCGACTCTGCGTATCCCATTCGTGAATATTTACTTACACCATTTCGGGATTTTGGAAATTTGAGCGAATCAGAAAAACTATACAACCTTAAATTTTCGCAAAACGTGAATGAAAACTGAAAATGCAATCCATGTGCTAAAATCTCGTTTTCGTTAGCTAATGCGCCTAGATTTTCACAATGTAAAAACCGACGCAAAGTTAATTACAGCTTGCTGCACTCTTTACAACATTTGCATTGAAAGAAATTATTGTTGTGACATTGAGACCAACGATATCGAAACTGAGAACGTTTCTGTTGACTATGGCGGTAAAAAGAGAGATCACTTGCTAACGCAGTTGGTGCAACTAAAGTGAAACGGCATTAGAAACAGTTTTTACAGTATGATAACTTTAAAGAATAACTGCCTTTTTATTACAAAAAATAAAATAAATATGTTGATTCAATTCAGTCTTTTTTTTTAACAAAACTAATAATTCACTCTTTGAAATAGGTTACATTTTTTAACAAGAAAAACGTAAGGTTTCAGATTCCGGATTAATCTTTCTTATTTTCTTGCAATTTTTCCAGTAAGTTGTGAATTTTATTCACTGAATCCATTTTTTTCTCTGTGTCGTCTCTCTCGTGTTTCCTCCTGATTTCGAGCTATTACCTGCAATGTCTTTTGGACGGTTTTCATTTTATTCTTTTCTCACTTCACAACACTTTCCTCGAAAATACTTTTTCGTACAACTTTCTGGCTGCTTATCTGGATTTCGGTTTCGACTGAATCATCCAGCTTACATATTTCGTCAATGTCCACAGCTGCTTTCTTTCTCCTTATGACCGTTTTGTATCGTTCCTCGCACTGTTTAGGACTGTTTCCTTCTATTTCTGATGAAATCCTTATCCACATTTCCTTCTTGTTTTTTCAACATTTTCATTGGGCCAATGTCAGGTAAATAGTGCTCGTATCTATCGAGAAGGAGCCGGGTTTCTCCGTCTGACCACTTTGAAAAAAGGATGCTCACATTTAACTTGGAAATTGCAGTTTACATTTTCCATTGCACTTACGCTGCAATGTTTTGTATAATGGGATTTCCTTTCTTATAATAAAAATGGCAAACGATAGTACGACAACAAAATCATTAACTCCAAAAATTACACATCTCTACGTTAAAGTGTTCTAAAGTTATATCTAACACAAAAATAAAATTTTCATGTACCCATTATGAAAAAAAAACACAAGGAAAATCCTTCTCTTGTAAAATTAGGTTTATAACGCTTACGTTATTTCGGCGATTAGGGCTTGATATTCAGCCTAATTATTAATAATTTTTCCTGGGGAATCGGAAAAGGTAGTTTTATTTTTTAAAAAAGCAGAAAGAGACTCACATTTTTTTTTACTTTCATAAGTATTGACGGTTAATGAAGAAATTTGCATTACAAATTTCCAAAATGTTCTTAAACTTTATCTTGAAAATTAACTCTCCCTTTTCCGATTCCCCGGGAAAAATTATTCATAACAAGTCTGATTATCTGAATAAGAACTAACATTGCAATATTTTGTTTTTTTTATATTATTTATTTACTGAAGGACCATGTTTTTGTTTATTTTTAAACAATAAAATACATTTTTCATATTTAATCATTCGCTTCTTAACTGCCCTACAAAAGCGGTAAAAAAATGTTTTAAAAAAGTCGAAAAAAATTTAAAAGTCGACTTTTTACATTTTCAACGGTTGAAAAAGTCGAAGTCGACTTTTGCTGGCAGTTGCAAATCCCTATGTCAAAACAATATTCATTAATTGTATTATTTGTGAGAAAGCTATTGTCATTTTTTCTAAACTCTGTACCATATCTATAATTGATTTTGTTTCAAATATTCTTTCGCCGCACTCAATTGGTTCCTGAGAACAATTTCATCAACGTGGGTGGAATACAGTTTAAAAAAATTGTATTATTGAATCTTCGGGCATAAATGTTTCCGAATCCGGATCAAATATTTCTAATATATTCACTAGCTCTGTGCTGTCTTGAACAGAAAATTATGAGTACACAATTTTTGTTTTTTTGCTGAAATTTGAATGTTAAATACTGCACTGTGAACTCTCGAGAAACTTTATAAAAATGAATTCGTTGGTTTCCTCTGGCTCAGACACGAATGTCTTATAAGCAAACACGCAGCTTGTAGTACAATAGAATTTTGTCAAAATACGCGGCAACGGTGCTTTTGGAAGAACAATCGTGTTTTGTTTATAAAACTGATTTAATCAGAAGATTAGAAGAAATACCATCGCCTTTCGTATCGGTGGCGCTCTAGTCCATGACTCAAAGAACGATAACGGTTTGAATATTGCGGTGAACTGTACTTTAGTCGGGCCAAAATAATATGTAACGTAATAATTATAATTTTTATCAGATATATTTTAATTAATAGTATGCGATAAAATTGGTATATTAGTTAAATAAATCTTGTAAAAATTAGACGAATTTACAAAATAACAGTGCATTGAAATTTTTCAGTGTATAATTCTACCACGATTAGATGGTTTTATTGAATCCATTTATTAAATAATAGTATCAGATCCTTGGGGGGCCAATGCCCCCTAAACCCTACCCAATTGACGCCGCTGCCTGGGGAACACCTTAATGAATGTTTAGAGGTTCAAATCCGCAGCTTCTTTTTCACTTTGCGTTCTGAAAGATAAATAAGAATTGAACCAATCATAGATAAAACCTCGGAAACCTGCATTATACAATTTATTCATTCGAATTTTATGATTTACCATGTCAAAGGCCTTAGTAATTTGAAGAAAAAAAGCCAGCACAATTTCTTTTATTATCAATACCTTTGCAAATTGCAGATCAAACGTCAAGTAGAGCATCATCAGTTCACATACCTGTTCTGAATCCGTATTGACATGCACTCAAAAATTTTGTTCTTTGAAGAAAAGATACTATTCTAGCAAGTGCTTTTTCTTAAGTAAGTGCTTTTTCCTTAAGTAAGTGCTTTTTCCTTAAGTGCTCTTTCAAAAACCTTTGAGATTGAGGACAACAACAAAGTTGCCCTATAATTGTTTTTATCTCTTCTGCTACCTTATTTAATTAGAGGAATAACAATTAATAACAAGGAATAACAAGAAAATACACTGAAGTTAAAAAGGTGTCCTAAGGGAGTACTCCTAGTTGGAAGGCTGTTTTTGGACCCTTTTTGATAAACTTCTCATTTTAAAATGCAACGAGTTATTTAAATTCTGCTTTTTATTGTATTGAGAACATATTAAATTAAATAAAAAAAAATTTTCCTTTGTACGAGGGCTTTTCAAAAAGTTGTCGGCCTTCAAAGTTGGGCGTCGAAAAAAAGGTATGCTGCTTGCGGCCCGAATAACTCGACTTCAGGGGCCCTACTCTGTAATGCGATTCGAAAGTAAAATTTCTCGAATTCGAACAGAAGGTACTCTGTAATCTGACAATCGCATTTTATTTTCCGACTTTCGCATTTTAATTTATCCCTTTTCGCTTTTCGCATTTTCGGCACTTGGCAACGCGAATGCGAGTGTCAAAATCACTCGAGTTTCGGAATTTTCATTCGACAGTTCTTTTTCTTTAGCAGAAGTTAAAAATAAATGAAATTTATCAACATAATTGAATCAAGAAGCGATATATAAATAAAAATGTAAGTTTTTACGAATATTAATATGATTTAATATGTTTAAACCATTTAATTTTTACACAGGGAATCTTGCAAAAATATCAGCACAAAGACGCGGCAATTTGAATTGTTGGTGGATTTCTTCCAGGAACATCCTGACGTGGCCAAGGGGCAATTAAAGACGGCAACTGCAAAAACGTATATAAATTCTTCTTTGTTCAGTCGAACATTTTTAACTAAACTGAAAAATAAAAAATCAAAAAATGAATAGTTTAACGCTTAGCGGACGGCAATATACATACATTATTTCTTAATTACCTCTAATCACTGATAGCCATCACATTACAGTGATCCCTTATAATTCGCCGCTGCAACCGTTCTTGCTGCTCGTCATCACCATGTAACCACAAAGTCATTTTTTATATTTAATTTTTTAAACTTTTGAACTTATTTCTTGTTTTTTTTTTTGCTAAAAATTGCTTTGTCTATATTTTCCTGACGTTTAGTAAAAAGTGATGCCAAATTTTGGATAGATTTTCATAAGATTCGTCCAATGATGCCAAATTATGGACAAACTTCTAGGAAAATTTAGCAAGCAACACTCTCACTCAAGCGAAAGACTTACAGAGTGCGATTTTAAATTCGGATCGCATTTTGTTTTCGAATCGCATTACAGAGTAGGGCCCCAGATCATCTGAAATGGAAAAAATAAACTGGCGTTAGATTAAGTACAGATGTAATTCTGGTCCCTACCTCAATCATAATTTTGCGATTATTTTTTACAAAATGGCGGTCATTGAAAAATTAAAAACCTATTTTGGGTCTTTTTTTTTTTTAGTTTAGTGTAAAAAAATAGTAAATAGTTGTTTAAAATTGTGATTGAGACAGGGACCAGAATGGTAAAAATTCTGCGTCGATTGCACTTGATTTCATCAAAATCGGTTGAGTAGAACTGGAGAAAAGTGACTTTGAAGTTAAAAAACGTGATTTTGAAAAAACTCAACGAAAAGTTTAGGCAATAAAACATTTTTGTTTTTTGTGAAATACTTACATATATCAATCTTTAATGACAGCCCCATAAAGAACTCCTTCCTCTTCTTCAAAAAATTAGGTTTGAGCGGCTCTTTGTGCTCTTCGGGCAGTTCTACCTTCTTTTGATGCGGCCAGAGCTCTGGCTTCTTACCTTTTCAAACGTTCTTCGTTCCGAGACATGGCGAAATCATATGTGACGTTGCCAATCGGGATGCCCATTAGGTTCATTATTTAAAGTATTGGTAAAAAACCTTCGTTTAATATGACAGTTGGAATATAATTGGCAATCTCTATAGTGCGTGCACCGGTGTGCTTCGGTGCGAATGACCACAGAACTGCGTTTAAAAATTCGTTGCTGTTTTGAGTTTCGGAGTCAAGTCATTTGTTCAACAAATCATCGGCTGACAGTGCTTCGTAAATAGGTTTGATTGCTTCCTGGACTCTCTGATTTAGTGGTGCATACGTATGCTTGAAGCTGTCGATTTTCCCTTCTGCTACCGCTTTTTGCCAGGCGAACCAGCTCGACGATTTTGTGCAAAAACGTTGCTCAAACATGCTTCTTCATGTCAGCAACCGACTCTGGCTGACGACGAATAGCGAGGCCATAATATGTTGTTAGTTTAGAGATGACTTTATCTGTGAGTTTGCCTTCACCCTTGCCGCCAATGCCTCTATTCTCTTTTTTGGCCTTGCGGAGTCTGGTGCCCATTCTTTTTTGCACGTGCGATATACTTGCTTTGAATGTTTTTGAGTCGCCGATATACTTGCAGTATTTGACGCCATTCTTTTGGACTGATATGGCGAATAATTGTTACCTAAAATTGTGCCATATGATTGTTACCTAAAAACATTAATAATTCATCTTAAAACATTTGAAAGGGATTCGAATGAAATCTGTAAAGACATATATAAGTAAAATTTTCTGAGTTTATACAACAAACTTTTATTCCGTCTGCAGTATACAAATTGAAGCAAGACTCATCGCAATTGTACGCACGGAAACAGCAACTCCGCTAGCACTAAAAGAATTATTAGCATTATCAAAATATTTGTATTCAGGAATGCTAAAATCTTCAGTTTCAAAAGAAAAAAAATCCAAATTTCAGAAACAAAAACTATGTCTGGTTAATTATTAAGATCTTGAACGTTGCAAATAAATGTATCAACATTTTGTCGCAAACTCCTTATATTTTGATGAACAACGAATCTGCGAATTGAAAATCGTTCAACAGCTTTTTTATTTTCTCCTCCTCTCCTAATCACTGTCGTGAAATCACCCTGAACTAATAATAAAAAGCAGTAGACGCTTAACTTCTACCTCCTCAAGATCCCTGAGATCATCAAAAAATGCTTCTGTCTTCTGCGGGCTAAAGCGGGGCATGAACAGAGAAGATGTGATACCGACTCTATAACGCCTATCAGAATGGAGAGATCTTTCCTCCCCATTTGAGTGAGCTTCATCGTTCGTTTTTTAGTAAAACTAGGCCACATCTGTCTAGCTGTGCTGGAGGCGGTGCTATGCTTCCACCTGAAATTGTCCAATTTTGTGGCATGTTCCTTAGAGCCAGCTTGCAAGTCGCAAGTGGCATGTCTAGTGTTTAAATATCCGGCAGCAGCGTTGCCGATGTACCTTCCCTAGCGAGCTCATCCGCTCTACAATTTCCAGGAATGTCCTTATGCCCTGGTATCCAGACCAGACGAATGTCGAACTTATCAGCCATCACATTAAGAGACGAGCGACATTTAAGGGTAGTTGGTGATGTTAGGAACACACCTGCAAGAAATGTGAAAATGCAGATATCTTTAGTTGATATCTCACTATACCTCAGCCATTCCACAGCTCTATAGATAGCCATTATTTCAGCCTTGAAGACGGTGCAATGATCTGGCAGTCTAAATGAGGTTCTAATGTCCAGATCCGTTGAAAAGACGCATCCCCTAACTTTGCTCTCTACTCACAACCTCTACTCACAAACCTCCTGGTCTTTGAGTCACCTAGAGATGCACTGACGACTTTGCTGGTTAGCAGGTTTTTTATCAGAACACAGAATGACTCATCCACCCGAAGCTTCATGAGCGCGCCAATGATTGCCCCCGGAAGAACATTGTTAAAGGCACCTTCGATATCCAGAAAAGCTACCATTGTGCACTCCTTATGAAAAAAGGCATTTTCTATAATGCAACAAGCACTTGAACTTGTTACAACCGGCTGCGCAATTCTGTTGCGTTCTCCTACACTAGGCACTTGAGCCTATTGTAGCCCCGCGGTTGTCTTCACTGTTGGCGTGTTGCAACAAGTACTTGGACTTGTTACAACGTTGCTATACTAGGTACTTGAACCTATTATAGCGGCTGGATCCTGTAAGGAAGTGAAAAAGTTTGTTAATTCATTTTGTACTTACTTAGTCCTGTGGATTTCCGGCTGGTTCTTACCTCTAGAAGTTTTGAGCGTGTACTCCTTGAGACAGCAGACTGCAGAAACCTTAATCCAAAATCTAGCGACTGGATTATTCAAATTAAAACACTGTGTACTGTGTACCCCTTTTTACAGCAAACTTACTGACTGACTGGCTGACACTTTATTTTAGCGGGGACCAGATATTTATAACATATCTGGCCGCACTTCTTCCTCTTAATTTTTACATACATATTACATTCTTAACTCTACTTATTGATAAATCAGCGGTTGTGTAATTTTGCCTTCCATCAGTTTAGTTTAACATCATTATTAAGTTCCTATGATGCAATCATTATTTTAAAATACGTTAACCTTCGTTATTCCTTTAGATATACATTCCTACATACTTATTTAATAATGCCAACTTGAGCTAAACAAACGTGCAAACATGTATAACATGTGTAATTGGGTCATATTGCCCAACGATAAATTATTATTTGAATTAGTCTTATTTTGCATTATTCGCATAGCCAAAATGTATGTACGCTAATTACAACAATAAAATATTAAAATTAATTTACCTCTGGTTTTTGCTTTGTCAACATTTGACGCAGGCCGAACAGAAGTAAATTGTTGGCTTTATTTTATTGTCTTTAAATAAAATGAAAACTGATCGCCCAGTTGTTGTTGCGGTAGATCAGTGTTCATTTTATTGTCTTATTTTTATTTTACTTGACTTTATTTGTTTACTCTACTGGCCTTGGCATTGAATTCATCTAAAAGCTCGCTTAGTTGTGGATCAACTTTCATTGTCAGCACTTGGCCACTAGTAGAAAGACAATATTTTGGGGAATGCCTCGTTGTGAGTCACAACACTATGCTACAACAAATATGAGGGTCAATCAGTCTTTCGAGTGTTTTCAGCAGGAAAGATGGAGGACTAATGGGTCCTTTAGACTCGATTGCGATATCCTACCCGCGTAAGGGATAAATACTACCTTTACCTCCCTCCATTTTAATGGTATATATGTCATGTCAAGGCAACCTTTAAAAATGACAATGAGCCATGAAAGGATTATAGACGCCGTCTGCTGCAGATCGGCTTGAATAATACCATCAGACCCAGCAGACTTGTGGGGCTTGAAGCTGAACAGAGCCCATTTGATCCTGTTCTCTAATATGATAAATGTAGGATCACTCAACGTCAGAACCTTCTCATACCTAGTGTGAGTGGGGTCCACAGAGCAGTCTCAAATGGGGTCCAAATGGGTACTCAGAAGAAGATCAAGGGCTTCCTCGCTAGAGGATGTCCAGGTATCGTCTGATTTCTTTAAGTAGCTTGGACAGCTAGGATTAGATGAGAGGATCTTATGGAGTCTTGATGCTCAGTTATGGTATTTATTGTTGGGTGGAGCTTACAATGTCAAATTGAAACCATTGCTAACTTTACAAAAATGCATCATTAAACAAATTTTTAATGAAATTCGATTGTCGCCTTCATTTGAACTATTTAAGTCAGCTAATATTTTGCCTATTATAAAGTTTTGGAAGTATTCACTAAAAAACACAGCAGCCTAATTTTTAATACAGTGAGATATTATAGTCTCAGGAGAGTGAACTCTGAATTTATTGCACACTACCGCACCACTGGTTACCGGAATAGTTTTTCAATTATAGCTTGTCGCTTATACAACATGCTACCTGCTAGCATTAAAGTCATAAACTAGGCACCTGAAGTAATGGCTTTTTAACTTCAACTTGGATAACATTGATTTACTCCTGCAGACTTTAGTCTAGTATCTTCTCCTTTCATCAAATGTTATACTTCTACTATTTTTTCCTCCTATTTTTCATTCTGTCTCTTCTCTTTACTCCGCACATATTTAAAATTTAGAATTAAATGCAAGTTACACTTTAATATTAGCTCGTGATGGGTAACACAGTAATTTACTTACTCCACCTTATCTCTACCTTATCTCTTATCTTATTATACTTATTGATATTACTGTTAAACTTTTCATAAAACATGTGTTGTATTAAATAAAGTGTGGTTAAATTTTAAGGGCTGATGTTGATTTTAAATAAAACACAAATTATTTAGGAAATTATTTTCATTTCTTTTTATTATGATAATATTGGTATGGGATAATTATGTATGGAACAAAATATTGGCCAAATGGCCGCCGCGACCTCAGCCATTGGACCATCGGAGGGTCCAAATTTTTGATGACGCTGAGGCATAATTGAGGTTCTATGCCGTTAATGTGCCGAACTATCTCATCCTCTAGCTCTTGAATTGTTGCTGGCTTATCGACGTACACCTTTTCTTTCAAATAATCCCAAAGAGAGAAATCCAACGGCGTCAAATCACATGATCTTGGCGGCCAATTGACATCGCCTCCACGTGAGATAACACGGCTATTGAATTTGTCGTGCAAAAGAGCCATTGTTTCGTTAGCTGTGTGGCGAGTGGCACCGTCCTGTTGAAACCACAACATATCTTCCAATTCGGGCCATAAAAAGTTCGTTATCTTCTCACGATAGCGAACACCATTCACAGTAACTGCCTGACCGGCCTCATTTTGGAAAAAATAAGGCCCGATGATGCCGCCAGCCCATAAACCGCACCAAACAGTCACTCTTTGTGGGTGCATTGGTTTTTCGACAATCACTCTTGGATTATCATTCGACCAAATACGGCAATTCTGTTTATTGACGAATCCACTGAGTTGAAAATGTGCCTCATCACTGAAGATGATTTTCTTCGAAAATTGATCATCCACTGTTGCCATTTCTTGCCACCATTCTAACCATTGACGACGCTTGAGATGGTCAAGAGGCTTTAGTTCTTGAGTCAATTGCACCTTGTAAGCGTGTAAATTCAAGTCTTTATGCATAATGTTCATCAACGACGAGTGTGAGAGGTGCAATTGTTGGGCACGACGACGAATTGAGGTGGACGGCTTTTCAGTCACACTGTCGCATGCAGAAAAAACTTGATGTTTAGGTGTGGTTGACATTCAACATTGGCCCTTAAAATTAAACCACCCTTTAGTTATTTAAGAGAAATGTGAATAAATTGAATTGAATTATTAAGATTCCTCTATATCACCGCAGAAAAGCCTCCAGGAATTGCGCGGAGCCTTTCGAAGTCCTTTCTTAAAAATTTTTAAACTGTATTTATACCCATCCCAACATTGAGTTCTACCCGATTTCTAAGCTTTATTTAAAACCTTCCTGCACTGAGACCTTAGATTACTAATTTCCCTTGACCACCAAGATGGTTTTTTTTGCCTCTTGGGGCGCCCTTAGGGCATGAAATTTCTAAAGCCTCATGTATAGTCCCCGTCAATTGCTCCACGATTGAATCTAGTTCATGTGTCGTCGAAGGGGAATTACCTGAGTGAGGGGGTAACGCTGCTTCCACTACCTCAGATTCCTAAAGACAGCTTGGCTATTGATGTGCCCATTTAGACCAAATATTATATACCTATGATCAGAGAAGGAGTGCTCAAAGACTAGGGTCCTAACTAAGACTTCATGCCTACTGCGAGTAACAAAAGTTGGTTCGTTCCCATTGTTACATTTAAATTGTTTTTGAGTAAATAGTCAAACAAGAATTCAGCTCTTTCATTTACGTCTGTGCTTCCCCAGACTGTATGATGAGCATTTGCGTCAGCACCGATAACCAGTCCATGCTTCTTTTTGTCCGCCTTGGGGACCAGACGCCGTAGATTACCAGCCGGCGGTGGCTCAGGATGATCATGGGCTAGGTACGCCGACGCAACCCAGCAGCTGCTCGATACTAGCTCCAGACTGATTGCCACCAAATCTTGATCACTGAAATTTGATATTAAAAATCAGTTAATACAGGTTTTCGCTAATACAAACGATCTGGGAGTACCTGATCCACTAGCGAATTACAACTTATAACCGTCCATCTTCAGGCCAGAAACCTTGCCTCCATAAGTCCAAGGCTCCTGAATCAGGACTATATCTTCACCGCCTCTGCTAAAACGGAGTACTAATTCTGCGCTGGCCGCCTTCGCATAGAGTAGGTTGATCTGCAGCAACCTAACCAGTTCGGAGTTCACTCTCATCGCCATCTATAATGGTATTGTATCCATTATCCGAATCAGATTCCTGCTTCTCTGAAACCTCATCGAATATGTTGGCAAATACCATACACTGACGATCTTATCGACAACCGGTTAGGATCTACCTCTTCCGCACCCTCCGTCAAAGGTGTGCTTGTGGACGCATCTAATGTCGCGTTAACCACTGACTCTTCTGTGACACCTACCCTTGGAGGAGTGCTTTTCTCCACGCGTGCGTTATCCGCTACCTTAACTTTTGATAAGTGACCTCGAAGCTAACCCACCCAAAGTTAGGACCGCCTGCCTAGCTCCATCCCTGGGATCCTCAATTTTGATAACCCTTCAGTTCTGAACCAGAAGGTGGGGGTTGGAGACTCTTAAGGTCTCCAGAATTTTTTCTGCCTCTGATTGCTCCAGAATCTTACATTGCATTTCCGGAATGCTAAAAAGAAACCTACAAATGAGAGCGAAATGTAAGAAATGTTTGATATTAAAAGCATCAAGTCATGGAGCAGCTTTAAACACAATTAGGCAATTTACAAGGCCTGTCATATATATTATGTCGTAAAGTAAAGTTCTATAAAATACAACGCAAGTGAGCATCCTTTAATCGTTGTATCGTATGCCACATTTGACATATTTCTACCTCATAAATTAACAAATCTATGTATTATAATATAAAAGGCTTCTCACGTATCTGCGACGACGCTTAACTTAAAAACTACTAAACCGATCTTAGTAATTCTTTCACTAATATAAATCTACATGTGTAACTTAAAATCATGCATCCTTTATTTTTTAAACCACTCTTAAAAACTATTAAAATTTAAATTTATAAAATAGCCAAAAAACCAAATATACAAATCATTGCTTTGTTAAATTGTTAGACACAGAAACAGCATAAAACTTTCTCTCTCTTTTCCTCTGCTATAGTGTTTCTCATTGTTTCTATTGCGGTGTCGGGAAGCTTTGCACATTTGTGTGCAGAAGCCACTTGACTTCAATAATACAGACTAATTTTACTCCTGCTCTAAGAGTATTACAACAGTAACTTTTGACTATTGTCCTAAACTATAAGATTGAAAGAGACAACGAACACCTGTACTGTACATAACGAGCCATATACAGGCACTAAAACTACTATATACAATACGTGTTACTTTCATATATACAATAGCCCAGTGTATAAGTGGGAAATAAAGATAAATAAATGCGTACATATTGACATCATACGCATTTTACATTCAATAATTGAATTCTTTTTAAAAAGCACAATCACTATGTAGACAAAATATTAAATATTTAATATTACATATCACAATTATCACTAAAATATTCAGCTGTCCAGTTGAAACCAATTGCGGTGGCTAGGCGGAAATATGTATTACCAATTCACTTCAACTCGTTTTGCGTGTCATCAAGTAACTTCTTTTGATAAATTGCTAAACAAGCCATGTATAACACAGCAGCGTCAAAAATGAACCATGAACCCAAAGTTCATACTGTAACTCCCAACACTTATTGTTACAAAAAAACTTTCTAAATTTTCCTATATCTGTTATTTATGTAACTGTAAAAAGCCGCACATGGGCGATTTTAATTATTTATGACTGGTTGCACTTCACAACCTCACCGTTGAAACGATGCGAGTCGACTCTCTGTACTCTCCCATATTGAGTTTGAGTATGATTAATGAGCGCTTTAAAGAGCACACTAAAAACAACCCAGTGGTAAATGGACACATGACGTAACCAAGTGTTTCTTAAATACAATGTAGCTGCGAGGCCTCCAACACCTGTACATAATTATGAATTACATTTGTTCGGGCATGGCCACTAAACAACTGACGATTTCTACCTTACACGGTAAACCGTTTTTTGCAGAAATCTTATAAGACTTTAGGTGATTGTTTTTTGTACTCTGATTTATATTGCAAAATTAAATAAATGTGTAGTGGACGGACTGTCAAAAGCAAACATACCAACAGACGGGTAATGTGGAATACAGGTAAACAGACGGACATGTAAAAAAGCAGACGAATAATTAAAAAAAAAAATAATTTTAAGCTGGAACAAAAACTGACATGAATTCACAGTAAGGTGGAGCGAAAATTTTTTGTTTTTTCAACATTTTATTTTGCCCGGCCGCTGTAAAGTTGAGAATGAATGTAAAACTTATTATAAAGTGTGTGCGCATTAGTTAATAGGTATTGCTAGATGTGGTGTCAGGAAATTCATAAGTAAAATCTTTGAACTAAAATTATTAGAACAATGTAGAACTCAAAATTACTTATTTTAAATCAAGATTTTAGAAAATATAAATCTTGTGTTAAAACAAAAGGAAAGTTTTGTGTTCTATATGAAACCAAAATAGATTCCTTAGGGAAAATATTATCGGGATGTAGTCTATCTATATCTATACTATTATATAAAAGAAGACTCACGAAATTTTAATCCAGACAAGCTCGGTAACGCTGAACCAATTATTTTTGATAATTGAAGCACAGCCGCGAATAACGCTTTAAGCGACAAAAAGTAAATTGTTCACAATTCGTAAAAAACGTTTTAAATGCGTCAGTCAATTTTTAGACACTTGTTTTTAATACATTATGGAAATACTTAGGTAAATAAACTATTTTAGTAAAAAAATAACTGTTTAATAATAATATCTGGTTAGTAAATCAAGTATTATTAATGCTTAAAATGGAAAAACGTTATATATCCAAAACCCATTGGTTGTTAAAATGTTATTCCACGTTGCAAAGCATAGAGTGCGATGGCTTTTAAAACGTTATTCGCGCAATTAAAACATACGAATATAAGAAGACATGTTTGATTGGATCTTTTCTTTAAATGAAATGTAAAAAATATAATTTAAATTTATTTATTAGAAAAACCCTTAATACTGAAAACAAAATTTCATTCCAAGAACTTAAATGAAAATATTTGAAAACATTCAATAAAATATATTTGTTTGCTTTCGAACACAAACTTCATAGTTTTCTTAATTTAACTGCAGATTTATTTATAGAACTCGACTTGAACTTCTTAGGCAAATATGAAGCCATTGCAAGGAGATCCTTTTTCTCTCATCACTTACTTGAATGGGTTCTTTTCGAAAAACCGGCATCGTATAATTTACCAAGTTTTGAGTTCTTAAGGAGTTACCTCTCACAATTCGATTAAAGGTGTTAAAGAAGCTGTTTGTTAATTTAATTTTTTATTATAGAATTTAAAATATTATTCCTTTATTGCACTTGTGCTGAATTTTTTTGCAAGAAAAAATTCATATACAATTTTAAATCTATGTAATAACAATTCAATTACCTAAAAACTTATTGTGAACTTACAATGTTATTCCATTTTACCTGCTCTGGAGCGTTTTTCTTGAAATATTTTCATTACCACAATTCTTCAATCTTTTATTCTTATTATCAATTCAATTTTCAACATTGGACTTCTTTTTTGTGCATCCAGTGGCGAATTTAGGCATGCTTCCTCCCTAGGCCCGACACTAGTGCCGCCTCTAATATATTACCGCCTCTATTTTTTTCTTACAAAATTATAAAATTGTATTTTTCATTTTACACACAATTACATAGTAAGGGTATTCAACAACTTTAAGTGGTAGCTTTCATGAACGCACCTTCTCCTTTTTTAGAAATTTTGACAGTTGATAATTGTCAACATTTTGAAAAAAAATGTCAGTAATAAATAAATAAAAACGCCGAAAGAAGGCGAAAAAAGTAAATAAATAAAATTATTTAAAAAAAAGCTTAATTTTTTGTCTTACAAGATAGTTAAAAATACAGAATAAGCAGAAAAACGGGCTGACTTCGGATTTGCATAAATAACAACGCAAGTTTTCTTGACGATTTGGTCGCGAATACTTATTAGGTTTGTGCAAAACTCATCAGCTCATTTGCTCATTTGCGAAAGTGGAAGAATGCACAGTTTACTAGAGTTTTGCGTGTTTTGACTCTTAATAATTTACACAAAATAATAAATATAAAGAGTTTATTATGTGCTCGTGCGTAATCATTTTTAACGTCCTCATAACTTGTTCTTGCACTAAATCTGCTTCAATATTTAATAAGACCAGTGAAGCCAGTGGCCAGTGGAAGGCCAGAAGCTTCTCATTCATAGTTGCCCGTAAATAGTTGTTAACTCGTTTTAATGTAGAAAACGAGTGCTTTATACCACACTCGGTCAAACGCCTTTAAAATATCTAGAGCAACAACCTTGTTCTCTCCGAAAAAGTGAACGCATTGGTTTAATTTTTCGGCTAAGAACGCCATAAGGTTACCAGTAGACCATAAAAAAAAATCATACTGACGGTCTACGGACGAGCAGTTGGATAGTTCCTAATGTTAAAGTTTATTACTTTCCCCATAGCTTTGAAAAGCGTAGAGCATATCACATTAGGTCGGTAGCTTGCATGGTTCGTGGCATCGCCCTTTTTAGGTACTGGCTGGACATTTGCAACCTTCCCGTCCAACAAGATGGAAATACTCCCGTAGGAAATGTTGAAAAGTTGACGCAAACGCCGAGCCAGCAAAGAAGCACACATTTTAAGCACAATTAGCGGCATTCCATCAGGACCAGAAGCTTTGTTTATTTTGGGTTTTGTAAGAATCCTTTTAACCCTATAATGCCCAGGTCCGCCTATATGAGGGGTTCACGCCGATCGCTGTAAAACAGTAGTCTGTGGAAAAATTTGGAAATGGTTTTCTTCAGAGTCTAGACGAATCTTCAAGCTACATTTCAGTTTTTCTCGCTTGGAGCTATCATACTCTGTTTGACAATTACGTCAATTTGAATTGAAATTTAATAATTTTTTTACGAATTTAGTAATAAAAAAAATATTAGAAAAAGTAATACTTTTATACTCGAAATTTTTAGCTCGATTTTTGGTAAATAAAAAAATGCATTAATTGAAGTGAGCTTGAAGTGAAAAAAAGATACTAGTGAGTAAAAAGTTGTTTTTTCTTTTAATTGAGATAAAAAATAATTTGTGAAACAAAATGCAAGGTGTTAAAAAACACGTTTTCATTTTCACCAGTAGTTGAAAATTCACCTGTAAAAAATTAACGAAGAGCTAAAATTAAAAACGAACTTCAGATTTGTTTTTCTCGTCCCCAAATTAGTATAATCTAATTAGAATAATCTAATTTGGAGCTCAAACAAAAAATGTGGCATTAGAGGGTTAACTGCTCTCATTCGAAAATAAATTTCTTGCATTGCAGAATATCTACAACTTTTTGGCTTTTAAAATTGCATTACAGCGATTCCTTGCCTCGATGCGAAGTTTTTTGTTATCTATATTCTGTTGGGAACGAAATTTTTGAAAAGTAGACATGACTCCAATCTTGCAAGTCTCATTTAACCATGATTGATCTTTTTGTTTAATGTTTCTCATTTTATTGGGAATGCAAGACCGCATACCCAATAAAATATTTATTGTACCTACCATGACAATGCGGCATACAAATTTCTATCAGCGAAACCATGATTGATCTTTTTGTTTAATGTTTCTCATTTTATTGGGAATGCAAGACCGCATACCCAATAAAATATTTATTGTACCTACCATGACAATGCGGCATTCAAATTTCTATCAGCGAAACATAATTGGCAATTGAAGTTGTGATAAAAATTATTTAACGCAATCAAATTTGCATTATCACACAACCTTACAGTCCTGTTCGTATTTCCAGTTTGGATATATATCGTTAAGATCACGTAAATGAAAAATATTATTTATTTTTGATGCAAAACTTATATCTTGTTTCTCTTCTTGCAATAAAATTAAAAAAAAACTTTTTAAATGAACGAACAATTTTTAAACACGAAACTTAAGTCACTTTTTAAATAAACCACGATATTGTTCTGCCATCCTATAGATTTTTTGGCCATCAAAATGATTCCGCCCTCAAATACACTAATTTTTTATTCAATAATACCTTTTATTAATTCATAAAGACCAAAAATACATTAATTGAATTTAGTTATTCATTGATTTTTTTAAACTACAATGACACACCCATGTTAAAATAATACTTTCTGTAACAAAAAAGTAATCGATCTTTTGAAAAATAAAGCTTTTGCTGGTTAGTTTTCCTTAAACATTTGTCGCTCAACATTTGGACGTCCAATAATTATCAGCACTCGTCAAACTAGTTTCTTGATTTATATTGAGCATAGTAGAACTAGACAAGGTAGTGTTAGGGCTTAATGTGTTCTCTTTCTTAATGACCATAACTGTCAAACTCAGCCATTTTAGTATTTTTGCCAATTTTTGCTTTCATATTGCATTCTAATTGGTTGCAGATTTTGTATGAAATGTCAACTTCGTTTCGACAGTTTAAGTCACCGGCTCTCCGCCCTAACACTACCTTGTCTGAATTTGCCATGATATTGAGTTTCTTTTTAAATTTGATCTGAAAATATTTTGCCGCCCTGTCAATTTTGCTGCAACCAAATTGATTCCATTTATAACTTTTTGTTTTCCTCAAAATTTTCAGCCCTCAAAAAGTTTGGCGCCCCTAAAATGTTGCCGCAAATGTTTTAAATCCTGTGTTGTGTGCATCTATTCAATCAATTACATTAGATAATTCAGTTCTAATAATTTTGTATGTAACTTGCAACTTTCTTCCACTGACCTTACACTTTCTTATTGCTTTTTGATAGCTATAAGGTGAATATTTTTGGCTGATTTGTTGTTAAGGCAATGTAAGAGAGTCATGTTAACGGCAATTGCAATGAAATCGATTTTTGAATTCGAAAAAGTGACTTACAACGTTATTCGCGGCTGTGCTTCAATTATGTATATTAACTCTTTGATTAAAATTTTATAATATTGATAATTCTTTGATTATTCAATTCCTTTGATGATTTCCAGAGTCATAGCTTACTAAGTTTTTCGAAAAGTCTATTCTTTTCTTATTACAAAATTTACATATTTTATTTGATGCTTACATTCAACAAGCAGCACAATACAACAGCAAACATAGGTTTCCTCTCTTTGTCGCGAAAGTTTCTCACAATATAACCAGGGTTTTGGTAAAATATAACCATTTTTGGTAGAAAATTTTTGACTTGGTAATTTCTTTAATCAAATTTTTTTTAAAAAGTTCAAGATTTTGAATAAATAGGTATGTAGATATTGCATTTCATTTAAAATTTGCCACCAATATTTTTTCCCATAATAGTTTTTTATGGTTCATTCGTCAAAAACATTTGAAACTAATTTTTTTGTTTCAATATAAAACGAGGAATTTGAGACATTTCTTTTTAAGGTTTTTAAAAAAGGATATTTTTCAATCGCTTATACTGCAATAACTGGCGAAGATAGAAAAATTTGTCCCAAACAAGAATATTAAGAAGTATTTAGAATAATGCTTTGGCTTTTTTAAACAAAACAACAAATTAGGTTCAAATTACAAACAAATTTAATCTGTTGGAAATCTCTATTTTTCGCAATCAAAAAATAATGTGATTAAGTTTTAGTAAACATCATTTGAAAGCTAAGAAAAAAGCTCACATATCTTGTTTGGGACAAATTTTTCTATCTTTGTCAGTTATTGCAATATGAGCGATTAAAAAAAACTTTTTTATAAACGTAAAATAAAACACATTTTTATAAAAAATCGCGCGATGTTTTGATTATTAAGCTGAAAGTCCAAAATTAAATTAAGACATTAAACTTATTTCTAAGTTAATAGTTTAGTGAATAGCAAATAGGCTTATTTTTCGAGCCGAATTTGACTAAACTTTAGGTCCCTATAACTTCTAAACCAAATGAAAGCTGCAGTTAATTTTTTCAGATTCGAAATTAGAAGCCCTTCTTACATACACATGTTTCACAAGTAAATTATTCCGAAAATTTTAAAGTAAATTATTCCGAAAAAATAAAAGCGCTTAAAATTTTTTGCAGAGACGACATAAAAAAACCTATAAATTGAAATTTCTATATTTATTTATTTATTTTTTTTTTTATTTGATTGCTAAACCTTAACAGGTTTTATAGCAAATTTAAAATTATAAAATAAGATATTTAATATAATTCAAAAATAAAAAGTATGATTTTGATTGAAATCATGTATTATTAACAAACTAAAAAGTTTTAATAAATTGCTTAAAGTATATAATTTTATTAAAGTATAAAAAATAACAAAAAAAAAGTTAAGTCAAAATCGGTAATATCAGACAGCAAAGCAGGGTTGCGTTTTCAAGACAAACAAGGTCAAGTTAGCAACAATTGTTGTATTCGGCGGAGTCGTGTGACAAACAAGGTCTCATACCCAATAAAACACCACTCCAATAGATAAATATATAATATATATCGTTCTGTCTTCCAGAAGCCGGTGAGGTCCAGGCTTGACAGGGTGATTACTCGACAAACTAGGTCAACTTCACCAAACCAATTTTCATAAAAAAAAGAAAACCAGTTGCGAACGCAGGCACCAAGACAAACTAGGTCTTATCGTCCACTATATTAATATATTACAAATCGATCTAACGTAGTGTTTCAAGAGGTAAAAAGACCCAAGACACCACGGTACCGTCGACAAGTGTAGTTCAGAGATCTGCAACGGATAGCTTTTTTACGACTCTGAGTATATCCGAAAAAAATAAGTACGAAAACCTACTCAACCCTTAGCGCACGCTACTCGACTCATATTCTCTTCTACGAAGCTAGAATGCGGTGGCTCAAATAAATATGAGTATCTAAGTCATGAGTCGGATCGGGAAAGATCGGGTTTTTTCGGTTCATAAATACTTATGGTTGTTGTCGTCTTGCTGATATTTATCCTACTTGCCGAAACACTCATAATCGACACAAGTAGCCGAATCACTCGGCTCATCTGCCACAGATGTGAAAGAGAGCGCAGTAGAGCGCAGCAGTAAATAGTGAGCGAGTTTTTTGTACTTGTTTTGTTTTTTTTTTCCTGAGCATCTTTTTCCAACAGATGTGTGCTTCTTTTGTTGCTTTTTGTTTTTATCTTACACAGTAAAAGCTGCGCATGAGGTCAAGTTGTTGAGGCTTAAAAAAAAATACGCAGTTTCGATAGTATCATAAGTGTAGGCGTAGAAGTTTTTGTTTGATATGTTTGCCCTATAGGAACAAACTACCCTATAGGATCAAACTACCCTATAGGAACAAACTAACTTGTTGTTCAAAACAAATAATTTAAAAACGCATAGTCGGAAAAGTGCTTTGTATTATATTAAGGGATTATATTAAGGGTTTTTATTTAAACAACCGTTTGAAAATTTTTTCAAATAATATTTCCTGAATAAAATACTTTTTTTGTTTAATTTTCTTATTCGACTTAAGAATATTTAATACTTTAAAGTTGAAACCAATTATGAACTAACATAAAATCAACTAATTTTCCATTAGTTGAAAATATATGCAGACACAGGTCAATTGACTTATTTAGCGGACATCGCCATACAAAATATGTGAGTACGTTTTATGGAAAAAGTCATAATTTTAACCAGTTGACAGTTGTGGTCACTTTGAAAAAGAGCACTTTCCGCCATAACACTACCTTGTTCTAGTTTTACAATGTCCCTTACTGTCTAAGTAGCCAGACAGTAGGCAGACATGGAATCAAATGCAAGTGAGTTAGTAAAAATGTGTAAATGTATTGAGTTTGCACTGTCTTTAATACATCTTTATTGAGATTGCACTGTATGGTGTAGACGCTAGGTAAAATGTAATTAATGTTTCCAATTTATTATGATATAAAAACAATAAATTTAGTTTCCATATCGCAAAGCGGTCTCTGCATATGTAAACCTACGTAGTGTATTATTACTACTTTTTGTAGCTACGTACTGGCTCTGTAGCTATATATATCTGCATTATTCATTATGTTAATCTTGCTGAAGATTAACAAAAACAATAACAAATGACAAAAAATGAAAGCAAATGATATGGATATATGGTAATAAGAAAATTTAACATACATATAAATAATAACAAAAACAATACAAGCAGTTACTGAGAATACACGTTTCAAGTAACAACACTATGTTGCGTTCATGATTTCGACACAACCTAAAGCAACAAGCATAATAATGTCATCAGCAAGTGAAGCATTAATACATGGCTTTGTCATAGAAAAATTTGAATTTTTCTTCTATGATTTTGCTATCTAGTGACTTTATTTAAGAAGTGACAAAAGTTGGATATTCGTTTCGTTAACTTTATAACTGATATTTTGGCATATATTTTATGTTTGTACGATGAATATTAAAGGCTGTAGTTATACCCCAAAGTTTGAAAATGACCCCCATACAATCAGCGCTCTAAAACCTAATTCTACGTTCAAATCAAAGAATTTATAAATAATTATAATAAGTTTATAAATTAATAATTTAATTTAATTTATTCATACTGACAAGAAAACATACTGACGCAACTTATTTAAAAAAATAATATAATCACAGACTTTATGTTTTAAATATTTATATATATGTATTAATTAAATTAAGAAAAAATTAAAAATGCTGTATTTTTCATACTGAAAGTCAATTTAAAAAAAAATTATGACTTATTTATCAAGAATTTAATTTTAAATTCTAAAAATAACATAATCACAGACTTCATGTTAAGAATATTTATATATGTATATTAATTAAATTAAGAAAAAATTAAAAATGCGTATTTTTCATACTGAAATTAAAATTTTTTTTTTAAAAAAAAATAAAGACTTATATATCAAGAATTTAATTTTAAATTCTAAAAATAACATAATCAAAGACTTCATGTTTAGAATATTCAAATATATGCATCAATTAATATAAGAAAAAGATAAAAAATGCAGTTTTTTAATAACTACTGAAAATAAAACCTTTTTCAAACAATACAAGAAAAAGTAATAAGAACTTATTTTACATTAAAACTTAATCGCTTAATTAATATTTGTTATTGTAAATATTTTATAAAAATATTTATAAAAAAATACACTTCATCAAATACTAAAAAAAAATTACATTTCTTAAGTTTGCTAAAAAAATAAAAAATTTCAGTTCTCATAGTTGTTATTTCAAATATTGTATAAAAATATTTATAAGAAATATAATACTGAAAAAAAAATTAAATACATTTCTTAAGTTTGTTATATTTTATAAAATACTTCAGAGTTTCAAGGTATTGAGATGAAATGAATGAAATAAAATCCAGATTTTATGCGTTAATGGGATAAGATAAATATTGGTTGTTGTTTTAATTTATTTATATTTATGGTACACTGAATTTAGAAATAAAATGCTGTCCACTGTTTTTGGAGCTAAGCGATTTCTCTTTTCAGTAATAATATTTCCTTCTAATGAAAAAACTCTCTCAGAAGCAGCACTGCTGGCAGGAATGCAATGAATGCGAAATGCTAATTTTGACAATTTTGGATAGTCAGTAATATGTTTCTCCCACCATTGCAATACATCAAAATTGTCTTCGATTTTTACTCTTTCTTTGGAGTAACGCTCTACTTCTTCTCTATTACTCTCTGGTAATATCGTAGTAGATTGTAATACTAACTCCGGAAAGAAAAAATTTATCTCCTTTGGTTTTGTGGTAGAAGTTAATGGAGTTGGTGTTAAGGGAGATAATGAAACAGAAACGGGAGTAATAGGAGTTGGAGAAGTTAAATCTTGTGTTAAAGTTGTATGGATTAAGCTGGAGTTCATGGAGAAATTAGAATTCGATGTGTTGTTTTGGTTTGTCGGTGCAATTAAAGAGTTGTCAATTTGAGTAGATTGAATTGAAGATGGAGAAACTAGAGCAATCGAATTTAGGTCTGATGAAATTGGAGATGTTGAAAACGACTCTGCAGTAAAATTTTCTCCTTTTAGAAGTTCGTCTGCACAATAGTTATTTATTTCACATAGATCGTTTTCTTGCATATGGTTTGCAGGCGGATATAAAAAAAAGGCAGCCTTGTGAATTATATTAAGATTTGGTATCCACTTTTCTTCCAGTTCTTTCAAAATGTTTGATTTTAAAATCGAAATTGTTTGAATATCATTTTGATTACCATCACATATACTCCTTATTCGAATTAAAGATGGTATCACGAAACATATCGAAGGATAACTACAACCTTGCAATTTCTTTGAAATTGTCTCAAAATCTTCACAGAGTTCCACAAGGGATTGAAGAACGGATATATTTATGTTTAACAATCTTTCTGTTTCGCAGCTATCAGTAAGAACCTCAACTATATTTAACCAATTATCGGAAATAGATTTAAACATAACTAGATGTGAGTTCCAACGAGTTGGACAGTGGCTCTTTAGAAAAGTTTCAAGCAGATGTTGAAGATTTGCCTTTTTGAAATATTTTACAAGTTTTTTGCACGAATAAATCATTTCATTGAGCTCTCTTGTTGACTCAAATGCAGAATCTAAAATATTTGACAGCAAATGATTTGAGCAATTCAAACGCCTTACATTTTTCAGTGCACTCTTAATATTAGAACCTCTATCTGTAACAAAAATTATTTTATCTAGGCTGCTTACACCAAACTCAGCAAATAAGTTTAAAAGCTTTTCATAAATATTTGTCCCAGTGGATCGCATAAAATCCATAGATTTTATTCCTAAAATAATAGCTATAAGCTGATAGTTTCTGTGATAATGTAATGTTGCACACAAGAAATTCCTTCTGACATAGTTGTCCGTCCACAGGTCAATGGTGACGGAAGCTTCATCATTATAAATATTTTGTTGAAGTTGTGATTTTATTTCATTTTTTTTTCAACCGCTAATGTTTTGATTCGACGGGAAATCGTTGTTGCGTCCGGAAGCAAATTATTAATATCAACGTTTTCACCATACTTTGCCCCAATTTCAATAAAAAACGTAGCCATTTTTTTAAATCCTGTACCTTCTATTGCAGAAAAAGGACGGCAGTCCTCTACTGTCCATTCCGAACATACTTTCAGTGCGTTATTTTTATCATCCTGGCTTACCTCCCTGAGACGGACTTCCTGTGCAATTGCTTTGAAGCATTTGTGGCGATTAAGATTTGATGAACTTTTGCCATCGTATTTGAACAAATTTTTACAAAATCTGCAACACACAATGCCTTCTAAAATGGACCCATCTTCTTTCTCTATCTCCGCAAATAAGGTCCAAATGGAACTCTTACCTTTCCTTTTTTGCGTTAGTTTGAAGGTTTCATTAGCAATTTTTTCATTAATTTCTTGCGTATTCATTTTCTGCAATCAGCAGTTATTATTAAATTTGTAAAATATTTTTTTTATTTTTCTGTCACCTTAAGTTGCCAAATCACATGCGTATATAAAATTAAACTTCTATTGTAATTGTTTCAGACAAGAAGCAAACAGTCACTGGCGCCGGCTTTAATTTTATTTTTGTTTATGCCTAACAAACCGAAATCACAAGCGTTGTTGTTGTTTTCTTCTCCCTAGAGTGCAACAATAAAATATCAACAACGAGTTTTCGAGAAAAAACGAACAAAAAATTAAAGCTGACATGGCCTGCAAACAAGTGCTTACGAAAAGTGCATACGCAAAAAAAAAACACACAAACAAATAACCAGCAGCCGCGATCTATTGAGTTTTCGAGAAAAAACAAACAAACAATGAGAGCTGACATTGCCTGCAGACAAGTTTTTACGAAAAGTGCAAAAAAAAAACATGCAAACAAATAACCAGCAGCCACGATCTATTGTGCGTTGAAAACAATTACAAAACACTGAAATTTTCAAATTAAAAAAATATTGAAATAATGCAATCCAAAAATTAGTTAAACTGACTCTACGCACTCATAGAAAACGGCTCGAAGTGGATCGGATCACGCTGCCATCGGATATGAGAATGTATTTATACCCGAAAAAATGCTAATGAGCCGAATGCATACAAGTATTTTACACATATTATTAAGTATGGATAGAGTTGAGAACAGCACTACACTCGGGTATGATTTGAGTATCCGAATTCTGTCGGATACTCATTGCAGTTCTCTGGTGTAGTTACAATCATCATAAAGATATGAGGCAACTGAAGATCCCAGGTTTAGGTCCATTCAGATTATTTAGATGTTTATTCACCAAAATTTTCCATTTTACGCTTAGGTCCATTTATCCATTTAGATTGTTATATTAATGAATTTACAAATCACCAGATGCATCAGATATATGTTTGAAAGAACTTTACATAATCAACGTCGGTACTGCAAGTAATCTATAATTTAGTATTTGATTGAATCAATGGATTCACTTGAGGATATAACATCAGATACAAAATTAAAATCACCGCAAGCGCTTCTAAGAGGTTCATTTTGCAAATAATTAGTTCTACAAAAGTTCATGTGGAGTAACTCAAAAGATCTTCTAGGACGAAGAGGAATATTAAAAAATACTTTACTCAATAAATATGGACTGTTGACATATCCATGTATAAGTTTTGTAATCCAACAAGCATTTATCATAATTCTCCGATTTTTAAAGAAGGAAGATTTAAGAGTTGTAACCGATATTCATTAAGAGTTGTAACCGGTAAGTGAAAATCAGTATTACAATAAAGATAGCTTAAGCAAAACAAAAGAAATTGTTTCTGCACTGATTCAATGTCGTCTATGTAACAACCGTATCGTGGGCACCAAACAACTGAAGCGTATTCTAAAATAGGCCGCACTAGAGAAGTGAATAAGGTTTTCGTTATGAATGGATCATTAAACTCTTTTGCCCAGCGTTTAATAAACCCTAAAGTACTATTTGCTCTATTTATTATTTTATTTACATGAATATTAAAGCGTAGTTTAGGATCCATTGTAACTCCAAGATCATTGAAAATATCTAAGGACTCCAATGGATAACCACAAATTTTGAAGGTACATTTAATTGGTGGTTTGTGCAGGAAAGACATATGCTTGCATTTCTTCATGTTGAGGTTCATACGGTTCGTTTTGCACCAGTTATGAAGATGATCAATGTCGGCTTGCAAAAATACAACGTCATTATCATTTTTAAAAGAAAGGAAGAGTTTGACGTCGTCAGCAAACATTAAGATGCTAGAATGCATTATGACAGATGCAAATCGTTTATAAAAAGTAGAAACAGAAGAGGCCCAAGATGACTTCCTTGAGGTACTCCTGAAGTAACAGGAAACTCATGTGATTTCTTGAGCTTAAAAATAACAGATTGTGTTCTATTGCTTAAGTAAGATTCAATCCACTTTACCAACGAAATAGCAAATCCAACAAGATGTAATTTTAAGATCAATAGTTTGTGATTTACAACGTCGAAAGCTTTGCTAAAATCGGTGTAAATAACAGCTGATCTTACCACTGATCTCAAATTTTTTATATTTAATAGACGGTGATACTGAAAATGTTGTCACTCGATAGAAGCTTCTAAGGAAATTAGCATTAATTTTTATGTTTTAAGGTTAAGGATTTGACAGATTTTGTTTTTAATTTGGTGTCCAAAAATTCTGAACTTGCATTTATTAACACGAAGCTTCAAATCAAGTTACATTTTAGAACCATTAACAGCATTATGTTATCCAAAGAATTTTGTGAATAAAAACTAAGCCTCATTATAAGTAGTTGAAAAAGAAACTTTTTTTGGATTACACTTTTATTTTAATTAATTTATTTAAACTTTATAATTTATAATATTCAATAAGTTCCTATTTATTTTGAATTCAATGAGGCAATATTTTTAAACTATTTTAAAAAAATTTACTTAATAACGGGGTCGATTCATGGTGGTGGCATTACATAGATTTCTAATGAAGTCTGTATCAGGGCCGAAATTGTAATAAAATCAGCTAGTGGTGTTTTCCTTTTCATATTGAACATGTTTTTTGTTTCTTTGGAAAAATTCGTTAGAGCAGTTAATTGTTCTAACCTGACCTAAAGCTCAATAAACGATTTTAAACTATTAAACAACTAAAATTTGTATTTAAAATCAAGAATGATTTAAACTATCAAACATTTAGAATTTGTATTCAAATCATAGAAAATTAACATTATAATAAATAATGTCATATAGAAAAAATAAACTTTACTTAATAAATTTTTGTTCGATTCGAATGAAAAGTCATATATTTAAACTTGATACAGTCGAACTTTCCCATAGTGAACTCCTATACAATGAAGTTTTCCCTACTATGAATTGATTTACAAAACACAGCTTTTTCGTTTTACTTTAAGTATATTTAGATCACCTTATAATGATTTTCCATACAGTGAATCTTTCTCTACAATGATCAAATTTTGCAGCTGCAAATTGAACTCTCATTTGTTTTTGTCCCCATACAATGAATTTTTTCAAACCATTTTCTGTTATGCATATTAATATTACTGTGTAGAGAGAAAAAGTAAAACATTATTAGGGGATGCCCAAAGGTTGAAAATAACTACAGAAAAATAAAAAGAAGAAAGTATCATCACTAGCAATTTTGTCAGCAGTTGACTGAGTTCAGTGAACGATGTTCTGGAAATTTGTGGAGTTCAGGCAATCCCAGGTATTTATTTTATAATTTATATGCATACTCATGTTCATATTATAATCCTATTGTCAAATAATTAAAGTGACGAATTGGCGGATGCTACGTTACCTACAGTGGGACGGATTTTTTTATCAATTGACATACTTCGAACCTTTGTGATATTAGGACGTACCGACTAATGTTTTTAAATTTCTAAATGTATTACAAGGTTTTGTGAGGAAGAAAAAAGATAAAGTGAAATCAAAACTCTAATAGTACCAGATTCTTTTAAAAAACAGTGGAAAAAAGGTCATAAATTCTGTACATTGAAGTTTCTATATAATAAAGTAATTTTCTGGTCCCTTGCGAATTCATTATAGGGAAGTTCGACTGTATTCTAGAAATGTGATTTTAATATTTAGATGTTTTTTTATCGTATTGTATACGTTCACTTTTGTTTTTTTTTATAAATTAAATGTTTAATAAATGAAAAATACATGTCTATTATTTACTTTTTACATAAAAGAAAAATTTGATAAATTTTTTTCATATTGGTAAATTTTTTTAGGAATTTTTGTAGAAAATTTTTTCCTGTGTGGCAACCCTGAATATAATACGACAGCCATGTTGTGTACTTTCTTTCTTTTCTTTGCAAATGTTTTGAGGGGAGTTGCCAGAATTCAGTTATAAGCATAAATTTTGTTTTGCAGCCTTGCCAGCCAGCTTTTCCCGACTTGAGATTGTGTTAGTCTATCTAGTAATATAGATGATAGATTATAGATTTATAGTATTAATATTACGAGAGAACTACTGAACCGATTTAGACGATATAGGTACCAAACAATTTGTTGTTTCAACTAAATCGTGATAGGGTATTGCTATTTTGCCATTCCTACTTTTCACTTCTACTATATGCTACAAATGCTATATTTAAGACGGTTTTGGTCGTAAGAGACTGAAATTTGCTTTTTTTATTTGTATGGTTACTTTCGGCAGCTGTATTAAAAATGGGTTTCACCGCCCCCTTTAACATCTCAAAAATCAATGAAAATGCTTTATTTCAAACGGTTTTGGTAGTATAATACTACTTTTAAATTAGGCCAAATGACTCATTTGGAATCAATAATTTGAAAGTGCTTACGTTGGTTTTTTTTTGCGAAAGTATCTCATTTCGTTTGACAACTGGTTCTTTGTTATGTTTTTACTGGTTGATATTGATGATGATACACGTGTATAAAATGATTTGTTTTTTGAGTTTTAAGTTAACAAATTAATTCTTAAGTCTTAAGAACGTATCCAATCTCATTCATTTGTTTTAAATGAGTTGAATTCAACTAAGAGTTTGCATGGTAAATGAGCTGACTTCGTTTTTCATTTGGCTGAATGGGCTGAAAATGAGTCATTTGGCCCAACGTTAGCGTAGTATAAGATCAAAATGTGGTAATTTAGTTCGCACGGTTACTTTTGGCAATTTTACTAAAAATGGGCGTGTCTCACTTTAGTTACACCCACTTTTCGGCGGATAGGAGTGGAGTGAAGACTGTTTAGGTCGTATTAAACTAAAATTTTGTAATTTAGTTTATATGATTACTCTCGGCAAATCTATTAAAAATGAGGGTGTCCCACTTTCGTTACTCCCACTTTTCGGGGGATAAGCGTAGAGTAAAGCAAAGCGCGCTAGGTTTAAGCTAAATTGAGCTGAAACTATTGCTGCTGATTTGTTTCGAGTACGAGGTGGTTCAAATTAGCAAAAATGCTATGTTTCGCACGGTTTTGGTCTTATTCGACTAAAATTTGGTAATTCAGTTCATACGGTTACTTTCGGCAACTGTACTAAATATAATGAAAATATGTATAAAATTTGTTTTCCGAATAGCATAAAAATTCATATATGACAGAAAGGTGGTCTGTGGCATCTGCCGGAGAGAACTTTAAATCAATAAAAATGCTAAATAGATAATTAAATGACTTAAAACATAGATTTATGTATGATTTATTAGAGCGGGTCTATTTGTATGGGTGAAAAAAACTAAAAAATCGTAGGCGCGGAAAATGTTCTACGGAAAATTCTAAGCAACTTTTAGTCTAAAATCGATTTCAAACCTCCGGTTTTTCAAAAGAAGGTTGGAATTGATGTTTTGCTGCAATGTCTGAAAAAATTTGCCAGAACAGCCACAAAACCTGCACTATTGTAAAAATTTGGGGGTTTTCGGAAGGGATTATTCATAAATTTTCCCTCTTTAAAAAAATTTAATTTTTGATCAAAATGGTGAGATACAAAAAAATCTATATATGGGGCATTATTTTCGAAATGATCTACCAAAATTAAAAAGTATCTAATTTAATAAAATTTTTACCATGTATAGTGCTTGCAGTTATACATTCGTGGCGTACATTTTTTTGGCCTAGATTAACGAAAAAACTTTTTACAGGGTGTTTGAGTTATGATTTTAGTGTGAGAATGTATAAGCAAAAATTATACATTATAATTGTTCTAACCTGACTTAAAGCTCAATAAACGATTTTAAACTATCAAAAAATTAGAATTTTTATTTAAAATCAAGAATGATTTAAACTATCATACATTTAGAATTTGTATTTAAATCAAAGAAAATCAACATAAAAAGGTCATATAGAAAACTTTAATCAAATGGTAGAGAACGACCAAAAACACACTGAAACAGCCTGAAGATTTGTCAGCAAATCTAAAAACAACTTCAGTAACCATGCTTTGTTAGTGGTGAATTCCAACAAAACTGTTGGAGTCCATATAAAAACATCAGCATAAACTAAAGTAAAGCAATTAAAAACAACAACAAGAAAAGGGAGAAAAACTGAGAAATTGAAACTGAATCTCATCGCCTCTGTTGGTGTATTGCGCTAAGATGCGCTTGCATGAGGAAAGCACGGCCCGGGATCGATTCCCGTCGGCATCACAAAGATTTCTGATGAAGCCTTTAGCAGGGCCGAAATTGCAATAAAATCAGCTAGTTATGTTTCCTTTCCATATTGAAAATGAAATTAGAGCAATTATTTATTCTAACCAGACCTTAAGCTCAATAAACGATTTTAAACTATCAAACAATTAGAATTTGTATTTAAAATCAAGAATGATATAAACTATCAAACATTTAGAATTTGTATTTAAATCATAGAAAATCAATATAAAAATTTTTGTAACTTTTTAACGAATTGACCGATTTGACCAAACTAAACGCCAAATGAAAGGTAATTGATTTTATTTTCAACTCTTTTATAATAATTTAAGAAAAGAAGAATTTTTATTGAAAATTTTTGTGTCAAATAAAGTATTTTTTTTAAAGAAAACCCCATTCGATTTTTTTTAAATAATTATTACAAAATTCAAAATTCAAGAAACCGTGTTCATATTTTCGAGTTCCTCGTAAATATTCGAGTATTTTTTACTTAATGTTTGTTTTTTTTCATGTTGTCAACTTAACTCTAAACAGGGTTGGCAATTCTCTAAAGATACCTATTATTTTGTTGAGATAACTTGGATTCAAGGAAACAATTTTTTTCCTAGAATTCTATTAATTCAAGTAGGCAAAAGAATGAGAGGGAGAGACCGTTAGTGGTATAAGAGATGACCGTTTATCATTCACGAAATGCAATTGATTGTTTCAATTTTCATGGAAATAATGGGTGTTTTCTAAATTCATCAAATTAAATTCACTGTCTGACTCTGCCATTTTTAAACTATATGAAAATATACTAAAACAAACTGAAAAAAACAACTACACGTTTATGAAATACAACGAAATTAATTTCTTTAAAATTTCAAGTTCCCAATTTTCCAAATAACGCGAAAAACTTAAAAATGAGGAAAATCTTGAATACATTCGTAAGTTAAAAAAACAGTGCTCAAAATGAAACATGGCAACTCTGTTTAGAAAAACTAAGCTGAATTTAGAAGAATATAGGTTATGTTGTAAGAAGAATTTATAAGAAGAACTTACAAGAATTTAAGTTAAAATTTGACTTTTATTTTTTTGATCAAAAATAAAAGTTAAAATTTTACTTTTACTTTTTCGATCAAAAGTAAAAATGATATTTTAGTTCCTACATCACCTGCTTGCAGTCGCCGTTCCAGTCTTTTGCGAAATAAATGAAAACAGAATGTGCAACTTAGTGATGCAATGCAGCGATATGAAGATCGATGGTAATGTTTTTATCTCTGTGAAAAAATGTAATTAATATAGGTGTAGAAGAATAAAAAAGTACTCTTTTAATTGTTTTGAAAATTTAAGCTATTATAATAGTTAATAAGAAATAGATCTGTCTAGTTTTTAATCTTATATTTTTGATCGAAAAAATAACAGTCAAATTTTAACTTATATATTTGATCGAAAAACAGGCGTTTCCACAGTCAATTTTTCACAGCAAAATAGGCATTGCACGTAATTTTGAAAGTGTAAACACTTGATTGCACGCCATTTGTGAAACTGCATGCAATCGAAAAAATGTTAGTTGACTTCCAACTTTTCTTGCGCAATTTGGTAACTTGATCAAAATTGTTGACGTTTTGTTTTGTTTTTTTCCGTCTCCTCTCTATAGTTGTTTTGATTTTCCAAGCGGTTCAATTTCTGTTCAGTAACATTTTATGAGATAAATTATTAAAAAACATTGAATATAGTTAAATATTTTTAGATTACAGTTGCCAAAAAGTGGAGTGGAGACAGAATCATACAATTTCTGGAGGAATACGAGAATCACAGTTGCTTATGCATTCACCACTGTATAGAAAAAGGCAATGTGCATGACTGCTCCAGATGCCAAGACAAAGATTCTCTCAATAAGGACGTCTTAAGCCGCAGAAGTTGCGAAGATAAAAAAGAGCAAAAGTCGGGGACAAGAGCAGATGAAGCGTATGTGCCGAAGGTGTCCTGGTTCCAGGTTGCACATAACATAACACCATTTTTTTAATAGTGCCTGCTTCGTTTTGTTATCCTTATATTTTTTTTTATTTTCGCATTCTCTTTTGTTATTTTCTTGTTTTTCGCCTTTCATCTGCTTTGCAAAACAAAACCGATGACATTTGCATACAAAATGACTTTGAGCGTGTAAAAAATTTTTGTATGCAATATCCAACTTTGCATAAAAAAATATTGACTGTGGCAATGCGCCTATATTCTAACTTTTATTTTTGATAAAAAAAAAATAAAAGTAAAATTTTAACTTATATGTTTGATCGAAAAAAATAATAGTCAAATTTTAACTTATATATTTGATCGAAAAACTAAAAATCAAATTTTAACTTTTATTTTTGATCGATATAAAATCAGTTCAAAAATTACGATTATTTGTTGACTTTTTTGAAAAAAGTCATAACCGTTACGGTCCCTGCATAAAAGTTCTTTATTTTTATTCATTACACATCCATACAAAAAAAATGTTTACATTTTATATTGTGAGAATATTAAGAGCTGATTAAATTATGAAAAACCACTTCTGTCGCTTCCATCTTTTACACTAAATATTAGAGTACTATCCAAAAAATTTAACAGGACAAACAATGTTTAAATTTTCCTTGCTTTTCTTAATTTTTAGCAACATGGAAGGCATACAAACGTTGCATGCTCCACTATGGAAATTCCCATATGGTATAAATATTTGGTTTAATCCCCAAGCCAGAAAATGTGGCTGTGTTATTACCTCATTATCGTTACATTTAGACAAATCAAAGCTTATAAGTACAACATAGCTTCAGTACATTGCAACATTATACTGCTAATTCGTTGAGATATATGCTGAAAATCCATGCTGTTTTATTTTCTACTGGGTGCTTTCACTGATGAGTGAAAGCACTCACATATATTGAGATCAGTGATGTTGCAGAAGATTCTTACGCAATTGAAAATGCTAGCTGAGTTACTTTAAGCTTTATTTTTGTTAGATGATAGGCAATTTGACGTAGTCAAACTTGTAGTATTTGATCCAAGTTTGCCTAGAATAAAAGCTCATAATTTCCAAACCATAAGATACACCATTATGGATAATATCTCATTTTAGAGGTAACACTGTGCGGCACGAAAATCTGTATTTAATAATTTCAACCTTTTTCACTTAATTTTAATATGAGGAATTTCGTCGTAACATCCGTTTTGTCAGTTTACCGAAGACTTTAGTGCAAATTTTTTTTTTAAATGCTCCAGATACGCACTCATTTCCATATTGATAACTCTTGAACCAATAGAATTTTCATTTTGGTTTTTTCAGGAAAGTTCTTCCTATTATTCTGCCCAACAGAACAAATATATTTCTTTGCTGAACAAATATATATGAAAAAAATCATTTAAATTATCTTAAAATCTTTAATAAGCCACATATGTCTTGCCCGATTTCAACTCATCAAATCAAATAATGTTACTCATACATAGTTGTTCGAATTTTTTCGTTTGAATTTAAACAAGACTTTTTGTAAGACTGACTCGATAAGACCCACTGGAAGCGATTTTTTCATACTTATTTGTTCAGAAATGTTGTTGACCAGAATAATAGAAAGAGCTTATCCCAAGAAACCAAAACGAAAATCTTAATGGGTCAGGAGAAAATGAGTGCATATCTTGAGTAATTTTCGATATATTGGAAAAAAAATATGTTCTAAAATGTTCAGGACTTGTGCAGTTGTGCAGTTAGGTTTTCGTGAACAAACCACTAACACTTTTTCCAAGCTGTCAAATAGTTCAATGCACACAAGTGCACAACTGCTCAAATCTTCAAGTTTTAGGCTGCAGTAGAAAAGCACTTGTGCAGATTTTTGACGCACGTGTATTTTGATTTTGTAAAGTGCAGAAGTCCTCAACTGAATCGTGAATACTCCTATTGTTGTCATATAACATGCTTTTAGAAAAAGGTTTCATCTCTCAAAACTTTATAACAATTTATTAATGAATTGGTAGTTTACAAATAAGCTTAAATTGTTGTGACACACTCTTATGTGATAATTCTGTATCACGAAGAAGCACACCAACGATAAGAAAGACACTTGATATGGATGAAAGTATTGCTTCTTGTGTCTTTCTTATCATTGGTGTGCTTCTACGTTATACGGAATAATTCAGTTTATTTGCAATTAAGTCATTAATTGACAATAAATTTTGCACCTAACTATTAATATGTAAAATGTTTTCAGAGTGCAAAATTTTGAAGAATTGGTTGAAACCTAAGCCTCCAATAAGCCTTTTGGTATTTAAAGTCGAACCAGTTAAAATAAATCCTTACTAGTTTTATTAATAGTTTTATTCCATGATAACACAAGAATATTTAATGAAAAATCATAAAGTACTCTTGTAAATATACTTAAAAAATTAACCACAAAATTTTTAAAAATTGTTCAAATAACTGAATGTTTTTATTTTGCACTTTTTATTTAGATATTGGTCAGTTAGTAAACCATTTTAAAAATAAGAAACAAGCTTATTTTAATTATTATATTAATTTAATTAAGGTTCGAAAGAAACTTTAAAAAGTTTTCGAAAACTTTTCACTCGGATGATGAATTTTTGACAGTCGGAAGTAGAATTTTTGATATTAGTGAGGTGAGTTTTACTGTCAAAACTTCATGTAGCCACGGGGACTAGTAGAAATTTTGACAACCGGCACAAGAATTTTTGAGTGAAGCAAAAGGGTTGTGCTTTACCCTTACAAAATTGTTAGAATCAGTGTTTTGCTGTGTATTTTTTCTGAAAAAAATAGTTTTATTTATGTTTCCGTATAATGAAAAGGATTGTGCTTTGCTTTTAATATTTAGAAAATATTTATTTTTAGGCTAAAAATGCAGGCTTGAGGAGCAATTAAAAAGCATGGAGTCTGTTATATACTTTTTAGGATCGCCATGTTATATAGTTTTTAGGATCGCCAAGTTATATTTTATTTACTATCGTTTTATTTAAGATATATTAAGGATCGTATTATTGTGTTATAGCGGCAGAGTTTGCCATCGCTATAGGCTACAGTGTTTGCCGACTTGAACTATGTCCAAGGCAAACAGAGACGTTTAAAATAAACTGAACAAGGCAGAGATCTGCCAACTTGTGTAGTTAATTAAAGTCTGATTTATTGTTGGCCATCTCGGCTCTTTTATAACATTTTTACAAAACTTACTTAGTAGTCTTAATCTATGGTCATACTTCTCTAGTTAATTAATATAATTATAACCTATGTTGCGTTTCGTTCTTGCATATTGAATTTGAATCATCGAAAGGATTCAAATTACATATTTTTGGTTTGACGAATGATAATTTGGCACGGTCAACAATATTGAGTGAGTAATGAAAATATTCGCATGCACTGAGTGCAGCACAAGCCGATAATGCAGTGCTAACTTATTAGTCACTCAATATGTTGCTGTTTATAACAACGAAACTTAGGGTCGGCAGTGTGTATAACGAGAGCACACTACAAGTCACTTCAGTCGTCTTTAATTTATTTTAGTGTCAATAAAAATTACTACAATTCTTTTTTAAGAATTTTAAAACTAGGCCAGTCTTAGGAGCTAAAGAGTTTAAAATTAATATTTATGTTTAATTTGGAAGTTCATTACTTCTGATATACGCAATGTATTAAGTTTTTTCTTAACTGCATTTACTTTTTAAATTTATAAATATGACCGATAAAGAGTTAAGGACGTTCAAGGATGTTTTATGGTTAGCTGCTTGATCGACTGAGTATAAGTCAATATTTTCTTTCGTATTTCAGTCGATTGAGCTCAAAATTTGGCAGTAAGTGTATTTCGGGTATGGCAACCTTTAGGTATAGTGTGATTTTTATCCTCGCGTATAGTTTTGGTTAAGGATTTTTAGGTCCCGTTGACAAGAAAACTTTAACACTGATACTTTTTTTACTACAGTATATTTTATAAGTGGAGTAAAATCTAAACATATAATTTTAAAACATGTTTTCAATTTATTCCATCTCTAAGCTAATTAGATAAAATACATACAACAAAATAATCATGAATAAAAATTTTAATTTTTTTACAAATTTTTAATGTTTACACAAGTTTTGGTTTTATAAGTTATTTTACTTAAAACAGTTACATTCCTTGTAGCTCATAATATCATTTTGAATACAAAAATAATTTGTAGTAGTAGTGGCAGTCAAATGCGTCTTAAAAAACTCGTTCATTCGCTGAGAAGACGTCAAAATTTCTGGATAATATTTTCAGGTTTCATTTGCCACAGCAAAAAATGACAATTTACATACAACAGATAGAAATTTTTTTTAAACTCAACATTTTCTTTCCTATAGCTTTAGCTAGGCGATTTTCAGAATCCGGCCTCAGGAGTATATACAAGCACTATACATGGTAAAAATTTTATCAAAATTTGAATACTTTTAAATTTTGGTGGATTACTTAAAAAATATTTTTTATTTGTTAGAAATACAATTATAAATAATTATATTACTATATTTGTACGGCACGAGCAACAAAGGCTATCGGCCAGTACTTAAAAAATAAAATAATGCCCCATATATAAAAGTCGCGATCTCTGTATGTATGTTTCCCATGGACTTCGAAACGGCTAGACCAATTTTGATGAAATTTTTAGGCCATCTTCAGACTAGCCCAGTGGGTCATCCTGTGAAGTTTGGTAAACCTAACTTTTACTTTAGAGGGCGCTGTTGTACAAATTTTTTACAAAATTTAAAAAAACTGCTAAGCCGATCATGTGATCACCATGGAAATTTGTCTAACAAAGTTTTCAGATACGATAAACGTTTTGACACTAACTTTTACACCAAAGGGCGCTGTAGTACAAATTTTTTAGAAAACCGTCAAAACACCTTAACCGCTCATATGATTATAATGAAAATTTGTATATAAGAGTTTTTGGATATGATAAATATTCTGGCATCATAAATTTTGATACATATTTAACACTAGTTGGCACTGTAGTACAAATCTTTTACAAAACCCCAAAAACTCCTACGCTGATCAAATGATTTGCATACAAATTTGTATATAGAGGTTGAATGTACTTACATTCAAACAAATGGAACAGATGCAACAACATCAGGCTGCTATACAGATATCTTCAATTTCAATTACAGATTTAACTGGGAATGGAGGATTAGAACAGCGAAAACAAACATTTCAAAAAAGTAATAAAGTTGAACTGTATGAAAAAGTTCATGGAGATATTTTTAACCAAACAAAGCTATTACTTAGCAATGTAGATCTACGCATTACATTCAATTTTGAGAAAGCTACGTTTTGTATTATGGAGACAGATGGAGAGTCTTCACTTAAGGTTCTGTAAGACATCACCGTGTCTTACAGGATAAAAATGCTATATATCCATACAGTAGAGTTGAAGTTAAGTCATTTAGGCTATAGTCGGGGAATCATTCTCTATCATTAGATAATATAGTTATTGAACAATTATCAAATTTTCTAACATTCCGCATGGTTTCAAACAAGGCTTATTCTGGAGATAGAAAACTAAATATTTTTAAGTTCTAACATTTTAATATACAGAGATTCAATCTATCAGTCAATGGGGTACAAGAACCATCTCAACCGTTAGATTTTGATTATAAAACTCCAGGAATATATACAAGCTTAAGGACATATCATATTCTGTTTAAAGAAAATGGAATTATATTTTTTATAAAGGAATGCATATCACAAAAGAACTTTTTGATAATGTCTACTTCATTTTAGCATTTAATTTAAGTACAGATCAGTCAAATACAACAATGTGTACTAATTTATTGAATCAAGGATCAATCAGAATTGATGGGAGATTCTCAAAACCTTTGGACTTAACTTGTTTAGTTTATTGCGAATATGACTTAATGTTATATATCGATAAAAAGCGTAACATAAGAATAACATTATAAAAAAAGAAAATATAAATACGGCACAAATAGATAATTCTCTACAGGGTCATCATGTCACAAAAAACTATTTTAGAGGAGTTTTCGCATCTGATCAGGTACCGAGAACAGTTGTAAAGCTTGCTATTGTATTATTATTGCTTATACTGATAATTCAACTCAACCAGGATCTCGTTGGGTTGCATTTTATATAAATAAAAAAAAGTATAGCAGTGAGAAAACTGCCGACCGAAGCGAAAACCTATATATAAAATATTAGTATTCCCTGGAAGACGTTGTCCTGCTACGGACCGCCTTACTGCTATATAAGAATTTTCATGCTAATAAGGGGCTTCGGACTATCCTACATGTAGGATGGATTTGACAGGTCGGACGGACATGTAGGATGTGCGAAAGCTCATACTGCAGCCCGTCCTACATGTAGGATGAAATCAAAAAGTTTTGAAAGTTCCGCTCTGATCTTGTTCTTCTCTGTGCGTCCTTGTTTGTAGATTTCCTTGGTAATTGTTGTTGGCGCAGTTAGCCGGAAATTTTTTGTAGACCTTGTGAATTCTAATCGTGTAGCTACAGTCGGCATATGAAATTAGAATTATTTTTGTTAAGAGCTTATAACAATTAATTAAATTTTTTATATATTACAGAAACTATTTATTTTAAGGAAAAGTGTTACCATATCAAAAATACATATAATTAAAGTAATTCATTTAAATTATTTCATTATTGAATTAATATAAAAAATTAAAGCTTATTTATATCTATTTATATCATAACACTAACACAATATACATGTTCACCATATCTATATTGCGTTGTGTATTAAAAATAGAATATTCTAAAATTAAGAAATATCTATAGCTTATAAATTATATATAATTTATATAAGAAATTAAAGCTTAACAGTTTTAAAAATAGAATGCTTAGGATAAGCAGACTTTAGTTATTCAATTACCACTGAAAATATTAATTATTTCGCAGGTTTAATACGTAATTGTTATTATATAAATATACATAAATATTCTTTAAATTTCCTCAATGAGCTAAATTGTTCATATATATGAACTATATATATGTAAATATATATATATATATATTAGGGCGGGTCGATTTATTTTTCGACAATTTCCCTATGATTTCCGTATTCTATGGGTTATTCCATGAAAATTTGCCAAAGGAACCATACCTCTATCGTTAAAATCGAGTCCCCTACTTTTTGTTGGTAGATTTTTTTCCCAAATTGACGTTCGTATGAAATATTACCTACACGTTCACATCCATAACTCAAAAACTATCGATCGGGTTTAATCGCCAGTAGGCGCGTTGGAAAGGTGAGCTCATTTTGATCAATTTACAAAAAAAAAATCTCCAACATTGGTCCAACGGTTCAAAAGTTACGGGCATTTTTGTCCAAATTTTGGAGCATTTTTCTATTTTTTTCATGATTTTGTCCAAGAATATTACTTTCATGGCCATTTTTTTGGCTCAATTTTTTTGACTTACGAAGCTTACGAACTTTACGTTACGACTGGACTGATTTGCGCTTTACATTATTGGCATATTTTTTCACAGGGTGCACACCCTGTGTTATGTTTATTTATTTCTTTTTGTTTTTAGTTTCTTTATAGACTTCTTTATTTCTGTTTGTTTATAATATTCCAGTGTATGCTAGTTTTGTTTGAGCGTCATTTCAGTGAAGTGTTACTTGAAATAACTAACAAATAATCAAACTATTTCGAAATTTAGAAAAGATTTAAAGGTAAGTGTAAAAACATTGCTAATTATTATAGTTAATAGTTATATTATTTTTCTATGAAAAACATATTTAATTCTTTTAGTGACGGTTTAAAAAATGGATTCAGAGCCTGGTTCATCGCAAAATCCAACAGATACCCAACGCAGTAGTTTGCAACATTTGGTCTCTCATGATGTTTTTTCTTTTGGCGTGGCCTGTGAATTACCTGATATTAATCTGTCAACTAAACGAGATATATTGAAGTACTATTTTTTTCTTGGCCGAACGTTCAAAAGCCCAAAGCAAAATGTTTTCCTATAAAACATTTACTCCCCAAGTAGCAGACAGATTGTTAGAAATTTGGAATCAACTTAATATTGAACTTATACTCAAAGGTAGCATCATTAGAAAATTGAATAATTTGCTTGACGCATATAGTAATACAGATAAACAACGAGTAAAACGCGCAACAGAATTAAAAAAATTCGTAGAATCAACAAACCAATTATTCAACATTGGAAAATGTAAATGCAACTTGAAAGAAAACGACTGCTCACGTGGATCTATCCCAGAAAACTTAAAAGATTTCATGCGCGATCAATATAATGACAGAATACAAACGATACCGGAACACGATAGTGGAAGTGAAGAGACGATACCAACGACTATACAAACAATCCCAGTGAGCAACGATCCTACATACGAACCACATTATGACGAAATGGAAGTTGATGTGAGAGGAGGTTCAAATTTAGTTCTACCACCACAAACATACACTCCCAGATACAATACTAAAAACTATGCAATGATGTGTGACAGATTTGGTGTGCATGACAGAATGGGATCAGCATTGGCAACAGCTCTGATTTAAGACCTGGGCGTAAAAGATGCTCATGACAATCTTGTCATCATGGATAAAAGTAAACTTAGTAGAGAAAGAGAAAAATGGAGACAAGACGCACTTCGTAAGCGGTATGATGGCTCGAATTTGATATCATTTTCATTCGACGGAAGGAAAAATGATGCTCTAACTGTAGAAAAAAATGATGAGAAGTTGCATCCAAGGATGGTTAAAGAACCTCATCTAGTTGTTTTGAGGGAACCAAAATCTCAATTGATAGGCTACACAAAACTAGAAAGTGAAACTGCGGCAAGCAAAGTCAACAAATTGATCGAATTCTTCCAAGAAAAACAATTGTCTCTCGATTCATTAATTGCCATATGCGCTGATGGTGAACCAACAAATACTGGCGTACACGGTGGAATTTTGCGACTGTTCGAAAAACAGTTAAAGAGACCACTGCACTGGTTTGTGTCTTCTGTACTTTAATGAGCTTCCGTTTAGACATTTGTTTGACACTTTAGACAAATCAACCACCACTGGACCACGATCAACTACCGGAAAGTTGAGCTCAAAAATTGCTGATTGTGAAAATCTTCCGGTATGTAATTTTTATAGCTGATTCTTTACCATTTTTCATTCTATTTTTTAACTTTTATGTTTTCTTTTCAGGTGGTAACCGATTTAGAGGAAATCGCTTTGGAAAATATCCTCCTGGTGATTTAAATCCAGAAGAATTATCTACCGATTCGAGGTACTTGATGTTAATGGCCAATGCAATTTCTAATGGTGTGGTTCCTGCGGATTTGTCTCACATAAAACCAGGGCCAATTGCACATTCTCGTTGGCTGACCAAAGCCAATAGATTATTACGGTTGTATGTGACAACTAATAATCCAACTGAAAATTTAAAAATTCTGGCTAACTATATAATAAAAGTATACACGCCAATGTATTTCAATGTTAAGTATTATAGCTCTGCCGCATACGGTAGTACATTACTTTTTAAATTTATTACTTGGACACGATTTTTACCACCGAATTTACTTGGAGTTGTAAATACAGTAATTCAAGATAATCCATATTTTGCACACTCAGAAAATATCTTGCTATCTATGTTGTTTGATGATAGAATGGAAAAACGAAACATTGCTATAAAGAAGATTTTACATTACCGAAGAGATATTGTCGACCCAACGGAACTTAGAGTTTATAAAAAATCTCTTATAAACTTTAATTGTACGGAATATACAAATATGATTGATTTAAATGACGATACCATTTTATTCGAACCACCGTTTACGCAAAGTTATTCGTATGAACATTTGGAGGGATATTTAAAAAACGAAGTGCCACCGTTCGATGATCCACAAATTCCTTTACACATTCAAGGAACGGAAAGACATGTCCAATTGCTGGCTGCCACTGCTAAACGAGTTGCAGGAAAGAATGTAGAAGGCGCTATGGCGACGACATTAGAGAGCCGTACGAAAACACCAAGACTTGAAAGCAAACAAGACTTTCAGAAAAAAAAATTGTTTTTTTTCACATTTTGTCTTTTACTACACTCAAATTGAATATTTTTTTTTGATAAGAGGTTGATAGACACTTTATTATCTATTAATTTGAATTTTTGTAGAAAAAAAAATAAAAAGGGAAAAAAAATCCAAAAAGTTGGTTTTATGTGTTATTTTGTTTTAGCAATATCGCATGAATTAATCAACCGAATTCGATAAATTTGGGCTTAAACTCTTCGTTTTGAATTGTTAATTGAATTAAATAATGGATTGAGCCAAAAAAATGGCCATGAAAGTAATATTCTTGGACAAAATCATGAAAAAAATGGAAAAATGGTCCAAAATTTGGACAAAAATGCCCGTAACTTTTTAACTTTTTACCAACAAAAAGTAGGGGACTCGATTTTAACGATAGAGGTATGGTTCCTTCGGCAAATTTTCATGGAATAACCCATAGAATACGGAAATCATAGGGAAATTGGTGAATTTTTTCACTCCCTACAAATCGACCCGCCCTAATATATGTATATATATATAACTTATAGTATATATATATATATATAGTATATATAGTACACTTTTACTAAAAACAAATAGATTTACCAATATTATATATATTCTTTAATTCATATGTATAAACTGTTTTCTAAATTAGTTCGATGTCATATGCTGACTGTAGCTACAAATAAGCATCCACAAAAAATTAAAGCTTTCTGTACAACAATAACTACTTAGCAAATTTACAACAACAACGCAAAGATAATTAGAAGATCCCAGCGGTTGCGCAGCGTTAGAGGAGATGAACCGAATTGATGGCGTAAAATATATAGCACTTTGCATGCTATATTTTCTGTTTGCCTGCTAGCAAGCACTTGCTTGTGCTACTGATGGCACTTAGAGGATGTTGGCTAGCAACAAATTTTGCACTGCACTTGCTGGTGGTGGCACTTGTAGGACGCTCGCCAGCAAAGAAAGCCAATTTAACTTTGCTGCACTTGCTGATGTTGGAGATCGTTGGCCCACACACAGGCAGACACAAACTCAAGCACTTTCGTTCATTTTTTTCATTAATTTATTTTTTAAGTTTTTTAAGTTTGCAATTTTACAAGTTTACGAAATATGTTGCAAGTACAAGCTCTCGAATTAAATATGTCGCAAATTGATAAAATGCAAAAAAATAAAATATTTGCGCTAAAACACGACCGAAATGTGAAACGTCAAAATTTGTAATTGTCAAAATTTCATCGTCCATTTGACACAGAAAAAAAGACAAATTTATTACAACACACACAAATTTTATTCAACTTGATATTTTCTATCCTACCACAACTGAAAACTTTCCGATTGACACACAGCCATAGTTGACAACTCTGAATATAAAATGCCGCAGTGGTGAAAATAAAAAGCCACTGACAAATACAACAAGTATGAAAATTGTCAAACTTTGTTTGACGATATGTAATAAAATAAGAGCATGCATGTAATTATTTGAATGTTCAACATATTCCTTTATCACAACTTAAAGATTAAAATGTAATCCATACATTATTTTTCTTGTTTGCGAAGTTCCAGCAGAAAAAAGCAGAAAGAGAAGATCGGGTGGAAGATCGATCCATTTTTAAATCTCACCATGAATAGCAGCTGTTTGAGTAAAAGCAAATTTTTCAAAAATGTTGACAAATACAACAACTGAAGAAATTGCCAAACTTAAAAGGCATATATATACCAATATAAACCGAACTAAAAATAAGTTTTGGTTGCAAACATCTTATTGCAACCTAACTTAAGTATTTTTATACTAACAAACAGATTATATTTTCTTGGAAAAATTCGATGATTTAAACCAATGATTTACCCTCTACCAAAATCGTTCAACGCGCCTAAAGAAGTTTTCACTTCAAAAAAGGAGAATACTTTGATTCATCAGGACGATTCTCAGATAAAAAAGAATTTTCAAACTTTCTAAATAGAAATTGTAGGACGATTATATATAGTAGACAACAAGTGCAAGGACATTTCTCCAATACTTGTGGATACTACTGTACGCTATTTTCATTTTATAAATGTCGAAATAAAAAGTTAAAATATTTTATTAATCTTTTTGATAAGAGTATCTGAAAGTTACACGCCAAGAATATTTTAAAACTGTATTATCAAAACTTTAAAAGAAACAACAGTTATGTGTACAGTAAGAAAACAAATTAATAAAATAATTAAAATAAATGACCATTAATTGTTAAAAAAATTATACTGTTTTAATTAAAAATTTTAAGGGGCATAGTACCCAAACAAATAACTTCATATACAAAAAATTTTTTTGTGCCACACACAAGTGGCGATATTATTAACATCGCCGAGTGAGGCTTGCTTCTGTTGTTGCGCATACGTTTGTTGAATAACAGCTTTGAAAAATTTGGTGGCATTCAACGGGCGTACAGTGGCCGTTTTGCGGCCATAAAACTTAATTAAGACCTTGCATGGTCGTTGTTTGACCCAACTTTCGGCCGCTAGGCTTTTTGGGTCATCTTTGACCCTTGTACGGCCGTGCGGCCCATGATCGACCGCTGACCGGCCGATGTTCGCCCGCTTATATTCTTACTCGGGTAGCTGCCGAAAGTAATCATATAAACTAAATTACCAATTTTTAGTCTAATTCGTTTTGTAAGCGGTAATAAAAGGGGTGCGGCAAAATTATTTCCCTTAAACCATCTCGTAATCGAAACAAATCGACTGCCAAAATTTCAGCTCAATTTAGCTTAAGCCTGGCGCACTTTGCTTCTCTCCACGCTGACCCCTCCGAAAAGTGAGTTTAACTGAAGTGGGACAGGCCTATTTTTAGTGCATTTTTCGAGAGGAACCATATGAACTAAATTACAAAATTTTTGTCTAATACGACCCAAACCGTTGAAATAAAACATTTTCATTGGTTTGTGGCGGTAGAAGGGGGGCGTGGAAACCAATTTTTAGTACAGTTGCTGACAGTGACCATACAAACTAAGCCAATATATTAGCTCAATCGACACATTAGTCAATTTTTATGATTTCTACTGAAAGTGAGTAGTTTTGGAGTCTATAGGTATCAGACACGCATCGTTTTGCTTTTTATATATTGTATAGATATTGATTTGTGGGTGGTAAAAGTGGGCGTGGAAACATTTATATACAGTAACCGCCTTTAGGTGCACCTACACAGCAAGTTTCACTTTAAAAATGTGTAGAAAATGTGGGCGTATATATATTAAGACCACGCCCATTTTTTGTTCAGTTACTTACTGACAGTAACCATCTGAACAAAATTACTAAATATTAGTTTGATATATATCAGGTTTGGTTTGTGGTCGATAGCGCAAATTTGGCTTGTATGGGAGGTATCACGCCCCCTTGTCCAATCGTTACCAAACCTTATACGAACACTCTCAAGAAGTGGCTTCAGTTTCCCAGAAAATTTCATAAAGATCGGTCCAGCGGTTTTAGAGTATATACGTGATATAGCCACATACCCACATTTGCACATACCCACATACATACATCCATTTTTATATATATAGATAGTAATGAAAAATATTTATATTTTTTCTGGACAAGCAATGTTTTTTTGATAGATTATTATTTCATTTTAAAAAACCAAGATTTTATAACAAAATAAGGAGATTTTTTAATCGAATACCGCTATTAAAATTTGTTTTACTACTAATTTTTTTTAGTCAGTTTGACACTCTCTTCTCTTTCACTTCTGACGTCACATGCACGTGCTCACAAATAGAGCGGACACGCGCATGACGGAATCTTGAATATATAATTTTAGGGATTCTTAACGTTAAGAATATTACTTAATTTTTTGGAAAAAGTAGCCTCAGCGGTCCAGTCTGTTCACCAACTAAATATGCTGCAATTTTATCGCCGTAGGGTGTTTCTTTTATCTTGAAACCTGTGATTGGATATGCTTCTCCTACAGTTAGATCATCCACTTTTGTATATCCTTGAGAACCAACCAGTTTGTAGCGGTCGTTAAGTTGTTTTATTTATATTAATGTTTGTTATAAGTTTTGTTATATTTACATATATTAATACTTAAAATAAAACAACAAAATTGCATCCCATATTATTTTTAACAGAAAAAGATTAGTTTATCAGAGGTAGTATTCCAAACTGACTATAAATTTTTCATTACATTCTTTATATAGTAACTATTTTAAACAAATCAATAAAAGAAGGAGGGAGCTCCTTATTTACTAAAATAATTTGGGTAAGACGCGCCTTCGTCGTAGCCTTCATGAGGATACGTAGGCCACGGGTTCATATATTCAGCGCAAGTAGTAGTTCGTTTTGAACCTTCGCTAGTGCCTACCTTAACAACGTCGTAAGTATCGTTTGCTTATTTCGTAGGGCCCCAAGTACTTTGGCCTTAACTTAAGACCTCTTCCAAACTGCGTCCTTTTAATAGCCACGAGATCATCTTCTTTATATGTAGTCGCTGGTTTTCGCCGCAGGTTGTAAGCTTTTCTGTTTTCAGCTTATGTCTTCAGAATCTGCTCCTTGGCATGCTGCCGAATTTTGTGTCTCTCTTCGTCAAAAGTGCAAATTATTTCATTTTCGATTAACTCTTTTATGTGTACGTCTTCTTCGTCTTCATCTTGATGCCCACAAGCAGCTCAAAAGGTGTAGTAGCGGTGCTTCTAGAATAAGTCGAATTTATAACCTGTTGCACCCTATCGACATTCTTATACCACTTCGCTGGATCGTCGATGCTGAGCTTTGCGAAGACTGTAGTTATTGTCGAGTTTAGCCTTTCAACTTGCCCATTAATCCGAGGCAGACCTGTTGTTATCTAAAAATGCTGGATATTTTCAACTTCGCAATATTCTCTAAAGTCATCTGAGGTAAAAGCGGACCCTCGATCCGAAATTATTTTTACAGGATTTCCAAAAACCATGCTTTGTGTTCGTAGTCGTGTTATGACTTCATTGGCTGACGTCGTCTTAGTATGATATAACCAGCAGAATTTTGTAAATGAGTCGATAATTGGAAATATGTGCTTGTATTGTTTACACGTCAACTCTAATGGTCCAAGAAAATCAATATAAAAGGTTTGTAGAGGCAGATCGTCTTTATATAGTGGGTGCAACTCGCCTTCTTGCTTGCCCTGCTTTTTATTTGACATTACACATGGAATACAATAAGCAATATATCTCTTTATTTTGTCTTCAAGGTTGGGTATAAAATAATCTCTACAAATAAGCTCTTTCGTCTTCTTAACAGCAAAATGTCCCTTATCATGTGCTTGTTGGATAATGTCTTTTTGCAGGCCTCTCGGAACTCGCAATCATCTACCAATTTATATAAAATATTACCTTTTTTAAAATAGTCATAGTGTGATGATTTTTCTTCACTTTGCATGACGTATTTTTGTCAGAATATTATCTTCATGAATAACCATAACTGCGTAGCGACTTAGGGCATCGACGTGCCTCATCTGCGATTCCTGCTCGATGTTCAACGATATAATCGTATTCTTGCAAAAATAATATCATACGGGCAACTCTGGTACATAAGTCTCTTTTTCCTACGTCTTTGTAAACGCACTACAATCGGTAACGAGCTTGAAATTCGACCCAAGAAGGTAAACACCAAACTTGTTCAGCGCTTCGATGAGAGCTATTATTTCCAATTCATAACTTGTGTATTTCCTCTCAGCATCTGTTGTCTTTTTGCTCATATAGTAGACTGGATGTAGCTTTCCATCTTCAGAAGACCTCTGCAAAAGAACAGCGCCATAGCCGTCGATCGATGCATCCGTGTGAACTTCAGTTTCGTAGCTTTGGTTGAAAATATTCAGTTTTTCACTTAAATGAAATTACATGTTTTTCACTTTAAAGTTTCGTCAATGCGTTAAATGAATTTATTTGTTCGTCCTTGATTTTAAATTTTCGACCTTGCTTTTTTAAATCACTAAGTGGCTTCGCATTCATTGAAAAGTTAGGGATACATTTTCTAAAGTAACCGGCGAGTTCAAGAAAGCTTTCCAGTTGCTTTAAGTTTTGTGGCATCTTATATTTCAGAAGAACTTCAACCTTTACTGGCGATGGCGATACTTGATGATTTTCTATGATGTGACCGAAACTCAATCCTTTTCTTCAAAAACTGGCAATTTTTTATGTTCAGTTCAAGTCCATAATCACTACACAGCTTCATTACTTCTTCTAAGTTTTTAAATGCTTCATCTTCATCTTGTGCTGGAATGATGATATCATCGATGTATGGCAACGCTAAACCCCTTCTAGTTAAATCTCGAAAGATTGCATTAACATGCCTCTGAAATACCACTGGAGAGTTTGATAAACCGAATTGGCACCTTCCGGAATTGGTACTGCCCATTATGGGTTACGAATGACGTATACTTTCGACTCGCTATTGTGACAGGCACATGGAAAAATCCATTTTTTTAATCGATAGAGCTAAAGATTTTAGCATTTTGCAGTCGATCCAACTGCTCTTCAATCAGGTAAAGGAGAACGGTCTTTTACTATTACTTTATTTATTTTTCGAAAATCAACACAAAGTCTGGGTGTACCATCCCGTTTTTTCACCAACACAATTGGACTACTAAATTCAGATTCGGATACTTCAATAATATTGTCTTTTAACCACTGTTCGATTTGTAGGTCCACCACATATATTTCACTTATTGGTAACCGACGCGGTCTAGAAAAAATAGAAGTTTCTTCTTTTAAAATAATTTTCATTTCAACATTTGTTGATTTCAATTTGTATGGCCGGTAATTTTGAATTAGTTCGCGCACTTTATTTTTAGCTTCATAGCCCTTGTTCAATGTTATTATCATTTTTTTCTGAAGCTATGCCTATTTTCATTATTGAACGCACTTCACCGTCTAATTTTTTTATAAAAAGTCCATCTGGGTTTATACATATCTCAGCCTGAGAGCAAACTTCTTCACCGATAACCACGTCGACATCTATACACTTCGACGGCACAATTAAAAAGTAAATATTAAACATCTAACTATCAATTTCAATATCATACGTAAAGCTGCCAATTGGCTTAACTTTACCTTGGCCAAAACCAATAAGACATAAATTTGATTTTAAGAAGCTTGGCTCATCTAAAGATTTATAAGCACTATCAGTCACAATATTAAACTTGCTGCCTTTATCAAACAGGGCCAAATATTTTAAATTATTCATTTTAATTTCTTTATGCATATTACTAGGCTTTAAACTACGAAAGTTACTTTTATGACTTTCACTTTTGGTTGGAGTACAATTTATGGCAATATGTCCGTACTGTTGACATTGAAAACACTTTGTACCCTTTTCTTTATGTTTACACTCAACTGAATTATGGTCTTTTTCACCACAATTAAAACAAACCACTTTTTTCTTGTAACGAACCCTTTTGCTCGTTACTGATTTTTGCTGAGGTAGGCTCAGTGAGTAAACCAGGGGTTCTTACAAAATAATTTATTTACCAATGATCCCGTTGTTTTAAATAAGAAAGCCAGCGTTTTAGTTTTAAACTGTAGTGTAATTCTTTATTATTTTCATTTGTTTTATTTATTGCTTAATGAGTACGTTACTTAGTTATTATTAATTATTAAGCATTATATAAATTAAAGTGATTTAATTAATCCTTGCTTATTCATATTTATTCCGTTATTTGCTATGATCCCTCTCGCTGTGAGTGACTATGATAGAGCTCAGATTAAAACTATGTTCGAAGGGTGGAGGTACCTTCGCTTAAGATAACTACGTTTTGATTTTAGAGTAAACAACGTTCGAAGGGTGAGGACACCTTCGCTTACGATAACTACGCCTGTCTTAGAGTAAACAACGTTCGAAGGGTGAGTGTACCCTCGCTTAAGATAACTACGCCTGAGCTTAGAGTAAAACTATGTGCGAAGGGTGAGTACACCTTCGCTTAAGATAACTACATTTTGAACTTATAGTAAACAAAGTTCGAAGGGTGAGTACACCTTCGCTTACGATAACTACGCCTGAGCTTAGAGTAAAACTATGTTCGAAGGGTGAGTACACCTTCGCTTAAAATAACTACATTTTGAACTTATAGTAAACAAAGTTCGAAGGGTGAGTACACCTTCGCTTAAGATAACTACGTTTTGAACTTATAGTAAACAAAGTTCGAAGGGTGAGTACACCTTCGCTTACGATAACCACGCCTGAGCTTAGAGTAAAACTATGTTCGAAGGGTGAGTACACCTTCGCTTACGATAACTACGCCTGACTTAGAGTAAACAACGTTCGAAGAGTGAGGACACCTTCGCTTAAGATAACTACGTTTTGAACTTAGAGTAAGCAACGTTCGAAGGGTGAGTACACCTTCGCTTAAGATAACTACGTTTTGAACTTAAAGTAAGCAACGTTCGAAGAGTGAGGACACCTTCGCTTAAGATAACTACGCCTGACTTAGATTAAACACTATGTTCGAAGGGTGAGTACACCTTCGCTTAAGATAACTACGCCTGACTTAGAGTAAACAACGTTCGAAGGGTGAGTACACCTTCGCTTAAGATAACTACGCTTGACTTAGATTAAACACTATGTTCGAAGGGTGAGTACACCTTCGCTTAAGATAACTACGCCTGACTTAGAGTAAACAACGTTCGAAGGGTGAGTAAACCTTCGCTTAAGATAACTACGCCTGACTTAGAGTAAACAACGTTCGAAGGGTGAGTACACCTTCGCTTAAGATAACTACGCTTGACTTAGATTAAACACTATGTTCGAAGGGTGAGTACACCTTCGCTTAAGATAACTACGTTTTGAACTTAGAGTAAACAACGTTCGAAGGGTGAGGACACCTTCGCTTAAGATAACTACGATTGAACTAACTACTCAGTCTCAAAGCATGTGCATGCTACTGCGCCTGCGACAAGACTGCCTGTGCTAAGCAAACGCGACTGCTTTATATTCTGCCGTTGCCTTTCTGTTCCGTGTTCACTTGTTTTGTTTTCCCTGCCTGTGTATATGTGGCTGTGTACATACATATTTGTATGTGTGTATATGTTATTTATTCATTTATTATTTATTCAATGCAATAAACTACAAACTATTATACTTTTCCATATAGTTTCCAAAAATAAATAATAAATTCTTTAAACATAATTCATTTAATTTAATTATTAATTCATATTTTACATTTCATTAAAATAAGTCATCAATATACTTTGTGAGGTGCAAATTGGGTAACAATTTGAGTCTTCACACCCCCCCTTTTCTTTCCCCGTCGGTGGTGACCTTCACTTGTCCGTTTTTCCCGATGCGCACACGGTATCGTTTGCCTTCGATGACTCTTTGAAACGAAAATCGCTGCCGCCTCGTCTTCTTTGTTACCGCAGCCTCGATCTCGGCAACCAGTGCCTGTGGTAGTGGTCTGCTAGTCTTGTGGGTGCGGTTGCGCACGCTGCACTCTGGTTCAGTCGGTGAAACTGCTTGTAGCATCACTTCGAGCTCTTCTGCGTAGCTGCCCAAGTCAATGACGTCATCATTGGTGTCTGTCGGAGCGGTGTCATTGAATAGCTCTCCAATGATTAGGCTAACTTCAGAAGCTTCCGTGAGGTGGACGTTGGCCGTGGCATTTACTTTTGGTTGTTGCCCACTGGTGATTTGTAAGTCACCTACCTTCGTTTCTGCAGCTGGGGTGCTGGTGACAATGGTTTTGTTGTCCTCGTCGTCGCTCGAAATGTTTATGATGTCGGCGTTGTCGGTGAAGTCATCGACGCACAACTCAGTCGTACGTTTCAAGAACGTGGAATCGCTGCTGGCAATGCTTCGGTCGGCGCAGTCACTGTCAATACTACGCTCCTCATCGGAGTCTGACAAGCAGATTACCTTTGATGCTGTTATTGCTGCTGCTTGTTGTGCAATACTGTGTTGCTGGCGGCTGCGTGTGGCTGGGATGCTGCTAACTCGAGTTATCGGCTTTTTGGTTTTGCGCTGCTGAATACGCAACCATGGTACCTTGGCTCTGGGGTTTTCAATGATTTCTTCATCATTGCTGCTGAGTCGGTGAATCAATCGACGCTGTTCTTGTAAGCACTTGTGGTGGCGACGGAAGGTCTGTAGACTTTTAGTGAACTTCTCCATGCTGCTGCTGTTGTTTGAATAAATTTCGTCCTACTCATCTTTGTGTGCCTAATCTTCTTCATTTTCCTTGATGAAATACCGTTGCTGAAGAAAACTGTTTCCATTTATTTTCTGCAATTTGTTCGTGTTTGAGTGTTTTCGTTATTTTCAATCTTGTTAATTACTTTTGTTTACTTTATGTCACAGCTGTTTGACACTTTTCCACAAGTGGGTATGTTCACCAAAAGTACTGCTGAGTTGTTTTATTATTTCAGGTGTCCCAGTAGGAAATTACTAACTGGTACCAAAAGTGGTTCCAAATCACTACATGTGTAACTATTACCATTATTTGGGTGTTTTGATTATGCAGATGCTACTGTGCTGCCGTGATGTTTTGTTGCCGCAGCTGCTACTGCGCTGTCGTGATTCTTTTGATGACGCAGCTGCTACTGCGCTGTCGTGCTACTTTTGTTTACGCTACTTTTACTTTGTTGCTGTGCTACTTTTGCTGTGAGGGTTTTATGACGCAGCTGCTACGGTGCTACTGTGATGTTGTTGATGACGCAGCTGCTACTGCGCTGTTGTGCTGCTTTTGATGATGCAGCTGCTACTGCGATGCTGTGCTGCTTTTGATGATGCAGCTGCTACTGGGCTGCTGTGATGTTGTTGATGATGCAACTGCTACTGCGATGCTGTGATGCTTTTGATGATGCAGCTGCTACTGCTGTGGCAGTTGGTGACGCAGGTGCTGCTGCGATGGCAGTTGGTGACGCAGGTGCTGCTGCGATGGCCGTTGAGTATGCAGTGGCGGCTGCTGTGGCAGTTGGTTACGCAGATGCTGCTGCGATGGCAGTTGGTGACGCAGGTGCTGCTGCAATGGTCGTTGAGTAGGCAGTGGCGGCTGCTTTGGCAGTTGGTTACGCAGATGCTGCTGCGATGGCAGTTGGTGACGCAGGTGCTGCTGCGATGGCAGTTGGTGACGCAGGTGCTGCTGCGATGGCCGTTGGTTATGCAGTGGCGGCTGCTGTGGCAGTTGGTTACGCAGATGCTGCTGCGATGGCAGTTTGTGACGCAGATGCGGCTGCGATGGCCGTTGAGTATGCAGTGGCGGCTGCTGAAGCAGTTGGTTACGCAGATGCTGCTGCGATGGCCGTTGATTATGCAGTGGCGGCTGCCGTGGCAGTTGGTTACGCAGATGCTGCTGCGATGGCAGTTTGTGACGCAGATACGGCTGCGATGGCAGTTGGTGACGCAGGTACGACTGCGATGGCAGTTGGTGACGCAGGTGCTGCTGCGATGGCCGTTGATTATTCAATGGCGGCTGCTGTGGCAGTTGGTTACGCAGATGCTGCTGCGATGGCAGTTGATGACGCAGGTGCTGCTGCGATGCTTTTGATGTGTTCTACGTATCCTGTATATCCTGCGTGCGCGGCTGCTGGTTGCTCGTATGCCATTGTCGGGGGGTTGAAATCTTGTTGACCGCCTGTGTGTGTTACCGGCACATTTATTTTCGGTATCTCGGGATTTCTTGCCGGTAATGGGGACCTCCCGTGTTTTGCCTCTAATTCTGCAAGGCGTGGTTGCAGCTCTGGTTTCTGGCCTTGATCTGCAATGAAGGTCGCAAAATTCTTCCTTGCTTCTTGCACCGTTCCTGTGCTATCGAATCCAAATTCTTCTGCGTACCCTTGCAGCTCGTCTTTCCGTAAAAAGTATACCCAGGAGGAATTGACCATTTTTATCATGTGTTGTGTTACGCTGATGGTTTTTTTCTCTGACTTTAGCTTTTTTTACTGGCTTTGGCTTTGTCCTCTGTCTCTTAGTTTTCTCTCTGTATTTATTTTTCGTCTTTAGGGTCCCTGCTCGGGCGCCATTTGTAACGAACCCTTTTGCTCGTTACTGATTTTTGCTGAGGTAGGCTCAGTGAGTAAACCAGGGGTTCTTACAAAATAATTTATTTACCAATGATCCCGTTGTTTTAAATAAGAAAGCCAGCGTTTTAGTTTTAAACTGTAGTGTAATTCTTTATTATTTTCATTTGTTTTATTTATTGCTTAATGAGTACGTTACTTAGTTATTATTAATTATTAAGCATTATATAAATTAAAGTGATTTAATTAATCCTTGCTTATTCATATTTATTCCGTTATTTGCTATGATCCCTCTCGCTGTGAGTGACTATGATAGAGCTCAGATTAAAACTATGTTCGAAGGGTGGAGGTACCTTCGCTTAAGATAACTACGTTTTGATTTTAGAGTAAACAACGTTCGAAGGGTGAGGACACCTTCGCTTACGATAACTACGCCTGTCTTAGAGTAAACAACGTTCGAAGGGTGAGTGTACCCTCGCTTAAGATAACTACGCCTGAGCTTAGAGTAAAACTATGTGCGAAGGGTGAGTACACCTTCGCTTAAGATAACTACATTTTGAACTTATAGTAAACAAAGTTCGAAGGGTGAGTACACCTTCGCTTACGATAACTACGCCTGAGCTTAGAGTAAAACTATGTTCGAAGGGTGAGTACACCTTCGCTTAAAATAACTACGTTTTGAACTTATAGTAAACAAAGTTCGAAGGGTGAGTACACCTTCGCTTAAGATAACTACGTTTTGAACTTATAGTAAACAAAGTTCGAAGGGTGAGTACACCTTCGCTTACGATAACCACGCCTGAGCTTAGAGTAAAACTATGTTCGAAGGGTGAGTACACCTTCGCTTACGATAACTACGCCTGACTTAGAGTAAACAACGTTCGAAGAGTGAGGACACCTTCGCTTAAGATAACTACGTTTTGAACTTAGAGTAAGCAACGTTCGAAGGGTGAGTACACCTTCGCTTAAGATAACTACGTTTTGAACTTAAAGTAAGCAACGTTCGAAGAGTGAGGACACCTTCGCTTAAGATAACTACGCCTGACTTAGATTAAACACTATGTTCGAAGGGTGAGTACACCTTCGCTTAAGATAACTACGCCTGACTTAGAGTAAACAACGTTCGAAGGGTGAGTACACCTTCGCTTAAGATAACTACGCTTGACTTAGATTAAACACTATGTTCGAAGGGTGAGTACACCTTCGCTTAAGATAACTACGCCTGACTTAGAGTAAACAACGTTCGAAGGGTGAGTAAACCTTCGCTTAAGATAACTACGCCTGACTTAGAGTAAACAACGTTCGAAGGGTGAGTACACCTTCGCTTAAGATAACTACGCTTGACTTAGATTAAACACTATGTTCGAAGGGTGAGTACACCTTCGCTTAAGATAACTACGTTTTGAACTTAGAGTAAACAACGTTCGAAGGGTGAGGACACCTTCGCTTAAGATAACTACGATTGAACTAACTACTCAGTCTCAAAGCATGTGCATGCTACTGCGCCTGCGACAAGACTGCCTGTGCTAAGCAAACGCGACTGCTTTATATTCTGCCGTTGCCTTTCTGTTCCGTGTTCACTTGTTTTGTTTTCCCTGCCTGTGTATATGTGGCTGTGTACATACATATTTGTATGTGTGTATATGTTATTTATTCATTTATTATTTATTCAATGCAATAAACTACAAACTATTATACTTTTCCATATAGTTTCCAAAAATAAATAATAAATTCTTTAAACATAATTCATTTAATTTAATTATTAATTCATATTTTACATTTCATTAAAATAAGTCATCAATATACTTTGTGAGGTGCAAATTGGGTAACAATTTGAGTCTTCACATTCTTTTCGTCTCTCGCATAAATGGATTTTTTGTCCAACACAGTGGACATTGTTTGCTTATTTTTCTCGCGAATTATTTCGTAGCATTTAGTTTTTTCTTCAAAGTCTCTAATAAAATTTGCACCATATAAAATTGTTTTGTTTAAATTTACATCTTTAATACCGTCAATCACATACTGTATTAACGCACTGTCTTCAATTTTTCCACGCGACGCAATATCTTTCATATGCAAAAAATATTCCTGCACACTTTCTTCTCGTTTAATTTTCCGATCTATCAATTGTTTGTGTAATTTTGCACTATTTACTGTTGTTTTGAATTCATCTAACAGAGCATTTTTTAACTTACACCAAGAAATTATTCCTCTTTCGCTTGAAATAAAAAGCTTTGCTAGCCCTTTCAATGATTTTTTCGCGAACACGAATTTTTGAAATTCATCCCCAGTACATGACAGTAGCAGTCTCTTCAAATTCGCGGACCCACGTCTCAATGCAAATTTTGTCACTTCCATCAAATGGTCGGATTGAATGTCTCTAAAATTAATTGCAAACCTCGCCATTGGAGCAAAACTTTTTGGAGCAACTGTATTTGTTTCATATCCGTCACCATCGTTGTCAATAGATCTAAAGCAATCGTCATTTTCTCTACTCTCGTTTATTAATTCTGCGCTGCTATGTTGATCATCATCACGTCGTTTGCTGTCGTTGATTCTGTGCATTCCTTCTCGTCGTTTAGCTGCGCTGTTTCTCTGCTCTCGTTCTTCTACGTCGTCGTCGTTAGCAGCATCGTCATCACTGGATTCATCGTCTACATCGTCTTCGTTGGCAGAGAGCAAACATCCTTGACGCAAATTTTGGAATATGCGCAGTTTCAAATCATTATCTTTGTAATTTAGACTCAACAAATTACAAATAGACGTCAAGTCAGCTGAATTCAAATTCGCATCAATGTATGCAGATTTCTTTTTGTATGCTTCGTCGCTTTCGTCGTAGCCCTTCAAATGCTCGTAAGCGCGTTCGGTTCAATCTTCTGCCTTTCTTTTCGAATACAAATTTGTGCAAAGCTTTTTTTTTTTTGTTTTTTACGCGATGCAAATTTTCACGAACACGAGCAAACGCTTCTAAAGTCGCCTTTCAGCGATAGATTTATGCATTGCAAAAAAACCAGTCATTGCATATATTTTTCTCTTAATGACCGACACAAACAAAGACAATTTTGCAAACACCACTTGTTCATGTTGGAAAAATTGTCTTTGTTTTGGTTTTCAAAAAGGCCTGAATTCTCCAACATGGACATTTTGACGCAAACATAAATGTAAAACTGAAACTCAGAGAATTGTTGAGATCGATCTTTGTTTGAGTTTGTGACGCACAAGCAAATATTAAAACTAAGAAATCATGTTGGATGATCAACAACACGCAAACTCCGTTACACACAAAAAGGAAATGAAAATAAAATTGTGTGTTGTGTGCTTCAAATAGTGTTTATTTGCATTTATGTTGGAGATTTCTGTTACATGAGTGCCAATTTTTGAACCCTGAAGACAACAACAACTCTGTATAAAATAATTCACCTAGCTGACTAGACAGTCTGTTTCGGAAATCGCAATTATCTCATCAGTAGTCTTCGAATAATTAAGCTGTGATCAACTCACTCTTAAAGTCGTATATGGTTTCACACAAATTCTTAAGAATTTTACGTTCAAATCGGCTACTTAATTTTATGACATTTAGAGCATTACAGAGCATTACAGACTTACACCAGAGCAACGCGTGCAAATTGTGCAAATTTTTAATCAAAATAATGGTTCTGTTCGTCAAACTTATCGTGCACTTCGTCCATTTTATGGCGTACATAATCGTCCTTCAGAGCTGCTAATTCGAAGAAAAATAGATCGTTTTCGGTCCACATTTACTGTTACTGATAATGTGCATCCCGTGAGACGCCGAACAGTGCGCACTGAAAAATCTGTAGCCGGTGTTCAGGAAAGCATTGAAGATGATCCTAATCAATCAATTCGTCGCTGTTATCAGCAACTGGGGTTGTGTCGTTCCACTTTATGGAAGATTTTACGAAAAGTTCTTGGCTTAAAACCTTTCAAGATTCAACTTGTGCAGGAATTAAAAGCCAAATGACCATCGTATGCGCCGCCAATTCGGCGAATGGGCTGAAGCACAAATTGGTTTTGAATTTCCATGGAAAATTTTATTTTCCGATTAAGCCCATTTTTAGTTGAATGGGTACGTAAATAAACAGAATTGTCGTATTTGGAGTGAGGAGAATCCACAAGCTTTTGTCGAAACACCATTACATCCAAAGAAAATAACTGTTTGGTGCGCTTTATGGGCTGGCGGAGTCATTGGCCCATATGTCTTCATAAACGATGATGGTCAGAATGTTACTGTTAATGGTGAACGGTATAGGAACATGATTCGAAGTTTTTTCGATATGATTGGTTCTGATATGTGGTTCCAACAGGACGGAGCCATATGCCACATGCCACACAGCGGGCGCTACAATTGATTTACTCAAGGAAACTTTTGACGAAAAAATAATTTCACGAAATGGCCCAATTAATTGGCCCCAAGATCGTCTGATTTAACCCCATTGGATTATTTTCTTTGCGGTTATGTAAAGTCACTTGTCTACGTCGATAAACCACAAACAATTGAACACCTGGAAATCAACATTCGAAGACTTATCGGTGAGATACGGCCGCAAATGCTGCGAAAAGTTTGTGAAAATTGGTGTTTCAGATTGTGCCTTGTACGCGTCAACCCTGGCGGCCACATGGCCGAAATCATATTTAAACATTACTGTCATAACATTTTCTATTCAATAAAGCTCGTTTCATTGATATTAAAAATATATTACTATGTCTTATTATGATTTAAAATTGTATCACTTTATAAAAACACCCTTTAGTTGCTTCTTATTTATTTCAATATTCATTGGTGTTCTAAAAATTTGTTTAAATGCACCATAGAACACGAGCTTTTGCTTCGCTAGCGGCTAGTTGTTTTTAACTGGCTATTAACTGGTGGCTATTTTCACGATAAAATTATTTTGTTTATCCTTATCTGCAAATAGCTTTCCCTTTTTATGGATATTTTAAGATATCTTTAAAAATATTTATTTAATGGAAAATAATGTATTTTTTAATAAATAAAAACAATTTTGTTATAATTAAAGTTACTCGCGACTTGTACACTTTTACTCACGAAATAGTTGTCCTGCGATAGAGTGCATTTATTTAAATAGGTAAAAGCTGATGGCGAGTTGAGCAAAAAATCCAAAAGTCACAGGGTTAATTATTATTTCATGGCATTGATGCACATTATTGTTTTCAGAAGAAAAACTAACCCACGGAAAACTTATTGGGGGTTGGAATTAGTTTTAAAGGTTTTCTAAGAGATGGCGTAACTATCAATAGATCTGTGGCAGCACTGCCTGCAATAAATTCAGATAAATAAAAAGCAACATCGATATATTAGCTATCAGAAGGCAACAGTGTTCAACAATCTGCAAGCGTTTGAGATACACACAAGTTTTCGTTCGTTCAACAACCAAGCCGACTGACGTGCAGCATAAATCTTTATAATATTACTATTATCTTTAATTTAATTAAATAAACTTATTTTTCATAGTTTACTCTGACGACTATTTATTTCAAAGGAGTCCTGGTCGATACAGTTTGCTATATTGGTGACCCCGACGTGATTTGGCAGAAATCACAAGTTGCTAAGTATATCAAGGCCACGAAATTTGGCAACGTTGCTGCGCACGTAGTCTCGCAAGTTTATTCTGGCACATGTTGAGAAGGCCATGCTCGCGCAAGAAAAATCAACCAAACTACAAGGAGTTGGACACTTCCGAGAGTGAATCTACATCTGACTCAGATTATAAGGCTGCTTCAGACATGGCGCCTCCGACCAACGATGATCTTCTCGCTCAGATGCAGGCTATGCAGCTAGAGTTAAACAGGCTAAGGGAGGCGCAAACGCTGCACTCAGAGCTGCCAGGGACAAGCGCACAAGGTGTTCATGTGCCAAAGTTCAACAAATCAAATCCGCATTTATGGTTCGCGCAGATTGAGAGGTCGTTTCGTATCAGCGACATAACCGATGACACAGACAAATTTGATTTGGTAACAGTTCGACTTGAAGACGATATTTTAATGGCAATCGAAGACCTTCTCACCCATCCACCTGAGAATGACAAATTTTTAACGCTAAAGACAAGACTCATGACCAAATTCGCAGAACCGCCAGAATCAAAACTGCGACGACTGCTACAGGGCGGCGAAACACATGGCATGAAACCTACAGAAATTTTGGCGCACATGAAGCGATTAGCTCCAGGTCCAGGAAATGAAGCAATTATACAAACGCTATTTCTTGGTGAAATGCCAAAAAACATACGTCCGCTTCTAACTGCTTGGGAAGAGGACGACCTAGACAAATTGGCTGACAAAATGTTAGATGTTAATGGCATGAACATGATATCAGCTGTGACCACAGAACCTGTAAAACCTGTGCAGCTGGCACATTCTTTGCAAGCAGTGTCACATGAGAATATCATGTCCATGGGAGAGATGTGCCAAATTATTAAAAGTTTGTCAACTAAAATCGACAAAATCCAGTCGAAACTTCGTAATGGTTTCAGCAACAACAACAAGCAAAGAAGTCGATCTCAGTCTCGAAATCGATCTCAGAGCAACGGTCGCAATGACAACGAAGCATCAGATTCATTGTGCTATTTTCATTCTAAGTTCGGTGACGCAGCACGAAACTGTCGCCCTGGATGCCATCGTTGGGAGTCAAGTTCGGAAAACTAACCGGGCTGTCGTCTGTTCGTGCGGCTTGCAACAGCAACGATTACGTTAAAAACACACAAACTACAAACAAAAATTTTCATTTTAATCGCACAAATAATATCAACGAGACTCGACTCCATATTTTCGACGAACTTTCGCACATAAATTTCTTGGTAGACTCTGGATCCGTGGTCTCCGTGATTCCACGATCTATGGTCAAGCAACGGCTCATAGCTGCTAGTCCTAAACTCTTCGCGGCTAACCTAACAGAAATTCAAACTTTCGGCGAACAGTATATGCAACTTAATCTTGGCTTGCGTCGAGCTTTCAGATGGCCGTTTATAATTACAAGTGTGCAAACAGCAATTATTGGCGCAGATTTTTTGAGTCATTTTAATCTGCTCATTGATTTAAAAAACCAGCGTCTCATCGATTCAAAAACTCGACTCACAACTCACGGTGAAATGTTAGAAGCTTCTGAGTTTGGCATCTCAACCGTAAATTTAACAGCAACGTACAGCGATTTGCTTCAAGAATATGTAGAGGTAACAGTACCTGCAAACAAACATATAACCAATACTGAAACGTCAGTATTGCATCACATCGAAACAGTTGGCCAACCCGTTGCTGAACGACCAAGACGACTGGCGGGCGACAAACTCGTGTGTGCAAGGGCAGAGATTGACTTACTCATCGAACAAGGAATCTGTCGACCCTCGAAAAGTCTAGCTAGCCCTATACACATGGTTGCGAAAAAAACTGGTGGCTGGCGCGCCTGCGGCGACTACAGAAAACTGAATTCTCAAACAGTTCCGGACCGCTACCCGATAGCTCATATTCACGACTTTGCAGAGAAACTTTTTCGAAAAAACATTTTTTCAATCATCGACCTTGTGCGCGCTTACTATCAAGTTCCATGGCCGATGAAGATATTAAAAAAACAGCGGTTTGCACACCATTTGGACTCGTCGAATTTTTATACATGCCTTTTGGTCTTCGAAACGCCACTCAAACGTTCCAGAGGTTTATGGACAACATTTTCAGAGGCATAGACTTTGTTTACTGCTACATCGATGACATCATTATCATGTCTGAGACACCTGAACAGCATCGAGAACACCTACGAATTGTTTTTTCAAAATTAAAAGAATATGGTCTAATAATAAATGTCAACAAGTGTCATTTTGGCCAACCAGAGGTACTGTTCCTTGGATATACCATTAACAAAAATGGATGCAAACCACCAAGCGATCGAGTTTCAGCAATTTTAAACTACACGAAGCCTGAAACAATATGCGAGCTGCGTAGGTTTTTGGGCGTCGTAAACTACTATCGGCGATGTCTTCCGCGCGCGGCGCAACTGCAGGCGCCTCTAAATGAATTTTTACGCGATTCTAAGAAAAACGACAAACGGAAGGTGCCATGGACACCAGAAACAGATTAAGCATTCGATGCATGCAAAAAAAGCATTGGCGAATCAGCACTTTTAGCGCATCCAGCACCGAACGCACCACTTGCTCTTGTTACAGATGCTTCTGACACATCAATCGGAGCAGCTCTGGAGCAAAAAACCGACACATGGGAGCCATTAGGGTTTTTTTCGCGCAAACTTTCATCGGCTGAAAAAAACTACAGCACCTACGATAGGGAACTGCTTGCCATCTACGAAGCAACAAAATTTTTCCGACATATGCTTGAGGCTCGAGTGTTTATCATCAAGACGGACCACAAGCCGCTGGTGTATGCATTCTCTCAAAAACCAGACAAGATTTCTCCAAGACAACTCAGGCATTTTGATTTTATTTCACAATTTAGTACTGAAATTGTTTATTTATCAGGTCCTGAGAACACCGTAGCGGATGCATTATCAAGGGTAAACCAGATATCTATGCCAACTACCATCGACTTGAAAGATCTACAAGAAGAACAGCAGAATGATAGCGAGTTGAAATCCATTCTTAAAGGTAACAATTCTCCGAAACTACAAATAGTTCATCTCACACCAGAAGCAGATGTGTTTTGTGATGTCTCCTCTGGTTATGTACGTCCGTATGTGCCTAAAAAACTGCGACAGAAAGTTTTCGATTCAATGCATGGTCTATCGCATCCTAGTGGTCGTGCGACGCTTCAGCAGCTTCGGCATAAATATGTTTGGCCAGGCATGAAAAAAGACGTAACAAGTTGGGCTCGAAACTGTCTGCCATGTCAAAGATCTAAGATTCATAGACACAACAAGTTGGCTCCAAACAAAATTGACATGGCCGACAACCGCTCTGACCATGTGCACTTGGATATTGTTGTTATGCCACTCTACAAAGGATTTCGTTATTGTCTCACCATGATAGATCGGTTTTCTCGATGGCCAGAGGCCGTTCCACTCATGGACATGACTGCTGATACAGTTGCAACAGTTTTTTGGTCAAACTGGGTCGCTCGTTTTGGATGCCCGAAAATAATTACAACAGACCAAGGTACGCAATTCGAGTCAGCGCTTTTTAAAGCACTAGCTAATCTGGTTGGCTCAAAACGCATTCGAACGACGGCTTACCATCCGCAAGGCAATGGAATGATGGAGCGTTGGCACAGGTCATTCAAAGCAGCTTTAATGTGCCATCCAAATGAACCTTGGACGGGTTTGCTACCAACAGCTCTGCTAGGACTTCGTACGTGTTTTAAAGAAGATCTGAAAGCTTCTGCGGCAGACTTGCTCTATGGTAGATCACTTCGGCTTCCAAATGAATTTTTTACCAACGAAGACATGCCTGTAGACCCACAAATTTTTATTGAAAAATACCGAGAACATATGCGGTTGATTCGACCGACTCCAGCTGCACATCACATAAGAAATAACGTTTTTATTTTAAAAAATCTGTATGATTGTTCTCATGTGATGCTTCGAACAGATGCAGCCAAGCAACCTTTAGAACCGCCATACCAAGGCCCTTACGAAGTGATAAAGAAACTTACAGATCATATTTTTACCATTAAAATCAACGGTAACAATATTAATGTTTCGACGGATAGACTCAAACCAGCTTTCATAGTTCGAGAAGATGCCCAGGACGAGGTTCCGAGTGCACCACTGAGAACATATGAACATAAGAAGGTTACTTTTGCAAATCGTGACTTGGTCACTGGAGGGGGAGTGGATGTGGCAGCACTGCCTGCAATAAATTCAGATAAATAAAAAGCAACATCGATATATTAGCTATCAGAAGGCAACAGTGTTCAACAATCTGCAAGCGTTTGAGATACACACAAGTTTTCGTTCGTTCAACAACCAAGCCGACTGACGTGCAGCATAAATCTTTATAATGTTACTATTATCTTTAATTTAATTAAATAAACTTATTTTTCATAGGTTACTGTGACGACTATTTATTTCAAAGGAGTCCTGGTCGATACAGTTTGCTATAGATCGCATCGGGCACACCTGTGACTATATTCATTTCAAAGCACATTGTCTAAGCTTCATTTTTTTGTATGTGTCATTCCACTGAAGTGTAAACAACATATATTTTTTTCTCTGTGAACATGTCGACTTTCGTTCCAACAAAACGCAATTTGCGGGAAGGTTTACTTTTGTGCTTCCATTTGAAGAAAAAAGCGGTTGAAGCACAACGCACGCTTACTGAGGCTTACGGGGACTATGCTCCATCGATTTCTACTTGTGAGTACTGGTTCCGTCGGTTTAAAAGTGGTGATTTTGATACGGAAGACAAAGAGCGTCCGGGCCAGCCGAAAAAGTTTGAAGATGAGGAATTGGAGGCTTTGCTCGATGAAGACCCGTGTCAAACCCTTCAAGAATTGTCAGAATCATTGGGAGTCGACTTATCAACGGTCGGCAAACGCTTGAAGGCCATGGGAATGATTCAAAAGCAAGGAAATTGGGTGCCGTACCAGTTGAAGCCGAGAGACGTTGAACGGCGATTTTGCATGTGCGAACAACTGCTTCAACGGCATAAAAGGAAGAGTTTTTTGCATCGTATTGTCACTGGCGATGAAAAGTAGATCCATTACGATAATCCTAAGCGAAAAAAATCGTGGGGACCACCCGGCCATGCATCAACATCGAGGCCAAGCCGAATATTCATGGCGCCAAGCTTATGCTGTGTATTTGGTGGGATCAGAAGGGTGTCGTGTACTATGAGCTGCTAAAACCTAACGAAGCCATCACTGGGGAACGCTACTAACAACAATTGATGCAATTGAGCCGAGCATTAAAGGTTAAACGGCCGGAATATGCCAAAAGACACGACAAAGTGGTTTTTCAACATAACAACGCACGGCCACATGTTGCAAGAACCGTCAAGGAAACGTTGGAGGCGCTGAATTGGGATGTGCTACCCCACCCGCCTTATAGCCCAGACATAGCCCCTTCCGACTACCACCTATTCAGATCGATGACGCATGGCTTGGCTGAGCAGCGCTTCACTTCTTACGAGGATACCAAAAAATGGGTCGATTCGTGGATTGCCTCAAAAGACGAATCGTTCTTCCGGCGCGGAATCCATATGCTGCCAGAAAGATGGGAAAATGTTGTAGCTAACGATGGACAATACTTTGAATAATATACATTGTACCGTTGTTTCTAAATAAATGCTCAAAAACGGAAAAAAAAACTTTAAAATTAATTCCAACCCCCAATATTTTAAGAAATCATTTAAAATGCAATAAATTGATCTTTCTTGCGATGTATCAACAAACTCAGCCGACTTGTCCATTTCCGAGCCGTAAATTTCAAGTTTGAGCGAAATTTTCTCTGAATTTTGCATACAAAAAATTTTTTAGCTTGAAGTTTTTGATTTCTTTTATTTTCCTTTTAATGACATCAAAATCATAAACATATCTTAAGAAATAGCAAATTTAATTATACTTAAAAATTTTATTTAACTAAAGTTTTTTCCTAAATGACCTCTATGTTTATTATGTTGACTTTATATGATTTAAATACAAATTCTAAATGTTTGATAGTTTAAATCATACTTGATTTTAAATACAAATTCTAGTTGTTTGACAGTTTAAAATCGTTTATCGAGCTTAAGGTCAAAGTTAGAAACAATTAATTGTTCTAACGAATTTTTCTAAAGAAACAACAACAACAACAAAGTTTTTTTTTTTTTTTTTTTTTTTCAATATGAAAGGAAAAAAAACCACTAGCAAATTGATTTTATTGTACAATTTCTGCGTGCTAAACGCGTCATCAGAAATCTTTGTGATTGCCCGTGCAAGCGCGTAGACGCACTGCACCATCGGGGCGATGAGATTTTGAAGCTTCAATTTCTCATTTTTTCCCTTAATTTCATAATGCCACATTTGTTGTTGTATTTCTGTTTTACTTTAGTTTCTATGCCTATATTATATGTAGTCCAACAGCCTGCTGGAATTCTGCACTAACAAAGCATGTTTACTGAAGTTGTTTTTAGAATTTTTTTGCTGATTTTGTTTTTCAGCTGTTTCCGTTTGGTCGAGCTCTACCATTTGATTAAAGTTTTTTCCTAAATGACCTCTATGTTTATTATGTTGACTTTATATGATTTAAATACAAATTCTAAATGTTTGATAGTTTAAATCATACTTGATTTTAAATACAAATTCTAGTTGTTTGACAGTTTAAAATCGTTTATCGAGCTTAAGGTCAAAGTTAGAAACAATTAATTGTTCTAACGAATTTTTCGTTGGACTACATATAATATAGGCATAGAAACTAAAGTAAAACAGAAATACAACAACAAATGTGGCATTATGAAATTAAGGGAAAAAATGAGAAATTGAAGCTTCAAAATCTCATCGCCCCGATGGTGCAGTGCGTCTACGCGCTTGCACGGGCAATCACAAAGATTTCTGATGACGCGTTTAGCACGCAGAAATTGTACAATAAAATCAATTTGCTAGTGGTTTTTTTTCCTTTCATATTGAAAAAAAAAAACTTTGTTGTTGTTGTTGTTTCTTTAGAAAAATTCGTTAGAACAATTAATTGTTTCTAACTTTGACCTTAAGCTCGATAAACGATTTTAAACTGTCAAACAACTAGAATTTGTATTTAAAATCAAGTATGATTTAAACTATCAAACATTTAGAATTTGTATTTAAATCATATAAAGTCAACATAATTTTATTTAACTTTTTTAATTATTTTTGAAGTGAAAACTTCTTTAGGCGCGTTGAACGATTTTGGTAGAGGGTAAAATCTTTGGTTTGCGTCATCGTATTTTTCCGAGGAACTCTCGTCATCAATGCAGACAGCAAAGATAACAATATAGAAAAATTAGAAAACATAACCTCAAAAAATGATAATAAATGTACGTAGACAGTTTAACCGCCTAGTGTTGTAAATTGAAAACGCAAACCAACGACAAGCAAGACACGAGAAGCAATAGAATTTTGTATAAAAAAAGGTGTTGCTTCTCGTGTCCAACTTGTCGTTTGTTTGCGTTTTTGATTTACAACATTAGGCGGCAAGAAATATAACGCTTATGATAAGCAGACTGTAGTAATTCAATTACAACTGTAAATATAAATTTATTTTGCAGGTTTTTTGTGTAAGTGTTTTTTATATGTATAAAGCGTTATAAAAATACTTCGATTGTCATATGCCGACTGTAGCTACCAAATAACATCTACAAAAAAATTAAAGCTAACTGCACAACAACAATTACCAAGCAAATCTACAAGAAAAACGCAGAGAGAATGACATATCACAGCGATTGCGCAGCGTTAGAAGGGGTGAACCGAATTGGCGGCGAAAAATAAATAGCACTTTGCTTGCTATTTTTTCTGTTTGCCTGCTAGCAAGATCTAAAGTGGAGGCATTAAAAGAGACTTCACGACAGTCAAACAAAATAAAAATATGAAAAATTTAAACTTCATTTTATTTCAGCAGTTAGCTCTGAAGTCTCCTTTAATGCCTCCCTCCACTTAAAATCTTGCTAGCAGGCAAACAGAAAATATAGCATGCAAAGTGCTGTATATTTTACGCCGCCAATTCGGTTCATCTCCTCTAAAGCTGCGCAACCGCTGGGATCTTGTCATTCTCTTTGCGTTGTTGTTGTAAATTTGCTAAGTAGTTATTGTTGTACAGAAAGCTTTAATTTTTTGTGGATGCTTATTTGTAGCTACAGTCAGCATATGACATCGAACTAATTTAGAAAACAGTTTATACATATGAATTAAAGAATATATATAATATTGGTAAATCTATTTTTTTTTAGTAAAAGTGTTACCGTATCGGAAATACATACATACATATATATACATACATATATACATATATATAGTTCATTTATATGAACAATTTAGCTCATTGAGGAAATTTAAAGAGTAAATATAAATTATATATATTTATCATATATATAAATTACTTAAATTATACGTATTTTTGATATGGTTATACTTTTGCTTAAAAGAAATAGTTTCAGTAATATAAAACAAAATTTAATAAATTGCTATAAGCTCTTAACAAATATAATTCTAATTTCATATGCCGACTGTCTAAACATGTATTTTAGTGTATGATGCACAAAGAATTTTGAGTTCTTTTGAGAAAGTTTGAATCTTTCAAATACAATAAAGAATTCACAACGTCTACAAAAAATTTCCAGCTAAGTGCGCCAACAACAATTACCAAGGAAATCTACAAACAAGGACGCACAGAGAAGAACAAGATCATGGCGGAACTTTTAGAACTTTTTGATTTTCATCCTACATGTAGTATAAGCTGCAGTATGAGCTTTCGCACATCCCTACATGTCCATCCGACCTGTCAAATCCATCCTACATGTAGGATAGTCCGAAACCCTATATTAGAATGAAAATTCTTATATAGCAGTAAGGCGGTCGTGGCAGGACAACGTCTTCCAGGGAATACTAATATTTTATGTATAGGTTTTCGCTTTGGTCGGCAGTCCCCTCACTGCTAAATTTTTTTTTTAACAAAATACAATTACGTAGAAGATAATATCATTATATTTTAAATTTTGTGTAGTTTTTAAAGTACAACCAATTTTGTTATTTTTTATGATTTTAATGTCATTGAAAAATAAATGAAATAAATCACAAATTTTATGCTTTAAAAATTTTGATTAATACGAAAATTCAGAGGAACTTGCGCTCAAAAATTAAATTTAGTAATTTCAACGGATTGATTTCATCTTCACACGAGCACAGCTCGGTAACGGATAGATCGGTTAGGTTCGTTGACACAGAATCGATTGCCCTTAAAATAATTTCGTAAAATAAGTTTTCTGTGAGTTAGTTTTTCTGCACTCTATCACACTGCAAATAGTTACACTCTATCGCAGGACACCCTGTATATATCACTGGAACACTGTTTTCGTCTCAGTGACCTTTTTTGTAATGAATGTTTTTTTTTAACGTCCACTCTTAGCTGCTGATTATAAATTGTGCATATAAACGAAATAAACTGTGGCGCAAAAAATATAAAAATAATTGTAATAATTTTACAGGCGATTATTTCTTTGTAAGAAATTCCTAAAAATTTTACAAATTTGTGATTAGTCGTCTGTTTGGTGAAACAAAAAACTAAATAATTGTTATATTTCTACAAATTTGTTACTTGTAAACTACAACTACAAATCCTGTTTGGTGAAACATATATTGACAAATGTTTAAATGAAAAGTGCGAACCAATTGCAGTTTATCCACGTTTAAGAAATTTTTTGAGAATTTCCTTACAATTCACATATTTGGAAGTTGGTGAAATAGGTCACTTTTAGCTAATCTTATTCTACTTTTCTAACATATGGGATGAAAGAAATGTTTACACATTAAAATCATTTTTCATTTGTCTATGGAAAATGAAAAAGGTTATTGAACAGAATATACTTTTCATGTTTAGTTTCGCGTTAGGGATTATGTCTTTGCTTAAAGAATATGTTACTTTTAGATTTTGCAGCATACTGCTTTTTTAAATGTGATATTTTATATCTACAGGGTGGTATCTTAGGGTGTTATGAGCTAAAGTAAATTTTTAATCACATTATATTCTTTTTTGATTTGGCTCTGCTATTTTTTGCTATGGTGAGTTTTTTTACCTATATATTCACAGGGTGTGTTGCACTTAAGTAATTTTTTCGTCATATTATATTCATAGGGTGTGTTGTGTCTTTACTTCTTCCAAGTTTCCTTTATGTTAGGGCTTGTTCGAGACACTCAATAATTGCAGCAATACTGCAACACTGTTTGTTACTCATTGGCAGCAGTGTTGCCGATTTGGCTATAAACAGCCATAAGTAGTTATTTTTTTCTCGCGCACAGTTTTTGGCTATTTGGCGATTTTATATTTCATTTGGCTATTTTTTTATTCGGCTATGTTTTCTTTTATTCTGATGAAAATTGTTTTAATTCTTTTTTTCGTTCGTTATTTTCTTACCGTTTAGACGTGTTTTTTTGCGAGCTCTTACTTTTGAAGATATCTTTAACCAAAAGTTCCAAATAAATATATATAAATAAAAATAAACAGCTTTGATCGGCGTGCTCATACATCTTGAAGCGTGATAACGTGGATTACATCCTTTTAAAATACTTGTTATTTAATTTAATTTTCAATATAAATATATATATATATATGTATATTTGTTTATAATTTGCTTCTTTCCTTCTTCCTGTTTTGTTTTTAGCGCAAACAGGTTTCTATAGAGCAAATTATCGTATTTTCTTTTTACATCTGTTTTAACGCTACTGCAAAAACTCTAGTGCTTATTAAACTTTCAATTCGTTGGTTCTACAAAATCAGGGCTGCAAAGTTTCTACAGTACAGTGTCTTTAAACAAAATAAACTGTTTTTCATTAAAAGTATTTAAGTTAATTTTTCTCCTCTTACTTTCATCTATATTGCAAAACTTTCTATTAAACTGAAAATGATCTGCAATTTCCGAAACTGCTCTGTAAAAGGTGAATCAGACCGGCTGGTTACTTGCTGGTTGTGCGATTCATTTTTTCATATCAAGTGTGCAGCGTTGACTGCGAGGATCTTCAATGCACTCAACGAAAGTAAGGGACTTCGTTGGTCATGTGAAGATTGCAGGTTCACAAACGTTGAGATCTTTAAACTTATTAGACAATCTCGGAAAGGTTTTTTGGAGGTGGCTAAGGATCTAAAGGTAGCACAAGATAGACTGAGTGAATACGAAGATTTGTTTAAAAAGTTTAAAATTATGGACGAAGCTTACAATTCTCCAAAACGTAAACGTTCAAACAAAAATCTTCGTAGTTCAGCTAAAACTACTGATATAGCCATGCCATCGCCCAATAATAATACTGTTCTACCTTCTACTTTAACTGTTTTCCCTAATGTGAACATACAGCTTGAAGATCAATCAATTGGAGCTGTCAATACTGATCAAATTACTGATAATATCGCACCAACTAAGGTCGCTTCGTCAGCTGATCAGATTTCTCTTTCTGTTGAAGCAATACCAATCATAGAGGAAAATGCTGATTCTCCTCGCGTTTCTGCCACAAAAAAAACTTACGCTGAAAGTTGTATTTCCTCAAATGTGGTCCCTGCACCTTCTCAAATTACTCCGGTTTCTACAGAAGCGATACCGAAACAAATATCGAACAGCAGTATCAAAGCCCCTGTTCATAAAGAACTTGTGATTATTGAGCCTGCAAAATCTATATTTGTTTCTCGTTTTGCAGCTGATACATCCGGTGAAGACGTGTTATTCTATATAAACTCTAAGCTAAATGTTGTAAATAAAAATATCTCTGTTTACAAATTCAATTTTTCATACGAGCGAATTACGTCCTCTTTTAAAATATCTTTGCCTGGTGATCTTTTTCACAAGGTATTGGATCAAAAGTTTTGGCCTGACAATACGATGGTGCATGAATTTATTTCTAGACCTCGACCTCGAAGGAAGTTTCCTTGGCTACTTTTTCGGTTTTTAACAAGAATCAAAAAACTAGATTGTTGCTTTCAGTTCCTTATCCTTTACCAAAACGTTCATGGCATTAACACAAAACTATTGGGGGTTGGAATTAGTTTTAAAGGTTTTCTAAGAGATGGCGTAACTATCAATAGATCGCATCGGGCACACCTGTGACTATATTCATTTCAAAGCACATTGTCTAAGCTTCATTTTTCAGTATGTGTCATTCCACTGAAGTGTAAACAACATATATTTTTTTCTCTGTGAACATGTCGACTTTCGTTCCAACAAAACGCAATTTGCGGGAAGGTTTACTTTTGTGCTTCCATTTGAAGAAAAAAGCGGTTGAAGCACAACGCACGCTTACTGAGGCTTACGGGGACTATGCTCCATCGATTTCTACTTGTGAGTACTGGTTCCGTCGGTTTAAAAAAGGTGATTTTGATACGGAAGACAAAGAGCGTCCGGGCCAGCCGAAAAAGTTTGAAGATGAGGAATTGGAGGCTTTGCTCGATGAAGACCCGTGTCAAACCCTTCAAGAATTGTCAGAATCATTGGGAGTCGACTTATCAACGGTCGGCAAACGCTTGAAGGCCATGGGAATGATTCAAAAGCAAGGAAATTGGGTGCCGTACCAGTTGAAGCCGAGAGACGTTGAAAGGCGATTTTGCATGTGCGAACAACTGCTTCAACGGCATAAAAGGAAGAGTTTTTTGCATCGTATTGTCACTGGCGATGAAAAGTGGATCCATTACGATAATCCTAAGCGAAAAAAATCGTGGGGACCACCCGGCCATGCATCAACATCGAGGGCCAAGCCGAATATTCATGGCGCCAAGCTTATGCTGTGTATTTGGTGGGATCAGAAGGGTGTCGTGTACTATGAGCTGCTAAAACCTAACGAAGCCATCACTGGGGAACGCTACCAACAACAATTGATGCAATTGAGCCGAGCATTAAAGGTTAAACGGCCGGAATATGGCAAAAGACACGACAAAGTGGTTTTTCAACATGACAACGCACGGCCACATGTTGCAAGAACCGTCAAGGAAACGTTGGAGGCGCTGAATTGGGATGTGCTACCCCACCCGCCTTATAGCCCAGACATAGCCCCTTCCGACTACCACCTATTCAGATCGATGACGCATGGCTTGGCTGAGCAGCGCTTCACTTCTTACGAGGATACCAAAAAATGGGTCGATTCGTGGATTGCCTCAAAAGACGAATCGTTCTTCCGGCGCGAAATCCATATGCTGCCAGAAAGATGGGAAAATGTTGTAGCTAACGATGGACAATACTTTGAATAATATACATTGTACCGTTGTTTCTAAATAAATGCTCAAAAACCGAAAAAAAACCTTTAAAATTAATTCCAACCCCCAATAAATAATTTATTAATTTTGAGTCACAACCTTCACTTTAATATAATAGCTTTTAGTGAGACTTGGCTGAAACCTAACACTCTAAATACTGAAATTCTGTGCAACAAATTTAACATATACCGCAAAGATAGAAACTCCATTCCTGGTATTGGATCTAAAGGTGGGGGTGTGTTGATTGCAGTCAAAGCGACACATTTCTCTGAAGAGTTATAATTCCAGAATCCTTGGACATTGAATTCTGTCGTGTTCATGTTAAGTTTGGTTCCTTGAGCCTTTTTATTACATGCTCATATATTCCTCCCCTTTCTACCTTAGAAGTTTATAGCAAACATTTGGCTTCTATTAGTAAAGTTTGCTCAAAACTGCAATCATATTTTAATAACTGGAGATTTTAACCTGCCAAACGTTTCTTGGAACTGCTGTTCTGAAATTCTTGAAATATTTTTACCTTCGTCTGAAAGTTCATCCGATAATTACTTTTTAAACGAGCTCTCAATCCAAGGGCTATTCCAACTTAACTGCATTTTTAACAAAAATAATCGTTTGCTTGATCTGGTGTTTTTTGATGACAGCAATATCGCTTCTGTGTCTAAATCAGATCCTCTGGTTACACCCGAAGATTCTCATCATCCAACATTAGAAATTATTTTAAATTTTCCAAAACCATCTGTGCAGTATTATGATTCTCAACCACCTATTGAGTTTAAGAAGAATAACTTGTTGAAGAATAACTTGTCTAATATAAACTGGAATTATATTCTAAGTATTAATACAAATAGTTTATCTTCTCAGATTCTTGATGATGCGGTATATGCGTTTAATAGAACGCTCAATGATTGTTTTCTAAAAGCTGTTCCGCAAAGGAAAGCCTCCTTGACATCGGGTCCGGTATGGTATACAAAAGAATTAAGAAAAACGAGGAATTTCAAATCTAAATACTATAAAAAATATCAAAAAACACATAACATATGCGATTTTGGATGCTATACCTCGATTAAATACAGTTATCTACAGTTATGCAAACAATCCTATAATACCTACTTAACAAAAGTAAAACTAAACATTAAATCTGATGCTAAATCTTTCTGGAACTTTGTTAACACAAAACGCAAGATTGATTCCTATCCTTCTTTTATGAAGTATAATTCAGTTGAGTCTGATAATGATAATAGTATTTGCAATCTTTTTGCTGACTTTTTCAAGTCGACTTATTCATCATCGTCCTATGATTATTTAAGTTATCCTTTCAATATTCAATCTGGGGATATATATTTCCCAATAATTGACACAAACGTAGTCTTATCATTTTTAAAAAATATTAAAACATCATATAAAAGTGGTCCTGATAACATACCTTCATGTATATTAAAATACTGTTGTGAAGAATTAGTAACTCCAATCTCTTTACTATTTACTTCATCATTAAAATCCTGCTATTTTCCTGCAGCCTGGAAGCATTCATTTATCATTCCGCTGCATAAATCCGGAAATAGGTCTTTAATTGATAACTACCGTGGCATCGCAAAACTGAGCGCTTTGCCTAAACTTTTAGAGGCAATTGTTACATCACGACTATTGCATAGCGTTAAATCTTTAATGTCTCCTTTCCAACATGGATTCCTTTCTAGAAAATCTACTGTTACTAACCTTCTCGAATTTACATCAAAAACTATAGAAAACTTTGGAAAAGGCATGCAGACTGATGTTATTTACACGGATTTTAGCAAAGCTTTTGACGTTGTAAATCACAAACTATTGATCTTAAAATTACATCTTGTTGGATTTCCTATACCGTTGGTAAAGTGGATTGAATCTTACTTAAGCAATAGAACACAATCTGTTCTTTTTAAGCTCAAGAAATCACACGAGTTTCCTGTTACTTCAGGAGTACCTCAAGGAAGTCATCTTGGGCCTCTTCTGTTTCTACTTTTTATAAACGATTTGCCATCTGTCATAATGCATTCCAGCACCTTAATGTTTGCTGACGACGTCAAACTCTTCCTTTCTTTTAAAAATGATAATGACGCTGTATTTTTGCAAGCCGACATAGATCATCTTCATAACTGGTGCAAAACGAACCGTATGAACCTCAACATGAAGAAATGCAAGCATATGTCTTTCTCGCGCAAACCACCAATTAAATGTACCTTCAAAATTTGTGGTTATCCATTGGAGTCCTAAGATAGTTTCAATGATCTTGGAGTTACAATGGATCCTAAACTACGCCTTAATATTCATGTAAATAAAATAATAAATAGAGCAAATAGTACTTTAGGATTTATTAAACGTTGGTCAAAAGAGTTTAATGATCCTTTCATAACGAAAACCTTATTCACTTCCCTAGTGCGGCCTATCTTAGAATACGCTTCAGTTGTTTGGTGCCCACGATACGGTTGTTACATAGACGACATTGAATTAGTGCAGAAACAATTTCTTTTGTTTTGCTTAAGCTATCTTTATTGTAATACTGATTTTCACTTACCACCTTATTGAATATCGGTTACAACTCTTAAATCTTCCTTCTTTAAAAAATCGGAGAATTATGATAAATGCTTGTTGGATTATAAAACTTTTACATGGCTATGTAAACAGTCCATATTTATTGAGTAAAATATATTTTTATATTCCTCTTCGTCCTAGAAGATCTTTTGAGTTACTCCACATGAACTTTTGTAGAACTAATTATTTGCAAAATGAACCTCTTAGAAGCGCTTGCGGTGATTTTAATTTTGTATCTGATGATATATCCTTAAGTGAATCCATGGACTCAATCAAACATAAAATTATAGATTACCTGCAGTACCGTCGTTGATTATGTAAAGTTCTTTCAAACACATATCTGATGCATCTGGTGATTTGTAAACTCATTAATATAACAATCTAATGGATAAATGGACCTAAGCGTAAAATGGAAAATTTTGGTGGATAAACATCTAAGTACACCTAATCCTGTTTTTGCACGGTACATACGTTCCAGAAAATATCGTGTAAAAAAAAATCGTGTAAAAAAAGACACACCGTAATGGAAAAATATTAGATTGGTTCAACAACCTCAAAAAGACTACAAAAATTAATAACTCGGTAAAACAAACACATATTTTGTTCTTCAGTATATCATATGCATTTTATTTCACATATTATAATCATTTTATAATTTTTTCTACATTTATTCAAGCTCAAGACCATTTTGTTCTAATATGAATTTTCATTTATTAGCTTCATATTAAATTTTCAAAATGGTCTCGAGCTTGAATAAATGTAGAAAAAATTTGAAATACAGACCGAATAATGAAACTCCCGCAGGGAGAAATGATAAAAGTCATTTTATAATTTTAAAGAAATAAAAACAAAAATTAAAAAATTTACACATTTTAGATATAAAAACACAACCTAAATATTAAAAAAAAAATCACATCTTCAAGTAACATAAAAAACAAAATCATTTTAAAGTTCATTTTAAAGAAACGTGTGAAAACAGGATAAGTTTTGTAGTGTTATTTTAAAAATAACGTGTAAAAACAGGATAAGTTTATTTCTGTCGACCGTGTTATTTCAAAATCGTGTAAAAAAAGACCGTGTAAAATCAGGATTAGGTGTAATCTGAATGGACCTAAACCTGGGATCTTCAGTTGCCTCATATCTTCATGATGATTGTAACTACACTTGTCGACGGTACCGTGGTGTCTTGGTGTCTTTTTACCTCTTGAAACACTACGTTAGATCGATTTGTAATACAATATATTAATATGAGTGGCCGATAAGACCTAGTTTGTCTTGGTGCCTGCGTTCGCAACTGGTTTTCTTTATTTTATGAAAATTGGTTTGGTGAAGTTGACCTAGTTTGTCGAGTAACCACCCTGTCAAGCCAGGATTTCACCGGCTTCAGGGAGACAGAACGATATATATTATACATATATACCTATTGGAGTGGTGTTTTATTGGGTATGAGACCTTGTTTATCACACGACTCCGCCGTATACAAAAATTGTTGCTGACTTGACCTTGTTTGTCTTGAAAACGCAACCCTGCTATGCTGTCTGATTTTATCGATTTTGACTTAACTTTTTTTGGGGGGGTGCGATAAAACCATGCGAGATAACGCCATATGGCTTTATCTCCCATCGCATTGAGAGATAAAGCCATATGGCGTTATCTCCCATCGTATTGAGAGATAATGACATATTTTATTTTTGGCAATTGAGAGACAAAACCATATGGCGTTATCTCTCAATTCATTGCTGTTGCATTGTTATTGTTGATTTGATTGTTATTTATTATATTCCGTAACTCTGCTTATGAATGTCATATTGTATCATATGTCATATTTTTGTCAGTGAAATATAATTAGCTATTTATCCTTTTACAGAATTTTTACACCTCAATTAGAACATTCTGTAAAAGGGAAAATCATTAGCTTTTGTTTTTTCAGTGAAAACTAAGGATTTTCTCAATGAAACGTTTGAGGTTTTCTTTTACAGAGAAAATTGTTATAAGATTGGCTCTCAGATTCTCGGCTATAAGAAACATTACCAAAATAAACCTTTTAAAATAAAATATCAAATGAGATATAAAGCCATGTGAGATAACGCCATATGGCCTTATCGCTCTTTGTGATGGGAAATAAAGCCATACAGAAATTTTGAAAAAAAGATGGCTTTATCACTCTTCGAATTGAGTAATAAAGCCATATGGCGTTATCTCGCATGGCTTTATCGCACCCCCCCACTTTTTTTCTATTATTTTTTATACTTTAATAAAATTATATACTTTAAGCAATTTACTAAAACTTTTTAGTTTGTTAATAATACATTATTTCATTCAAAATCATACTTTATATTTTTGAATTGTATTAAATATCTTATTTTATAATTTTAAATTTGCTATAAAACCTGTTAAGGTTTAGCAATCAAGTAAATAAATAAAAATAAATAAATAAATTTTTACACCTAAATGATTTAAAATTTGTTCGCGAGGGTGAATTTTCTCTTCATGTAAACACGACCTACCAGTGAATCTAATCGTGCAGCACACGGCAAGATTAACTTAATTAACTAGCACACAGCAGATAAACAATAAAGGAAAAGGAGTTTTTTTTAGGCTTGTTTTTTATACAAGCTATAATTCCACAGGTAAAAAAAATATAAAAACTCGAAACCTAATGAGTGCGTACGTAGTTCTTATCCGAGGCAATAAGAATATATTACTTTCTTTAACATGTAGAAAAACTTTAGGAATTCTATTACCCAAGGAAGGTAGTTTAAAAAGTTATATTTGGGGTAGTAAAAATGTTATGCGTTCTTTCAACTTATTTCAAGAAAAATGAAAAAATATATTAATTTGGAAGGTATAAATAGTAATATTCTGTAAGTTTTTCTATCAGTCCTTCAAAAAGCTAAAACAGAGAGTTTCACTTTGTTTTATGAAAAAGCACCTGTAAAAATGTCTATTTCAAATCATATCATGTATGAAATATTTAAAAGTTCATCAACTGAATTTAATTTTGGAGCAGCATTACAAAAACTTCTTAAAACTACTGATGAAAAATTCGAAAAATCTGAAATTCGGACAAAAGTTCATGCAGTACTTATATAGTAAAAGTTAAATGGAATAGTGTACGTAGCTAAGATAAAACATTCAATTGCAAATATAAAATTAGGAAACAGGAAAGTACCGATATACACTATGAGGAAGAAGAAGACATAGCCGACCAATTGCCAAGTACTTCAAAATCTGCAAGAGGAAGGAAATCATTAGACAAGGAAATCATTAGACAAAAGTCCAACATTAAAAAAAAATAATCTTATGAATGCTACAGAAGCGATTTCTACCGGACAACTGGCAACAGTATTAACAGGCTAACAGTCCACAGCCCATATATGGGCTATGAACGGAAAGCACCAGCAGTCCACAGCCCATATGTGGGCTGTTCATCGAAACAATTTTAAAGAGCTTTAGAACTATAGACGTTAGAAGAACGTCGTTTAGTTGACTTGGAATTCACAGGAGAGACCACAAAAAAGACATTATGCGCTGGGACATGGAGGAAATCTTATTTATTTGACTTAGACCTGACAGTGTTGATTCACTCATATCTTCAAAATCACTCTCTTCTAAAATTATTTTTAATTCTTCGTCCGTAAATTTTGCTTTCCGGCCCATTGTTGCTCAAAGTCTAATCAATAGTTTTGTTTTACTGGAATAATACTGCCTGTAAAAAAGAAGAAAACCCCTTATTGCGATAGAAAATTCATAATAAAAGCTAAAAATATTCGCAGCCCACATGTGGTCTGTGAACTCAGAGGGCGACTTATAGGAGATTTTGTTTCAGGAAGTCCACAACCCATATATGGGCTGTTAAAAACAAACACCCTTTATAAAAACACCCTTTATTTTAAAACATGTAGGTATTTATATAAACCCCTAATAAACCGATTAAAAAAAAAACAGTGGACGTGTGAGGCAATCCTCAGTCTACCTTGGACTGTTAACCTGTTAACAGTTAAATACAACAGAGATAAAGAAAAAACAAGAGGCGATATAAAAAATTCAGTTTCTGTTGCTAATCCTATCCGTTTGATGCGGATTAAAGACAGCATTCCTACTCCACCGAATGCATATCCTGTAAATTATGCCGCTGAGGAAGCTTTGGCTTTATTCGTGGACTTATGACTTTCGAAGGAAAAGTACAACCTACTCCGAAAGTCTTTGATGCAACACAACGTGGATATACTGCCAGAATATAAGAACATCACAGCAGCGAAAAAAGCAACTGTTCCAAAAAATTGTGACATAACTGAAGTTTCAGTTAAGGTGACAGTTCAAGATATGATGGATCATACTGCTCAACGCTTAATTGAAAGTATGCATCAACAAAAGCAAAGCAGACTTCCATAAAATCTGACTTTGTTGAGTAAGTGGGGCTGCGATCATCTAGACAGAGTGCCTACAAGCAAACAATCATCTCACAAAATTAAAACAAAATGTGCGATGCAAATATGTTCATGTCTTCTGTTGTTCCACTGAGATTGAAGAGCGAAATCCCCGACCTTCATCAGTTCATTTTTGCAGAACCATACTGTTTCCGAAGGCATCTCCGGAACTGATAGCAAGCACAGTTAAAAATATAAAATAACAAATTGCTACTATTAAACCAACCTACTACAAAACTAATGACGAAGCTGCTATCATCATAGACCATAAATTTTTGCTTGCTATGGTTGACGGGAAAGTGGTCAACGAACTGACTCATACAAAAGACACAAAAATGTGTCCAATTTGTAAAAGAACCCATAGCAAATTTCAGAGCACCGACAAAAACATTTAGGATGAGGCAAATATCTCCATTACATGCAAGAATAAGATGCATGAAATTTATCCTTAATCTTTCGTACACTCTTCCACGAATTGGCGACAGTTTTGATGAAACTTTCCTTTACTGCATAAGGACAATCAAGCTGCGAGGAAAAAATAATTCAGGAAGAATTCCACGTCAAAATTGGAATAAGAGTAGTAGTACAAGAATTTGAAAATACGAATAATAGAAACACAGTTAGGACATTTTTCGTAGAATTGAGATAACCGCAGAGATAACGGGTGTTGACAGACACCTGCAAGATTTCTCGAAAACGGCAAAACGGGGATCTCTTCAATATATTGGCAGCATCATTAAGGCATGCCCGAACTCAAAAAGAGTTGAAAAAATATATTCCCTGGAAATGTTAGATTTATTTTATAATTATATAAATATCGACGAATGTGTCCAAAAAAACGAGGTTACGGTTTTAAATTATAGGTACTCATATAAAACTGATGCTCGGTTTCCCTAAGCACTTTTAAATATTTAACAGTCTGCTAAATGTTTAAAAGCAAAAATTTTGTTTCACCAAATACTTTTAACGTTAACAGACTCATAAGCTATTTAGTAAACTAAGTGCTGGTTTTTGTTCACTTAAAATTTTTAACAGCTACTTCAAAATCATAAAATTTGTTTCCCAAATATTTGAAATAAAAAAAAAATATTTACAATTGACATTTCGTAAACAAAACAAATAGCAACGATATGAAGAGGCAAGACTTTTTCAATATTACATTTGGTTTTTAATAAAAAAACTTTTTTTAGATTTTTAAGCCAACTGTCCTCGTTGGCCAACTGTCCTCGTTGTCCTGAATTGTTTGTCCTCGAAATTTTCGAGAGTTCTTAAGCCCTATGGAAGCATACGCGACATCAATTTTAACAGGATCCTTTTAGCAATGTGTGGCAGATATGTTCAATGTTTCTAAGCCAACAATTTGTCGCATTGTGCAAAGGGTGACGCATCACATATCAACATTAGGTCAACACTTTATTTATATGCCATTACAACGTTCCCTTGAATTGACTAACCTTGATCCACAAGATCGTTGTTTTCCCAAAGAAGTAAAATATAAGTAAGTGGTGTAATGCAGAAAAGTGTGGTATTTTCTATATTTGTGTTGGTTCACACAAATACAGAAACAATCACACAGGGTTGTATCTAGTGTCCGACCGAAACCGGAATTTTGGCCGAAACCGAAACTGAATATTCGGCCATTTTATAATATTCGGCCGTAACCGAAATCGAAACCGAAACCGAAACTGATTATTAATATGAAAATTTAAGTTTTTACAAATATTTTTTTTTTTTTAAAGGAAACAAAAGTACTTTCATACACATAAGAAAAAAAATTTAATATAAAAAAGTATTATATGAATATTAAAGTTTATAGTAATTAATTGAAGTTTACTATAACAATAAATGAGATAATTTTTTATTTTTTATTACAAAAGCATTGCATACTTTCTATCTTCAGTACACACTCAAAATAGCATGCATCTGCAATGTACATTTTTATAGAACTACAAAATAAAGTATTTTTGTTTTTTCTAAAGGTTTAGTATTATAAAAATATAAATATTTCGTTTTCTTTTCCTTTATTCTACACACATAGAATTCGTTCGAAAGTTTAATTATCATTTTTTCGCTTCAGTACCTATAAAACTTTAATATTAATTGCAATGGAGATGATAGAATCGAAAATGATAGCATCGAACGCATAAAATTAACCAAAATTTTTTGCGTTAACACGAGAAATCAAATTATAGACGAATTAATAATTTTTGTTTTGTATAATGCGTTGTAAATATTTTTATATTTGAATTAAATGACTGATGCAAGAAGTTTTTACCAAAAGTTTCGTCTAGTTTCGGTTATTAGGCCATATTGAGGCCGAATAGCCGAAACTGGCCGAAACTGACAAAAAGGGCCGAAACTGGCCGTAACCGAAACCGAATATTCGGTCGGACACTAGTTGTATCGAAAAAGAAAGCCCAAACTGTTAAAGTTTGTTCTTATGCATTAAAATTTAAGGAACATTTCAAGAATAGCAACTCTCTTTTAAAAATTTTAAATCGCTCGCAATTTGCTTAGAAGTTATAGGCATCCAACGTTGGAAAAATGGACTAAAAATCTAGCTGATTTTTAAGTTTTCCAACAAAACTAAACTTTATGGGTATCAAAAGAAAGATAATACAAGTATCTATTCAACGAAATATCAAACTCTTTACTTAAAATCGCGAGGTTTTTTCCAAATTTAATGAAAAAAACTAAATGCATTTAGTTGTCTCTTTTTAAAAGGAGGACTTCGGACGCTGCTTAGGGATTACTACCCTCAGTAAGTCCAACACAGGCTTCGCTGTCTACAGTACTTCTGGATGTTTTTATCTTTTTAATAATTTTTTTAATGTATTGTTTTCGTAAAAGGGAAACTATTAGTTTTTCAGACAAATTCTAATTATAATAAAAAATTATATCTTAAAAAGATATGAATGGAATGTTATGTTTGACACCTCGTTGAATTGATGCGCGCATTACCTTTGTTTTAATACCCATAAAGCTTAGTTTTGTTGAAAAACTATAAAAACAGCAAGATTTTTAGGTAATTTTTCTTAATTTGAAGGCCTATAAATTCAAAACTTGAACTTTAATTACAAATGAACTTAGATTAATTTTTTAAAATTCCTATTTTTTGAGTGTTGTTGTGAGCCTAGTTGTTGTGCAGAAATTAGAAAAGTTTAACAAACAGGTACGAAATCTTATTCACTATTGCCTATGTTATGGTGGCGGTCGCGGGCACGTCACGGCACGGCTTTGAATTGTTGTTGTTTCAATGTAAATGGGAAATTTGAGAGAGTGAGCGAGGGAATAAAATTTTGACCACCATGGTCACCAAATGATTCGGCTGTCCATACCATATGCTGAAAACAAGAGCGCCCCAAAAATATATTCAACTGTGAAAAATGACTGCGCCCCTAAAGCAGTGTTTGTGTTTTGACAGATGTGGTTTGATCAAACTGGAGCAAAATCCACGTGGTTCAATTTGCATTTTTAAACTATTTTTAATTAGAAATACATGTATACATTTCTAATACAAATAAGTAAAAAAAAAAAATCGTAAAAAATTAAACAAAGCACTTTTGTTAAAAATTTACACCGTATGGGCATATTTACCTGTGGAATGAAAGCGCATTGTTTTTAGGTTTTCCGAAACTCACAATTTTTAACCGCAAAACTCATGTTGCATTTATTTTTGCTATTTTTTTCTTTGATTTTGTCGCTTTTTAGGAAGTGAAAAATGCTTAAAATTTAATTATTTTCAAATTATTTGCTGAGGAGTCTTCCAATCAGATGTCAGGGTTCTCAGAAATGGCAAAAAATGCTCTGTCTCGCTCGCACAATTTACGAATGGTGTGACAGTTTGCGTACAGTGTATGTGTTAGCAACACCTTATATTTTACTTCGTTGGCTTTTCCTTCTCCAAGAAGTTCTTACGACGTATTTTTTTTGGTTTTGCTGTTTCCATGTCACTAAAATTTAAAAATTTATTTCAATTAACGTCGAGAAATGTGAAAATCCCTCTTGATTCGTACTGTACTTTAGTCCTCGCAGAGTGTTAGCTAAAATTCAGAATTTTATTTTGGTGAAACATAAATAAATTTATCATCAAGTTAAATTTTTAAAGCGTGTTAGCTAAAAGACTGTCAAATTAATGTTGATGAAACCGGGCATGGATGTTATTTTGGATGTCATTTTTTCCGGAATTTATTTTGTAATAAATAAAATTATACTGAAAATTTAATTTTTATAGATTTTTTTTCACTTTAGAAAGCCGACCTTCAAAAAGTAATTCCATAGCGTTGGTAAGTGTTAGAGGTTTTTTATTTTTTAGTCTATAGAAAAAAAAAATATTGAGATACCTTGATTCGTTTAGAAGATAAAATGATTTGCATTTCCGTTGTTTTTAAAGTTTTGGGACAGATTTTTTCTTCAGTGTAGAAAGAAATTTTTAACTTTAAAAATTTTAGTTAGTCATAATTCATGTTTTTAATAATTTCTTTCTTAAAAGACACTCATATGGAAAACTTCATATTCATAATTTGTAATCTATTAGAAAGTCTAACTTTGACCATGAATACCATAGCATCCCTATGGGCAGTTAAAGCTGTATTATTTTTCTGTCTATAGCAGAGACCTACAACGTCATGTTATTGCGACTTAGTGATTCATGTAAATCGAATAGCTTAACCACACATCAAACAACAACCACCACTACCACTCGAAGCACTCTTGCTTCAGAGAGTAACACATCGTTCATTGTTTGAGTCATCAATCGAACATCATAGTGCAACCTAATACCAAAGCTGCCAAATATGGCGATATCTCGCCAAACTGGCGGTTTGAGCGACCACTTTGGCGAGTTGACGAAAAAATGGCGGTTTCAACATTTTTTGGTGATATTTTGGCAAGATTTCCTAAAAATAAGATCAAATGGTTTTTCGCGTTATACAACACTTTTTACATAGCAAAAATTTTTCCCATCTCTGACACTTAATTCGACGAGCAACAGTGCTACCAAAACATAAAAAATAAAAACTTGTTCAGTTTAAGCGCTAAAATGCCAAAAAATAATGAAGGAAGGAAGGAAGGAAGGAAGGAAGGAAGGAAGGAAGGAAGGAAGGAAGGAAGGAACAAGAAGATATAGAAAAGACTGGGAAAATGCAAGCTGTGCTTTTATTTGAATAATTTTCGTATATGCTGCGAAAGTTTTGAGCCTACAAAGGAGATGTTTAAACTCTAAAATTATGTTATCAACACTAGAAGATTATGAACTTGAAGTCAATGAAAAATTGGAAGTATATAATGATATGCTTACAATTTGTTATAAACCAGAAATATGTTGATTTTATATGATTCTAATGCCCGTATTCACCAACCTTACTACTTTTTTTAGCGTGCTGTTTTTGCCTATTTGATATTCACCAATATTAATAAATTCATTCAAGCTAAGTGTCAGCTAGAGTTGAAATATCTGTCATAATTTAAAACAGCTGTTTCGAAAATCATAAATTTAAGTATTTTATTTTTTTTAAAAGATTATAACCAAATGGTTATAATGTCGCAATATATAATTAATGGCATCAATTTGCCAGAAAGTAGTAGTAGCTCCAGTATTTCCAGCGAAAAAAGCAGCAGCGAGGATGATGAGCGATACTGCAACCGACCAGCATTTCAATATAAGAGGTCCTCTTGAAATCACCTAAGTGAGGAAGAATTTGAAAGGCGATTCAGGCCACCACGAACAATGGTAGCTGCCCTTGTGGATCATATAAAAGATAGGATTTCCTTCTTAGATCAGAGGAATTACCCGCTAACTGTGGAACAACAAATTCTTTTGACTCTACGCTATTATGCCATTGGTGCGTTCCAAATTATTTTGGCTGACGCATTCGGTGTATCGCAGCCAACTGTTTGCAGAGTTATACTGGACGTTTCAAAAGCAATTGCTTCTCTCGCGAGCACCGAAATTTCATTAGCTTCTTCTCCTGAGGAAATCGCTACTACTAATCTTCAGTTTTATAATATTGCTAGGATGCCAAATCTGATTGGTGTAATTGATGGTAAAATTATAAGGCTACAGAAGTCAATATAATAAATAACAATATATTATATTCTTATCTGTAATAGGAACTCATGTCCCCATACAGTCTCCTGGTGGTTCAAATGGGGAGCTATTTAGAAATAGAAAGGGTTACTTTTCCATTAACACCCAAATAGTCTGCGATGCCAAAATGAAAATTGTGGATATAGTAGCGAGGTCTTATTTGACGAATATATATATGTATTTTAAATATGTATATCACTTCTTTAAATCTCAGATGGCCAGGCAGTAATCATGACCAAAGCATTTTTAACTTCTCACAATTAAAAATACGCTGCGAAAATGGAGAATTCGGGAATTGTTTGTTGCTTGGCGACTCTGGTTATTCTTGTACAAATTATTTGCTGACGCCTTTGAATAATCCACAATCTCAATCTGAAGTACGTTATCAAGCTGCTTTAATTAAAACTCGCAATATCGTAGAGAGGACAATAGGGGTGTGGAAACGAAGATTTCCAGTAGTGGGAACAAGTAACAATATATATATTTATAAATATTTATTTGCTATTATTTTAATATTATTATTTAAAGAGATGCGTTGCAAACTTAAAACTGCGGTTGTTATTATAGTTGCAGTATCAGTACTTCACAATTGGCTACGTGATCGACCAGTTCCACCTCCTGATGCAGACATACCTCAATTCCTACCAGAAGTACAGAATTCTTCAATGACAAATACATCTAACTATTACCGCCGCCAACAATACATAAATAATTTTTTTTAAATAAAAATTGAACTTTTTTAACTTCTTTATTATTATATTAGTAATATATGGCTTATTATTATTATATTAGTAATATAAGATTTCATAGGAACCTAACGTAAAAAAAACAATTTTAAACAGTAAGGCTGACTTCAGAAACGCATTTATGCAATGCATCAGTGTCTTTTATGTTTAATTGGTGTGAAGCTGATTAACCAAAAGCTGCTTTATTTTGAATTGGTGCTAAGCTTAAATACGAAAACTGCGCAACTCTGTTGATGTTCTTAAAAATAGTATAGTTGCGCAGTTTTGGTTAAAAAGTTTCGGACCAATTCGAAATAAAACACACTGATGTATTGTATTAATGCATTAAGGAACTCAGCCATAGTGTATTTACTTATAGTTGACTTAACATGAACTATTAGCTAGCTAGTAAAAAAACTTAGCCAAAGTCATTTGCTGTTTGAATTAAGCATGCAAAGAATAAAAAAGTAGCCATATTTTTCAATCTCGTTTTATTAAATTCATTAATTTTTATTAACTATTCAATAAATTTGTTTAATTTACCATACTGAATTAAAAAATCAATGGATTCATAAAAAATAAAAATTGTTAAAATAGTTCACTTCCACGTATACACCACTACAGGTTGTAAAGTAGTGAGTTAATAGTTTATGACAAGATTAGTTCCCTACAGGGATTAGTCTAAGAATACTGATCAATAAAAAGCATAAAAGACAGTTAAAAACCAAGAATCATTATTGGTTTAATGTAGACAGAAGATTCATTTTTTTTTATAATACTCGGTCTTAGCAATATTTTTCTCAATCGTTGACTCCAGCTTTTGTTTTTTTAATGCTAAGAGCTCAGCAAAATCTTTTCGATTTCTTGTTTGCAGACAATTTCTTCTTGGCTTGGATATTGCAGTTGAAGCTTGGGCGGAGCTGATACTTGATGTTGACGTCAAAGTTTGGCTTGAGCTACAAGCAACTTCCATATCCTAAAGTAAAAAAGGCATATATTTAATCCATGTCAGAGGAATTTAATACTGTCTACTTACTTCGGAGTCTTCCACCATTTCAAACAAAGTGTGGCTGCTGTCAAAATCGTTTTCAAGGGCAAATGTCTGCTCTGTAACAACTGCCAGTAGAGGGGTTTCCTCTACACCTATAGGAGCGGATCCACCTCCTGTTTTAAAACGTTCGGCTCTCTCCGTTGCTAAGCCCTTTTTAAGTTCTGATTTGGAATTTCTATAAACATTTTGAAGCTGTTTCATAGTGCGACTATGGCTGGTGTGTATGGCATTGAATTCCTCGGTAATATTCTCCCATGTCTTTCTTTTTTGCTCTAGGGATACCGCATCAGTTTTTTTATTTTCTATGATGTCTTTATATTTCACCACAATTTCAATTACTTTCCTTTTTTCACAATCTTTTAAATTTTTCCTTCCTGTAACTTCCATCGTTTTTAAATTTTAAGCAATAGCTGACTTCTTTATAAATTAGCAGTCGATTCCAACCTAAAAACAAAACAACACCCAAAAGTATGCTTAATTTTTTTTCAAATTTTGAAAAGACAGCGCTGGTGGCAGACTAAAATGTACTTACTTTTAATAATAGCGCCGCAGTTACAGATAAAAAATCACTAAACTTGATAAATAGTCGTGATATTTATCTAAAACAACTCTTATTTGTTTAAAATTTTTGCCTCAGTTATAAAAGAACTAATTTAAATAAAAACGTTGAGCTGTCAGAAAAATTCGAACATACGTTCGAAACAAAAAAAATTTAGATTGCTTGGTGAATACAAAAAAAATAGCTAACTAAAACACCTGCTAAAATAAAGAGAGTATTATATTGAGGTTGGTGAATACGGGCATTAATTTAAATGTCTTAAGTGTTCTTCTTCAGTCTCGCTGTTTACTAGAATATCGTCGAGGTAAACAAATACAAAGTCTAATTCTTTAAGAACCTCATTGATAAATCATTGAAATGTTTGAGCTGCGTTTTTTAAGCCAAGTGGCATTCTTAGGAATTCGAACATTCCGAAAGCTTTAGTTATTACAGTTTTATAAATGTTTTAGTAGCCATGGGAATTTGGTGGTATGCTCTAAGTCTAATTTTGAAAATATGTTCTTGTTTGTCTATAGATAAGTCGTGAATGTGTGATAATGGGTATCGGTCAGGGACTGTAATTGGATTTAATCTTCGATAGTCGCCACAGGCTCTCAAGTCGTTAACATCTTTTTGAGACCAAGATGTAATGGGGATGCTAAAATGGAGTCTGAATAATCGAGCTCTTGCTTTGCAATTTTGAATTTGGTTAAGTCTAAACGTCGTGATCTGGAAAATGGTAACTGTCCTTCTGTAGTGATGTGATGTTCTGTTGTGTTTAACTGGTTTGCTGAAATCGGGTTCTGCTGTGAGTGATGGAAAGTTTTTGAGTATTTTAGTGTACTTGTTGTCTATTGAAATTAATTTAGGTAGTGATGTTTCGGTGAATGCTTTGATCGCGTTAACTGATAGTTTTGCTAGTGGTTCAATAAGTTTCTTGTGTTTCAGATCTATCAAGAGTATATATTTCGTAAGGAAGTCTGCGCTCCTATTATGGGTCTTGTAATACCTGCCAAAATGAAAGTGAATGCGAATTCGCGTCTGAGTTTTAAATTTAGGTTTAATAATTTCTTTCCGAAATTCGAAATTGTACTATCGTTTGCTGCTGTAAAGAGCAAGTCAGAATTGTGGGACTTGAATTTGTTTACTGGGAGCACTGAAACTTCTGCTCCGCTGTCAATCAGAAAATTAATTTTGTTGTGTCGTATATAAATAAACGGCGTGTAAGTGTAACAGACCTTCCATCGTTAGCCGTCGCAATAATGGGGTTACCTAGTTTGTTGTATTGTGTGTACCGTTTTGAGCAGCGCATGGTTGTTCGCATTTTGTAGAAGGTGATCTATGTCCTGGAGATCTACTGTAAATCAATCCTCTCGAGCTAAAGCGTGAACGACTGTTTTCTTCGTTCCTGAGTTCATGTACTTCGAAAGACAGTTTATTAAAACATTCTAAAATTTTGGAAGTGGTTTCGAAAAAATGTTTTGTTATGCTTGCTAGTTCGGAATTCGAAACGGATTTCATCGTTTGATGTGAATATATATTAATTATTGAGGCTTCTGATTATGTAATAACTTCCCACAAGTTATCCGCGAGTTTCAATCTGTTTTCTAATTCTTGGAGCCCAGATCCAGTCAAAGCGATATTAAGGCTTTTGGATAGCTTGCGTAGCCATAGTTTTTGAATGATGTCGCTATTGACTGATCAGCCGGCTAACATAAGTAGTAAGCGATAAAATTGAGATGGTTTTTGGTCTCCTATCTCAGAATCTGATAAGTCAAACCTCTTGTTCTCACTTAAAGAGGACACTCTTTAGTCAGAATTTTTTTAAAACTTCGTGCAAATTTGTTTAAGGTGGTTTTTGGATGAAGTCTAACACCTTGACAATTAACTCTTGAGGTAGAACAGTAACAAAGTACTCGTATTTTGTTTTGTATGTCGAAATTGCCTTACCATTTCTAGTGCACGAGATATAAAACCTTATATTTATTTTTTTAAAAAAGTTAAAAAATTGTTTCAAGTATACATTTCTTCAAAACAAGAAAATGCATATGCGAAAAATATATAAATTATTAGTTCGCCATATTTAAGGAAAGCCTTAACACTGTACTCAATATCACCAAAATTTAGACAATCAGAAAAAAATTAAAATTTTTGTGCTATCTTGAGTGTACCTTTAGATTCGAATATCCTTCACACAGGACCTGTTGGGTAAAAACCATGAGTAGCATCGTGTTTGCCAAAATATTGTTAGTTAAAGTTTATATTTACTTTTGCTTTAACACAAATGTATTTTTTCTTACAAAAGTTAAAGCATTTTGAGATCGTGATTTTTTACTGTTTTTCTCAAAAAACAACTTTGTCCTTGCGGGAGAGGAATAGATCCTTATTTTTTATAAAATTTTTTTTGGGAGATCCTGACTACCCAATGAAACTTTTGAGAACTCTTAGAATATGAAATTCGGAAAAAAATTTGTGATATTCAATGTAATCTAATATTTTTTTTTTAAATTGTGTGTTCCTATTAATGTGTTACCCTATAATATGTTCCTATATGTTTATTTATTTATTTAATCAGCTGTTAACATTTATTGTTATACAGTTACTATAAGCGTATAAATTAATCGTAGGTATATAAAATTAATTTAACATGATTTCGTTCTTGCTACCCTATTTTGGGTGATCTCAATCGATATCAATCGATCAAATAGTGTTGAACGTTTTAGTCATATTGTAAGCCGGGTCACATCTGCCATAATAAGTCCTTTTGTAGGGTATATACAACAATTACCTTTGCCTAAAATTTATTTCAGGTGAATAAAGTTTGGAAAGGAGCTAGAAGTAGTGCACAATCAATATTATTCACCACTATATCTCGGGCAAGTAAGGCGAGATACTAAAAATTTGACAAAACATTTTTCAAAACTAACATAAAAACGTAACATAAAATAGATTATAAGAAATGATTAGAATCATTCCTTTGGACATTTATAGGTTTTTATAATAAACTAGCTGAACCCGGTGTGCTTCGCTACTCCCCTCGTTATAAAATAAAATTAAAAGTATTTATATATTTTTCACGCCATCGAATTTTCGAAATAAGTCCTGGGGTGGCCACCTACCGTGTCCATTTATACACAAATTATTTTCTTATGATCAAACAAACATACATTCTGAATTTCAGTTAAATTGGTCCATAAATTCAAATTTTCGATATAAGTCCACCCCAGCGCCACCTATCGGGTCCATTTATTCACAAATTATTTTCTTATGATCAAACAAACATTCTTTCTGAATTTCAGTTAAATTGGTCCATAAATTCAAATTTTTGATATAAGTCCACTTCAGCGCCACCTATCGGGTCCAAATATAGCCTATGTTACCCACCGTACCAAGATGAACATTACCTGAAAATTTCATCAAAATCGGCCCAGCCGTTTTGGAGTCCATACGTTATATACATACACACATCCTATTTTATATATATAGATTAAACTAGCTGAACCCGGTGTGCTTCGCTACCCCCTCGTTTAAAATAAAATTAAAAGTATTTATATATTTACAAAAATTTATTTATTTAATTTAATTATTGCAATGCTTCGCCTCTTTTTTTGTTGTAAACCAATTAGAATTCAGCGCTGAATCGCATGTAATTTGCTTCATGCTCCCCCTTTTTATTTTTAGACCAATCAAAAAGCAGCAATTACACAATCAGCTGTTTCGCCGTCTGTTGTGGGAGAATGAGAATGGGGTTACCCCACTCTCTATTTTAATTAACACGTATTATAAAATCAGCTGTTTTGAAGACAGTGGTAGAAGAAAGAGAATTGAGCTACCCCACTATTTTAATTAATATGTATTTTTATGATTTTAATGACATGATTTGTGGTATAGCCGTTAATAAACGTAGTAAAAAAGTAGGTGCAGAAGTGTGCATGGTCGAAAAATATTATCATGTAATAAGTATTCCTGAGTCAAAGCTGAACGCTGTGAAAATTTAAGATCGGTTATCAGGTCCAGCCTCAAATATATCGCAAACAAAGGGGCGTGCTCCGCCCACTTTTCTTTTGGTACGTATTTCTATTCATGCTAATACCATATATAGCAAATACTGCCGCCGTTGGTCAAAAAATGCCCAAGATATGACGATTTTAAAATTTGGGTTATATGGGCGAGGCCACGCCCCTTCGTCCACTCACAACTTTATATAGTCAAGAATTTATTATTTCGTAAGAATATCCTATTGTGAAAATTTAATGATGAACGGTCCAGTAGTTAAGACTATATTGCGATTTTTAATTTTCCTAAAAAGGGGCGTGGTCCCTCCCACTTTTCTCCTGGTACGTATTCCTAACTATGCCAATACCATATGTACCAAATAGCATCAACGTAGGTCAAAAAATGCCCAAAATATGGCGATTTAAATTTTTAGGTTATATGGGCAGTGCCACGCCCCTTTGTCAAATAAAGACTTCATATAGCCTTTTATTCTTTCCAGATTCATAGTAAAATGCTGTGAAAGTTTCAGGAAGATCGGTCCAAGGGTTTGGCCTCCTATAAAGCACAAACAAACAAACAAACAAACAGACAGACATTAATTTTTATATATATAGATTGAAAGCAGATTTATTATAATTAAAGTAAAATGGGGCGAAAAAGGGGGATTTGGTAATAAAAAATCTATGGCTACCTTACCTGTTGATAAAAACTATATAAAACTTTAGGTAAATACATATTACAAAAAAAGTATTTTGTATAGCAAACATTGTTAGTGGTATAAGTAAGTATCTGAATTAAAAAAGTGGGCGTAAAAGTGGGCGCGGTCGAAAAAGTACCCTATTAATCATGCCAGAGTCCCAGTTAAATGCTGTGAAATTTTCAGGAAGATCGGTCCAGAGGTTTGGTCTCCTATAAGGTACAAACAAACAAATAAACAAACACACATTCCATTTTATATATATAGATAGCTTAAACCCGGCGCGTTGCTGCCGCGGCCCCGTTGCCAAACGCGAATAAAATGTTATCAGTGAAACTGTATATGTAAATTGTGGTCGAATACTCAATTCCATGGCTGTGCGACCTATAACTCAAAAGCTGTAGAATTTCTCAAATTTTGATTGCATGGGAGGTGACACGCCCCCTTGTCCAACGCCATATAAAGTTATCAGTAAAACTGCATGTGTAAATTGAGTTCGAATGCTGAATTCCGAGGCTTTGTTTGCTTTGTTTGATTGACTCAAAAGCTATTCGATATCGCAAATTTGGGTTGTATAAGAGGTGCCACGCCCCTTTGTCCAACTCCCATAAAATTTTATCAGTAAAACGCCACGTGTAAATTGTGGTCGAATTTCGAATTCCAAGGATGTGCGGCCTATAACTCCAAAGCTATTCGATATCGCAAATTTGGGTTGTATGGGAGGTGCCACGCCCCCTTGTCCAACTCTCACAAAATTTTATCTGCGAAGCGGCACGTGTAAATTGTCGAATACCGAATTCCGAGGCTAAGCGGCTTATAACTCCAAAGATATTCGATATCGCAAATTTGGGTTGTATGGGAGGTGCCACGCCCACTGTTAGTAGGAGGTTGAAATATACTTTACGACCTATTCTCATACCTACAAAATATACATACAAAATTTCATGAAAATCGGTCGAGCCGTTTCGGAGGAGTTCGATTACGTACCCCGTGACAGAAGAATTTTATATATTAGAATAAAAAAAACAAGCTAGTTTCTTGTAATCACTTCTAGTGATCTTACATTAGCTGATTAAACTTCTTTAAATGTTTATCCGTTAATATAAAATTTGTATCTTTAAGAAATGTTTTTGTATGAAGTATAGGTCTTACGACTTTTGTCGATAATCTGTTTCTTAATACCGTTTTGTTCAAATTTATTTGATAAAATTTTCTTTCCATAGAAGCCGTAGAATGCGGCGAAGTGAAAATATGTTGAACCAGTTTACTTAAAATTGGGAACATTGGTATGTTTTAAGACCAATGTAAGACCAAAAATCATTTGTCATTATTTTCAAATTCGATTACTCTTAAGGAGCGATATTTGTTATCAGTTGCTATTAGTTCTTCATTGGTTATTGATTTTTGAGTTTTAATTTCTTTTGCGTAAAATAATTTACAATGCTTTAAAATTTGTTGATGACTAACGACTCAATATAAAAATCAACACACCGCTTTTTAAAAACAGAAATTTCATCGTATCCAATATTTTTGTTAAATAATGTTTTTTCTACTTTTCCACCAAAATAACAATCATTAAGGCATAAGTAATTGTTCTCACTCTCAAAATCTACATCATCTATCTGCTGGTTTAGATAACACTGTTTTAAAAAAATTTCCAGAAAAAACTTTAAACAGGAATTCAATCTTTGTATACAGTGAGTGAATTTTAAGACTCTCGATCTGCATTTCTAAATTTAGAAATGAAAAATAGGCCAAAAGTATTCTAAAAACTCGAAATAAAGTTCGGTTGTTGTGTTTTGGGATTGGTCTATAAAATTTGGGATGAAGGGATTGGTCTATAAAATTATTTGTGGAGTTTAATTCAAATGCAGCTTGAGTTCGAAAAAATGCTTGCAGTACTTTCCACTGACTGTTTTTTCGATCCACAGACTCTTAATGCAAGCCATTAAGTAAGAGACGGATGAATAAGCTTAAGTTGATTAACGTTCCAAAGTTCCTGAAAGCCTTCAAACATTTGTGCACGTTTTGGACTGTGCGAAAAGTAAGCAAACATCAAACGCATTAGTTCCTCCAAAAATGCCAGCTACTTTTTGGAAGCTTTTTGCGCGCATAAATGTATCGAATGAGCTGCACATTTTACATGTATCATGTCCGGATGTTTTTCTTTAAGAATAGTGCTTAATGATGATTTTGAACCACACATTACATCAGCTCCATCTGAGCCATAGCCAATACAGTTATTGTAGGGTATTTGTTGTTTTTCGAAAAAATTCAGAACAATATTACTAAGCCCCACAGCATAAGCATCTTCAACTTCTTCCAAAAATCAAAAGTAGTCTTTGGGCTTCAGATCTACGTCAGTAAGTCTTGCTACGCCAGCTAAGTTTTTTGTTGTTTTATGAATTCACATAAATGAGGAATTATGTCGAAAGGTAAATTGTGTTTGACTTCAAACACAGCTAGATGAATTTCGGCGCGCTTTATATTAGCCAGCAAAGAAGATGAACCAGCAAAACTACATGAGATTTTCGCCTGTTTTTGCAGATAGTTTCCATTTATTTTACGACTTTTGGAGTTGGCGTGTTTTAGAACATCAGACATCAGAAAGGTGCGATTTACGATGAGTGTCGCAAAAAGTGCAATAATAAAATAATCTTCCTTGCCACGTCTACTAGGCTTAAGCCAGATGCTGTATTTAGGATTTTCCTCCCAAGAGTTTTGATAAATTCTTGCGTCAGCTTTGGTTTCCTTGGGCTTTTTGCTTATTCGCTGTTTATAACACTTTATTAAAAACAAAGGTATTTGGTGCACAATAAACTTTTAATTTTAATTTATAACTTTTATTTTTTAATATATATTTTTTAAACTGTTTATTTGAAAATATTTTATTCAACTGAAATTTTCAAATGAAAATTTCTGATTGATACTAATATGAATATTTATACAAATGTTTTTATAATAACAAGTATTTAAAACAAAGTGTAAATAAATTAACATAAGAATAATATAAATGTTAAGTTGAGGTAAGTAAGATGTAAATTAATAATCAACAATAGGTAAGTACAATGTAAGTTAAGAATCAACGAGAAGGTAAGTAAAATGTAAGTTGAAAATCAATGTAACAGAAGATAAGTAAAATGGAAGTTAGGAATTCAACTAATGTGGTGATGCAACTTAAAGTTATTGAGTCACCACATTATTCCCCCTCCTTTTTTAAAAAAAAATCTTGGTAGTATTCGCTAACAGGTTAAAGTGTACTTTTTTAGTATCTTTATGTTTGGTTAACTGTGTCTGTGCTGTCTCAGTGTCTAGGGAGGCTGGTTTTATTCTATCGATGTTGACTCTTGTGTTAGTGTTATGTCTACGAATTGTGAAATATTTTGGTGTTCTCTCAACCACTTCGAAGGGGCCATCGTACGGTTCTTGTAGTGTTTTGCGGATCGTGTCGTTACGTACGAAAACAAAGTTACAAGTACTGAGGGCTCGAGGTATATACGATTGGAAGTTAGTGTTATGATGCGTAATGTTTGACTTTTTGTTTTCTACTACCTCTTAAAGTTTGGCTAAGGTGTCCGATGGATTAAAATTCTGACTCCTATGTATTACTAGTTGCTGTGGTAGCCTGAGTGTTTGTCCAAATACCATCTCAGCGGGTGAAGCTTTAATGTCTTCTTTGACCGTGGACCTGAGTCCTAGAAGAATTAGTGGCAACTCTGTGTACCAATTTGTCTGATTGTTGCTTGCTATTATAGACGTCTTCAGTTGACGATGAAACCTTTCTACAATCCCGTTAGCTTGTGGATGATAAGCAGAAGTGGTAATGTGTTTGCTTCCTAGATTCTTAACGAAGTTTCTAAAAGTTGTGGACGTGAATTGAGGTCCTCGATCAGTGGTAATTTCCAAAGGAACTCCGAAACGTGAGATGTATTCTTTTTGGAGTGTATCTACGACAGTGTTAGCGTTTCTTATCTTTAATTGGATACGCTTCGGGCCAACGTGTGTTTCTGTCAACTAGGGTAAGCAAATATCTGTAACCTTGTGATATTGGTAAGGGACCAACTATATCGACGTGAACGTGTTCAAAACGTCCGTGTGGGATGTCTATCTTTTTTGGGATTGTCTTCGTATGTTTGTGTATCTTTGCTCGTTGGCATCTAATGCATTCTTGTGACCATTTATTGATATGTGCGTTCATTTTAGGCCAAAAATATCTTTGTGTAATGAGTTTTCGAGTAGCTCGTGTACCTGTGTGTAAAATGTTATGTATTTGTTCGAAAATTTGTTTGCGTAATGTTTGTGGGAAATATGGACGTGTTTCTGAATTAGTTTGTTCGCACCAAATTTTTATGTTAAGTATTGGTATGTGTACTTGTTCGAGTTTGTAAATATGTTTGTTTAGTATTTCTTGTAGTTCTGAATCTATATTTTGGTCTTTGTGTAGAGTTTTGAGATTAATCTCTGAGGTTGTGAAAGCCTCTATCTCAGCTCTTGAAAGTGCGTCTGCTACGGTGTTATCTGTACCTTTAATGTGTCTGATGTCGTTGGAAAACTGTGCGATGTATTCTAAATGTCGTATTTGTCTTGGACTTCTCTCAGTTTTTGAATGTAATGCTGAAGTTAGTGGTTTGTGATCCGTGTATATGGTAAATGTGCGTCCTTCTAAATAGTGTCTAAAGTGTTTAATTGTGAGGTAAATGGCTAGTAGTTCGCGATCGAACGTGCTGTATTTTATTTCTGTAGTAGATATTTTTTTGAAAAGAATGCCAGTGGTTCTGTTTCTTGATTATGTTCTTGTTGTAAGACTGCGCCTATAGCAGTGTTTGATGCATCCACCGCGATAGAAAGTTTTGCTTTACTATTGAAATGTTTAAGTAGTGTTTCCTTAGCGAAACTTTCTTTTATCTCTGTGAATGCTTGTGTTGTGTTTTCTGTCCATGTTAAGTGTTTGTCCTTTGTTTTTGTTGCTGTAGTTACCATTTCGTAAATGTGTGTGAGTGTGTGTGCTAGTTTTGGAATGCATCTGCGGTAGTAGTTAATCATCCCGATGAATTTCTGCATTTGTTTGACTGTTTCTGGTTTTGGGTAGTCTTTTATGCATTGAATTCTATCGGGAGATGGTTGTATGCCTTTGTTTGAAATTGTGTAACTTAGAAAATTTATTTTGTCCACGCCGAAAATACATTTATTGGGTTCGATGTTTAGTCCGTAATTGTCTAGTTTTTCAAAAACTAAATTTAGGTGTCTAATGTGTTCTTCTTCTGTCTCACTGGCCACTAAAATGTCATCAAGGTATACGAAAACGAAGTCTAGTTCTCTCAGTACTTCGTTGATAAATCGTTGGAATGTTTGAGCTGCGTTTCGTAAACCGAATGGCATTCTTAGAAACTCAAACATTCCGAACGGTGTGGTGATTGCAGTTTTATGTATATCTTCTGTAGCCATGGGTATTTGGTGGTATGCTCTGATTAAGTCCAATTTTGAAAATATGTGTTTATTGTGTAAGCCTATATTCAAGTCGTGTATGTGTGGTAAAGGGTAGCGGTCTGGAATTGTAATTGCGTTAAGTCTTCTATAGTCACCACAGGGTCTCCAGTCATTCATATCCTTTTTAGGTACCAAGTGTAGAGGAGACGCTGACATGGAGTCTGAAAGACGACTACTACTTTAAAAGAAAGACGAAAGAAGACTACTTTAATTAAAAAATCAAATTCTTTTTTAGCAATTTTGTATTTGTTAGAGTCTAGGCGTCTGGGTCTGGAAAAAGGTAGCTGTCCTTCTGTAGTTATATGGTGTACTGTTTTGTGTTTAACTGGTTTGTTGTAGTCTGCTTCTGTAGTCAGTGATGGATAATTTTTGAGTATATTTGTGTATTTGTTTTCTAGTGAAATTAGTTTAGGTAATGATGTTTCTGTGAATGCTGTGATGGCGTTGACTGTTAATTGTGTAAGTGGATCAATGAGCTTTTTGTGTTGTAAGTCTATTAGGAGTCCGTATTTTGTTAAAAAATCTGCTCCTATGATAGGTCGTGTAATGTCTGCTAATATGAATGTAAAAGGAAAGTCACGTCTTAGTTTTAAATTTACGTTTAGTAATTTCTTGCCAAAAGTCGCAATCGTGCTACCGTTAGCTGCTGTTAGTATTAAGTCTGAATTTTTTTGGTGGGGTCTAAATTTATTTACGGGAAGTACTGATACTTCAGCTCCGCTGTCTATTAAAAAATATATGTGGTTGTCATTGTCATAAATAAAAAGACTGCGTGTTAGAATTGTTTGACTTCCATTATTAGCCGTCGCAATTATGGAGTCACCTAGTTTGTCGAATTGTGTTGTGTTGTGTTGTGTTGAGTGTCGTTTTGTCTGAATGAACATGGTTGTTCACATCGTCTAGCCGCCCTACCAAATCTAAAGAGGTATATGCATACCCAGTTGACAGGTCGTGATATGCTTCTTGAAGGGGATCTACCTTTTGGGTATCTTTGGTAATTTGTTTTTCGTGAATTATTACGATATCGATTGTTTTTTAGTTCTTGGACCTCAATTGCCAGTTTGTTGAAACTTGTTAGAATCTTTGAGGTCATTTCGGCAAACGATTGCGTAATCATCGTGAGTTCAGTAGATTTAGGGATGCGTTGGGTATCATTGCCAACTGAAGCTACTTCTGTTTCTGACATAACTTCCCACAGTTTGTCAGCTAATCTCAATAATTCATCTAAGTCTTTGTGATTAGATCCGGTCAATGCTATATTGAGACTTATTGACATCTTTTATTTTCAAAACTTATGGAGGTATAGCATTTTTATTGATTTGTGGGCGGTAAAAGGGGGCGTGACACAATTTTTCTTGAACCATCCTCTACTTGAAGGAAATTAACTGCCAAAATTTTAGCTGAATCAGCCCCGTAGTCTTGGAGATATAGCATTTTTATTGATTTGTGGGCGGTAAAAGAGGGTGTGGCCAAATTTTTTTCATAAACCCATGCTTTATTTGATGAAACTTTACTGTTTAAATTTCAGCTGAATCAGCCCCGTAGTTTTAGAGATATATCCTTTTTATGGATTTGTGGGCGGTAAAAGGGGGAGTGGTAAAAAAATTCCTTTTTTTATCCTCTACTCGAAGGAAATTTACTGCCAAAATTTCAGCTGAATCGGTAAAGTAGAGTTTTAGAGATATAGCATTTTTATGGAATTGTGGGCGGTAAAAGGGAGAGTGGCAAAATTTTTCCTTAATAATCCTCTACTCGAAGGAAATATACTGCCAAAATTGCAGCTGAATCGGCCCAGTAGTTTTAGAGATATAGCATTTTTATTGATTTGTGGGCGGTAAAAGGGGGTGTGGCAAAAAATTTTATCATAATATTGCATTGTCGCCGGACTTACATATGTATGCTAAATTTTAGCTTAATTGGATACCAAAAAAATGTATAAAAATGGCTTGCAAGTTTTGAAGACACTCATACGAACGAAGCAAGTTAAATAAAAGCTTATTAAATGTAGCCATATTTTTCAATCTTGTTTTATTAAATTCATTAATTTTATTAAAGTTTTTTCTAAATGACCTCTATATTTATTATGTTGACTTTATATGATTTAAATACAAATTCTAAATGTTTGATAGTTTAAATCATACTTGATTTTAAATACAAATTCTAGTTGTTTGATAGTTTAAAATCGTTTATTGAGCTTAAGGTCAAAGTTAGAACAATTAATTAACAATTAATCAAAATATCATCGCCCCGATGGTGCATTGCGTTAGCGCGCGCTTGCACGGGCAATCACAAAGATTTCTGATGACGCGTTTAGCACCGCAGAAATTGTACAATAAAATCAAATGCTAGTGATTTTTTTCCTTTCATATTGAAAAAACTTTGTTGTTGTTGTTGTTTCTTTGGAAAAATTCGTTAGAACAATTAATTGTTCTAACTTTGACCTTAAGCTCAATAAACGATTTTACAACTAGAATTTGTATTTAAAATCAAGTATGATTTAAACTATCAAACATTTAGAATTTGTATTTAAATCATATAAAGTCAACATTCATTAATTTTTATTATTAATTCAATACATTTGTTTAATTTACCATACTGAGTTAAAAAATAAAAAATCAATGGATTCTAAAAAAAATATAAATTGTTAAAATAGTTCACTTCCACGTATATACCACTACAGGTTGTAAAGTAATGAGCTAATAGTTTATGACAAGTTTATTTCCCTACAGGGATACGTCTAAGAATACTGTTCAATAAAAAGCATAAAAGATAGTTAAAAACCAAGAATCATTATTGGTTTAATGTAGACAGAATATTGATATTTTATTTATAATACTCGGTCTTAGCCCTATTTTTCTCAATCGTTGACTCCAGCTTTTGCTTTTTTAATGCTAAGAGCTCAGCAAAATCTTCTCAATTTCTTGTTAGCACACAATTTCCTCATGGCTTGGATATTGCAGTTGAAGCTTGGGCGGAGCTGATACTTGATGTTGACGTCAAAGTTTGGTTTGAGCTACAAGCAACTTCCATATCCTAAAGTAAAAAAGGCATATATTTAAACCATGTCAGAGGAATGCAATACTGTTCACTTACTTCGGAGTGTTCCACCATTTCAAACAAAGTGTGGCTGCTGTCAAAATCGTTTTCAAGGGCAAATGTCTGCTCTGTAACAACTGCCAATGGAGGGGTTTCCCCCTACACCTATAGGAGCGGATCCACCTCCTGTTTTAAAACGTTCGGCTATCTCCGTTGTTAAGCCCTTTTTAAGTTCTGATTTGGAATTTCTATAAACATTTTGAAGCTGTTCATAGTGCGACAATGGCTGGTGTATGTGGCATTGAATTCCTCGGTAATATTCTCCCATGTCTTCTTTTTTTGCTCTAGGGATACCGCATCGGTTTTTTTATTTTCTAGGATGTCTTTATATTATACCACAATTTCAATTACTTTCCTTTTTTCACAATCTTTTAAATTTTTTCTTCCTGTAACTTCCATCGTTTTAAATTTTATGCAATAGCTGACTTCTTTATTAATTAGCAGTCGATTCCAACCTAAAAACAAAACAACACCCAAAAGTATGCTTAATTTTTTTCAAATGTTGAAAAGACAGCGCTGGTGGCAGACTAAAATGTACTTACTTTTAATAATAGCGCCGCAGTTACAGATTTATTCGCGCTGGTGGCAGACTAAAATGTACTTACTTTTAATAATAGCGCCGCAGTTACAGATAAAAAATCACTAAACTTGATAAATAGTCGTGATATTTATCTAAAACAACTCTTAGGGCCATTTTGTTCACAGAGAGATAAATTTATCCCCGAGCTAATTCCATAATTTTTCCAGTTTTTCATTTGTTAACAGTGAGTTAAGCATTTAACCCTTCAAGCTGGAGATAAAAATGGTGGCGAGATAGCTTAACCCCAGAAATATTTAACTCGTGAAAATCGGTGAGTTAAGATTTTTAATTCGCTCTTATCACTCTCATTTTAATATTTTTTATTTACTTGGTGTCAAAATATTGAAAATACAGATTTTTAAACATTGTTGGGGGTTACTGATTTCGAATCTGGTGTCAGAACTTTAAAATTCAAGATGTTGGATAATTTTTTATTTTTTCGATTTCGGGGCTGTCGCGAACTAAAGGGTAAAAATGGTTCGCTGAATCCGAATACGTTGTCAGAATTTCAAAATTCGAAAATTTTTCTACGCATAGGGCTGCCGCCTAAAAATGTTTTATTTCAAGAATTTTAAACATGAGGGAAGAGTAGGGGGGTCGCTGATTTCAAATCTGAAGTCAGAATTTTAAAATTCAAGATGGTGGATATGGTTGCCACCTTATTTTTTTGTAATTTTATGAATTCGTGGCTGGCAAAAAAAATGGTACACCAAAAAAAGGTCGGTGAATACGAATCCAAACAAAACATTATTTAACAGTGTTAGGGAGTCACTGATTTCGAATCTGATGTCAGAATTTTAAAATTCAAAATGATGGATTGGTTTGCCACCCTAATTTTTTTTGTATTTTTATGAATTCAGGACTGGCAAAAAAAATGGTACACCAAATATGGGTCGCTGAATACGAACCCATGGTAGGAATTTTAAAATTATAAAGTTTTGAAATAATAGGGTTGCGACCTAATAATATATATTTTTAAGAATTCTAAACATTATTTAACAGTGTTAAGGAGTCACTGATGTCGAATCTGATGTCAGAATTTTAAAATTAAAAATGTTGAATAGGTTTGCCACGTTAATTTTTTGTATTTTTATGAATTTGGGGCTGGTGCGATTTAAAAGGTTAAAATGGGTTGCTGAATCCGAATCCGTGGTCGGAATTTCAAAATGATAAAATAATAGGTCTGCTGCCACTTAATAATATGTATTTTCAAAAGTAAAAGCAACCCTATTATTTCAAAATTTTATAATTTTGAAATTCTGACCATGGATTCAGATTCAGCGACCCATTTTTGGCACACCATTTTTTGCCAGCCCCGAATTCATAAAAAAAAACAAAAAAATTAAGGTGGCAAGCCTATCCTCAATTTTGAATTTTAAAATTCTGACTTCAGATTCAAAATCAGTGACAAAATTTTCGAGTTTTGAAATTCTTACAACGGATTCGGAATCGGCGACCCAATTTTACCTAGTGTTTCTCCCAGAGTTGAATTCGCATAAAAAAACAAGAAATTAGGTGGCAATTCTATCCGCCATCTTGAATTTTAAAATTCTGACACTAGATTCGAAAGAAGTAACCCCCAATACTGTTTCTTCATGTTTAAAATTCTTAAAAAAATGTTTAGTTGGCAGCCCTGTGTAGAAAAATTTTAGAATTTTTAAATTCTGACATCAGATGCAAAATCAGCGATCCATTTTTACCTAGTGTTCACTCCAACCCCCAAATTCGCAAAAATAAACCAAAAATCCCCACACATTTTTTAATTAATGAGCAACACTCTAACATTCCAATGGAAATCGATATAAACTGAGAGCGAATTTATGCTATAAGCATAAAGCCGGGATAAAATGTGAACAAAACCACTTTTTTATCTCCCGACTTATACGCTTGGTATAAAATTAACCTAGAGATAGTTATCCCCGAATTAAATCATATTTTTGCCCTTTGTGAACAAAATGGCCCTTTTTATTTTAAAAATTGCCTCAGTTATAAAAGAAAACTAATTCAAATAAAAACGTTGAGCTGTCACAAAAATTCGAACATATGTTCGAAACAAAAAAATTTAGACTGCTTGGTGAATAAAAAAAAAAAAAAAAAACTAACTAAAACAATTGCTAAAATAAAGAGAGTATTATATTGAGGTTGGTGAATACGGGCATAAATGTTAGATAGTTTAAATCATACTTGATTTTAAACACAAATTCTAGTTGTTTGATATTTTAAAATCGTTTATTGAGCTTTCTTTGGAAAGATTCGTTAGAACAATTAATTGTTCTAACTATGACCTAAAGCTCAATAAAGGATTTTAAACTATCAAACATTTAGAATTTGTATTTAAATCATATAAAATCAACATAATAAATAACAAGGCCATTTAGAAAAAAACTTTAACCAGAAATATTTTTTGGATTTGGTATTCTCAATCAGCAAGATTCTGAATAACTTTTCTCGGGGAATCGGAAAAGGGAGATTTCGTATTTAATATAATGTTCAAGAAAATTTTGGAAATTTTTAATGTAAATTTGTTCATCAACCATCAATATTCATGAGTGTAAAAGAAGTGATGTCTTTATCTGATATCTTAAAAATAAAAACTCCCTTTTCCGATTACCCGGGAAAAGTATTCAGAATTGAGCTGTATACGTGGTTTTCACCTAATACTCTGTTGTTTTTTTTTACCGTTTTTTTTTTTAAATTTTATGAAATACATTTTAGTCGTGGATCTTGTTTTAGTTTTATACGATTTTTTATGTTCACATAAAGAATATAATATATTAAAATACATCAAATAAAAGCTTTAAGCTGGAGTTTCTGTAAATATGTACAAAGAAATTAAATAAATTTATAACGTTATGTAAATATTATGGTTTCATTTATTTTTTTAAAATATTTTAAGAAAAAATTTTTTGGTGGTTTTTAGCGGTTTAGTTAACGACAAACTTCGAGTAAGAGTATCAAAGAACTGGCAGCTCTGTCTAATACTGACTTCAACATCAAACCTTGTTATAAATCATACCAAATACTCATAGCTCAAACAGAAGTCTCAAAGTTCAAGTAGCAGTCCCATATAGGGATGGGAAGAAAAAAATTAAGAAATCGTCATTTTATTACCATGAAATTCGTCATTCTTTACAAATCAGTACAACAATACAATAAATATTTCTTCAAATCATATTTATTTATGTAAGTATACATAGCTTTAAATAAAATCTTTAAAAATTCATTGACTATTAATATAGAACAATTAATATAAAATTGAAAAGATGTATTATCAAAGGTAAAACATTATTAGATTGAATTAGAGTTTGAATTCATACATGACTCTGACTAGAAATTAATTTAACTCAAGCAAATTTCAAGCAAATTTTTGCTAAGTTATTATAAATTGCAAAAGAAAATTTCTACTTAATTCAAGCAAATATTTGCTTGTTTTTATAAATTGGAATAGCAAATTTTGATTAGTTTTTGCTGAAATCTAGCATATTTTTTAAGTGAAATAATTATTACCATTAAATTAAATTGAAAAATTACCATTATTCGGAGACTTGAACCTCGACCGCATGAGTGTAAGAGCATGGGCTTATCCAGTCGACCATCGAAGTTGTTAACCAATCGCCGCACAGTGGCGACATTTGACATTTCTCGTTGCAAAAATTATAACTTCTGAATGAATTAAAATATCTCTTTTATTTTTTTTTTGCTATAGACCAGAGAACTGCAACGAGTAGTTATAAACTGAGTTGACTCGAGTATATACGTATTAATTGTGGCTGAGTGGCTGAGATTCAAGCGCAAGTTTTGCTTAACCACAATACAAATTTAGCAAACCGTTTTCTACATGTAAGTTTGAAGAAGTCAACAACAACAACTATGTATGGAGTCAATTACACAGCAGACTAGGCAGAACTGTTTCGGAGGCTGCTTAACCTCGCTCTTCAGTAGTCTTCAGTGATTAGCTGTGACCAACCCAATTTGACACTTGTTCGAACAAAGTTGTAAGAATTTTAATGTTCTCATCGGCAATTTATTTTCTATCTGCGTATGGTAATTTAATGTAAAGTAGATTGCAATAAATACCAATTTTGCTTACTTTCTTCCTGCATAACTTTCGCGCAGTATAAATATTCATGTTGCAAGATTTTTGTATCGAACGTGACACTTTGATATGTTGCGCAGTATTGCTGCAGTTATTGAGACGCGAACAAGCCTTACCTTTATGTTATATTACCACCCATAGAACATTTTTTCACCACCTATGTCAATTCATAATCCTGCGCCAGAAGTGGTTTGTGTATTTACTTTAATCCTGCTCCTGCTCCGTCAATCCTTAATCTTTGAGCCAGAACCGCCATACCATTCCTTAATATTAATATTGAATAATTATAATATAGAATGGACACCGCGAACATACGCCACTACCTCATCCACATGTCGCTGCAATCGCTTTGCATATCACTAAAGATTTTTACCTGGTTTGTGCACATAGTTAGGAAAATCCTAAATTGATCCCAAAACAAACATAAATAAATTCCACCTTGTTCAAGGTCAGTAGCTCTGCATCGCTGACAACTAATTTCGTTTGTTTGTGATATTTGATTTTTATGCAAATTTGTAAAATGACAATTTTATTGAATTGAGTGGGATTTAAGGCTACAAACAATTCTGCAGCTTATAAGAAATGCATTAATAATAAATGTTATAATGTTTATTTATTATATATATTTATAAAATATATTATTAAATAATGCAAAAATAAAGAATAAATTGACAACATAGCATAATTCTTGGTATAGCCTTAATATAAAGTTATTGTCATAAAATTAAAAAACACAAATAACTTTCAATCTATCTCAAAATATAAAAATAGTTTAAGTTTAAAGCATAAAGCTGTTTTATATAACTGCATTATTTTATTTTTACACTTTTTTATCAAAATGACAACAAAAATAATTCAGCGTTCTTAACATTTCTAGCAAAAGTTTTATTAAAAAAAGAAGATTGTCAATAACTGTTCCTAAAATTTAGGGTTTCAATTTATTATACCGCTTACCCTATACATGATTTATTTAGTAAAATTTATTTAATTTTCTTTTTAAAAATTTTACTTTCGAGTTTATAGTTTTTATTTTTGCACGTTTAAGAACACGCAGTGTATGCAAAATCATATAAGATAATTGCATTATAACTCTGCATTATAACCGTATATCGCTTTTTTTAATTGTGTTTTGCAAGTATTTTTAAAAATTGTTAAAATATTTTTTGTATCGTGAAAATCAAATTTTTTTCAAAAAGTTTTGTAATGTTTTGAATTAAGTCTGAGAACTGTGGAGATAGTATTTTTAAACCACCACGATGAGTTCCTTCGTATTCATGGACTTCAATTAGTCTGGATGCGCTTGAATATGTTTTAGGGCTTTGATCACACATAAATGACTTGCATGCTATGCATTGGTATTTTTTCCATATAGTTAGTGCAATATACCCGGAAAAATAGTTTATTGACATATCCTTGATATTTGGAACAACATTTGACTGTTCTTCTGAATCGAAATCGTCAAATTCACAGATATTGCAAAATTTTTGTAATTCCATTTCTCTATAGTCCCTTTAGCTCAAAAAATTAAAAAGAACCGGTCCGAGATATCGACCGAAGTATTCTTTCGAAAAAGATTAAAAATAAGTGATCTTACTTTAAGGTCTGTAACTTCCTTATTAGCCGTTGGATTTTGCTCATGGACAGGATTAAAGTTTTGCAAAAGTCTATAAAGATGTCTTGGTTATACAGTTTCTTTTCAATTTTGTAAAGTAGTGATATTTGCGTTAGGAAAGTCTATAAGGGTAATCCATAAAAACAGGCAACTTTATTTTTAAAGTCCTACTAGGCACCGGTATGATGTATATGAGCCATTTACTTTGAAAGTGGGATAAGTCCATTTTTTTAAATTTCGAGATATTTAAAGAATAATAAAGGTTATAGGTAACCGTTTATTAAAAGTCAGTAGGTACGATATGGGGGTTCTGGCGCAGGAGTCGGGAGTTTGCCATAACCGCCATATGCGGTGGAATGGGGAACTATTACAATAGGTAAGCGGTTTGTGTCTATAGTATAGGAAAAATGTTAGGTTTGTGTTTATAATATCATGTGTTAGTGTGTTTTGTATAGAAGAATGAGAGAATTTTAATGTGGTTTGTGTCTATAGTATAGGAAAAAATTTTAGGTCTGTGTCTATAATATATTCATCTAGTGAATATCATGTTGTTAGTGTGTTTTGTATAGAAGAATGGGATAATTTTCAATGTGGCTTGTGTCTATAGTATAGAAAAAAATGTTAGGTTTGTGTTTATAATATCATGTGTTAGTGTGTTTTGTATAGAAGAATGAGAGAATTTTAATGTGGTTTGTGTCAATAGTACAGAAAAAAAACTCATATGTTTCAATTAATCTAAAGTATAGAAACAAAAATTATCATGTGTTTGTATATATTATAGTTTACAACAGATCAATGTACTGAATTGAGGTTAGTATGTGTTGTTGTTGTTGTTGCTGTTGTTGTTGTTGCTGTTTGCTGTTGCTGTTGTTGGTGTTGGTGTTAATGCTGTTGCTGTAAAATTAAACTGATATACAAACCCTACTTATCAATGAAAAGACAAATCTATCCCATTTTTTAATAAAAGACAAAAAATGTTTTTGATTTTATAGTTTTTATTAATTTATTAATTTCTTATATATAATTTTAAAAAAAATAATAATAGTTTTTTTCATATTTATTTAAATCCATGTTTTTATATGCGAATTGAAATTTTACTGATGAAGAATTAGTATTTTCTTCAACTTTTTATATCATTTCAAACTCAAAATCATAGGAAAATTTGTTGATTATAAATTCAAAAAATTTTTATTACAAAAGTTCTCATAATTAAGAATAATCTCTATAAACGGAAAAATTGTATCATTATTCCTTAATAATAATAAAAATAAACTGTTGTTGTTGTTATTACTTAAAATTAATATGCAAGCTATGCATTCAAATTATACATGTCAATGAAAAAAGTATTAAAACTTTGATTTATGATATGTTTCTAGAACATTCTAGAAGCCTAGCTTTTTGATAATAAGCTTCAATAGGGTTAATCTTTTTGATAATAAACTATTGTTTTTAATGTAAATTAAATTTACATATAAATGAAAAAGAATTAAAACATTGAGTAATGTATGGCTAGACGCCTAGCTTTTTTTTTGATAATAAGCTTCAATAGGGATTATCATGTGTTTGTGTGTGTATTATAGTTTACAACAGGCTAATCTAACGAATTGAGGTTAGTATGTGTTTTTGTTGTTGTTGTTATTACTTAAAATTGATATGCAAGCTATGCATTCAAAATATACATGTCAATGAAAAGCTATTAAAACTTTGATTTATGATATGTGTGCTTAGAGAGTTTAGAACCCTACAAGAATTTTCACATAAAACACAAAAATTTAACCTTTAATCTCTCTGGTAACAAACTATTGTTTTTAATGTAAATTAAATTTACATATAAATGATGGCTAGACGTCTAGCTTTTGATAATAAGCTTCAATAGAGATTATCATGTGTTTGTGTGTATTATAGTCTACAACAGACTAATCTAACGAATTGAGGTTAGTATGTTGCTGTTGTTGTTGTTGTTGCTGTTTGCTGTTGTTGTTGTTGGCGTTGCTGTAAATTTAAACTGATATGCAAACCCTACATATTAACGAAAAAACATAGACACTTAGATTTAAGTGCTTATAAAGGTTAAGAAAAAAACCCCCCATAAAAATTTATATATGAAAAGAGCATAAGAATTGATTTTTCCGTATATTTTATTTATTTCAAATATATTTTGAAAGCAAAAATTGTAAACATAAATGTCCGCAATTTATTGTATTAAAATTTTGTAATCTATTATAATTATAACTAATCTTTTCTCCTAAATATTTTATAATTTCCTTTGGCGGCTGTAAGTTTCCAAAGCTATCAAAATATTCAATGTCATTTTCAGTTTTCCAGTATGCTACCCAATGTGTACCGGGTCCCTTTGAAATATCCAGATTGATTATCCCGCATTCTTTTTTAAATGGTTTACTTGGTAGAGTGTCACACATAAACACACACCTAAAATGTGGGATATCTTTAGCATATTTCCTTAGTTCTACATCAGAAAGGGCTCTTTTAGGTAGCTTCTTTAAAAATTTTATTGATAAGGTTTTAAGTATAGTCCCAATCCTTTTTTATAGGGTTTTAGGAACATGCCTTTACCCATTGCAATAGCTTCCATTTTACTATTATAACGTTTTGCTTCAGCCAGCTGCTCCTTTCCATTTTTAGCATTTATTGCTTTTGTAATACCAGATACTCCACCAGTTAGACCGCGAAGTACACCAAGTGCAGCGAATATAGGTGCAAGTGGGAGAAAACCTCCAGATTTAGGTAGTGGTATTACTCGAGGAGTTATTATTAAAGATTTTTTCCTCTGAATATGTTATTAGCAACTTTTCGTGAAATTTTAATAGCATCATCCAAGTTTTTTGTTTTCTTTATTTTTAATTAAGCACTTTTTAATGCATGTTTAAATAGTCGATGTCCATTTACTTGACATCGTTACTATTTTTACTATTTACATTCCCCATAACAAATTTTGTTTTTGCTTTCATTACGTTAGTAACAAACCAAGCGTTTGATTTTTCTATAAGACTACTATCACTTGCTTTTACTCTTTGCCAAGCTTTTTCAGCTAAATCTCTATCAGCAATATGTCTTTTTTCTAAATCTTTGGTGTTTAAGTATGCTATATCGTGTTGTCTACAAGCGCTATCTAAAGGATTGATTCCTTGGTCACCTCTAGCTAAACGTTTCTTTAATTTTGTACCAGGTCCACAAAATTGATATCCAGGTAAATGAAATTCAATAGGAAGTTTATCGATGATTTTATTAAGAATACCTTTCCCTTTGAAGTATGGATGATAACTGTTTATCTTTTTATATAAGACTGTTATAAGTATTTATAGTTTTCTAATTAGATGATGAAAGTAAAGTGATTGAAAACCAATAAAATGGTTTGTTTATATATGATATTGCTTAGTAGTTTTCATAATGCGTTTCCTAAAACAACATTTATCAATTAACGTAAAGAATATCGATTCAAAGATAAATTCATCAAAGAGAATACGAAATAGTTCATTACTACCGAACACTATTCGAGCTCTTATTGTTGGACCTTCAAATTGTGGAAAAACAAATGTGATGATAAGTCTGATTGAAAGTCCTAATGGACTGAAATTTAAAAATATTTACTTATACTCAAAGTCAACAGAACAATCAAAATATAAGTACTTGAAGCTGTTAATTAAACCCATTAAGGAGATAAATTTTACATTATTTTCTAATAATGATGACGTAATATCTCCAGACAAAGTCCAACCGAACTCAATGTTTATATTCGATGATATAGCTTGTGAGAAACAAAACCATATCCGATCTTACTTCTGTATGGGACGTCACAAAGATGTTGATAGTTTTTACTTATATCAATCTTATACACGTATTCCAAAACACCTGATTCGTGACAATGCAAATTTATTTATAATATTTATAATGATCATGTTGGTTCTGATATGTCTTTTAATATATTTAATAAGTTATGTTCAAAATGTTGGAAAGAAAAATATGGTTTTTTTATTATTAGTAAGGATGATTCTATGAATAATGGACGCTACAGAAAAGGATTTAACTTATTTATACGTTTATAAAAGAATAGTATAGATATTATAAAATCAGTACATTATATGCTGCTAAACTGATCTGTTCTATCAAAAAATAAAAAAACAACTATCTGCTAAACAGTTAACTAATAAGCAGATTTAACCTATCAATATGGATGAAAATCTAGTTAAAAATCTTATTAAAACACGAAATATTTTGAAAAAGAAATATAAAAGCTTTCAGCTAGGAGAAGTTGCAAATGATGAGTTATTAGAAAAGACGTTTAAACCAATAACAAATCCATTAAAAAAAATATTTCAATCGACTCATAATAATAATAATAAAAGATCAATAATAATAAAAAATGAAAAATATTCAGATAAAAATTTTAAGGATAATAAAGTTACTACCAGCACACCATTTAAAAAGAACAAACCTGATTATAATGCATTTTCTCCAAGCTTTGATTGCAAGGAAATCGAGAAAGTTCATCCGCGTTTAAATCATTTGATGATGATAATGTTAATTTAAAAAAGTTAATTTAAATAAATTAGATAAAACCTTTGGTCCTCATAAGGATAAAAATCATATATGGAGACTGAGTAATGACCCTATCACTTTTAATTCAACCAATATTACTGTAGGTAAAACAAAATGGCCCTTCACATCAGGTTTATATGAACTCTTAATTTATAGGAAACCAGACAGTTTTAATACAGCAGATTTAAATACTTATAAACAAATATTGGAGATGACTAATGCTCATAGAAGAAATAGCAGCATTAATGGTCAAATTAAAGGAAATCGTTCGGAAAAATATACTACAATACTATTATTAGAAAACTATTTAAAGAACAAAGAATGCATAAAGGAAAAGGTTTAATGAAGTTTAATAAAAAAAAGCTTAATTATGTTTATAGGGATGATCCAAATGAATTGGTTGATAGATTACGTGTATTGATTTCATCTACAGCAGCTGGTCACTCAAATCATAATAATGAAATAGTCTCAATTATAGAGGAACTGAGAGAAGCAAAGATTATTGTATTAAAAGTTTATAAAATATCAAACAATCAATATTCATAAAATGCCTATCGATAAGTTTGGTCATTATATTGGTAGCTCTGAAAGATATCAGTACCATCTCTCTAATATTAATTTTAAAGAAATAAAGAAACAAAACGTATCGCTTACAGAAAAACTTGAAGTTTTAGAAACACACTTAAGTAAATTAATACAAGATCAAAGTATCTTACAAAGTAATCTTTAGTTAATAAGAAATTAGGTCATTAGTTAATTTAAAAACTGATAAATTTGAGGAACGTCTTAATGAGACGATTGTTATGAGAACGGGACTTATTACGAAGCATTTAAACATAGAAATATAAATTATATTGCTTTTAATCCTTCGTCAACACAACACTTACATGAATGTAATCTGAGGTAGACGTTAGAGATGGAGCGACAAGAGGTAGTTCAAGAACTACATAAGCAAGCACGCAGAAATTTTATTCGACGACGAGTAGTAACCAAGGGAATAGACAATCTTTGGCAAGCAGATCTTGTTGAAATGGGTGTTTATTCAAAATATAACAAAGGTTATCGGTTCATTTTAACAGTAATAGATACATTTTCAAAGTTTGCTTGGGCTGTTCCTGTAAAATCAAAAGGTAGTATAGATATTACTAATGCTATGAAATCAATTTTTTTACAAAAAAGAATACCAAAGAACTTGCAAACCGATAATGGGAAAGAGTTTTATAATAAAATATTTCAAAACCTGATGAAAAAACATAATATTAAACACTATTCTACATATAGCATCATGAAAGCATCAATTGTGGAACGATTTAATAGAACTTTAAAGGGAATGATGTGGAAAAAGTTTAGTTTACAAGGAAATTATCAATGGATAAATATATACAAGGATTTAGTTAATCAATGTAATAGTAAAAAGCATAAAACCATTGGAATGATGCCAAAGTATGTCAACAAAGGAAATGAACGTTCTATACTAAAACAAGCATATAATCATCCTCAAATTTTTAAAAAAGGTAAACTAAAAATTGGCGACCTCGTTCGAATTAGTAAATATAAGCATATTTTTGCAAAAGGATATACTCTAAACTGGACAACTGAAATTTTTAAAATTAAAACTATACAGAACACAAACCCTATTACTCACTTATTAGAAGACTATCAAGGAAACCCTATTCTTGGCGGATTCTATGAATATGAAGTATTGAAGACACATTTTCCAAATACATACTTGATTGAAAAGGTTATTAAAACCAAGGGACAGCAAGCTTACGTTAAATGGTTAGGATTTTCCAGCCAGCATAATTCTTGGATTAATAGAGATGAAGTTCAATAGCAGTCTATTATATATACTTAATATAATGTAATAAAAAAGAAAAAATATTTTTTTTATAATAAAATTTTTATTGATTATTATGAATTTGCATATTATTTACAAAGTTTTTAAAATTGATTCTTTAAAATACGTTTTAACATACGTGTGTGTGTGTGTGTGTGTGTGTGTGTGTTTTTTTTTAACGAGGAGTAAAAGCATCGAAAGCCTTAGTCAGTGCGCGACTTTAACACTCTAAAAATCTCCTCAGTCGGACGGTTGGTTCCTCCAAGAACCACCGGTGGGTATTACGTCTGGAGGCCGTCAGAGCATTATTGCTCAATCGTCAGTGGTGATCATTAGATCGTCTCAGTCCGGTCGTCCGTCGTTGGTATAGAGGGATTATGGCTGCTTTCACCTGCGTTGCGTTGGTTTGTACGCTCATTATATCTTACCCGTTCGATGCGGCGAAGTTCGGTCATAATTTTCGCTGCTGCTGCTTGAAACACCTTCCATTTTTGGGGAGTATCGCAAATGTGGTGAACAATATTCCTTAAAGTGGGGGTCACACCAAAAGCTTCTGTCAGTTCAGCTCGCTCTGCGTTAAAGCGTGGGCAGTTGAAGAGGATATGCCGAGCATCTTCAATTTCACCCGGACAGTTTGGGCAAAATGGGTCTTCTTCATGCTTAAATCGGTGGAGGTAGTGTTTGAAACATCCATGACCGCTAAGAAGTTGTGTCACATAGAAGTCCACTTCTCCGTGCTTCCGATTGGCCCATTTTTCCACGTCTGGGATAAGGGAAAAGGTCCATCTTCCGTTTTGAGACTGCTCCCAGCGACGTTGCCAACACTCATTGCTGCGCCGTCTTTCGTCAGCCTTTGAGGCATTTTCACCAGCTTTGTAGCAGCGCTGCAGTTCACATGCCAGTATATCGATCGGTGGCATAGCTGCTATTACACCAATAGCGTCATCTGACACTGTGCGGAACGCACTAGCGACCCTCAATGCGCTGAGACGATGAGTCGCCCGAATGCCAGATATGAAGGACGACCTTTGCGTAGCATCCGCCCATACTGGTGCTGCATAAAGCATGATGGAACTCGTAACATTTGCTAGGAGTTTTCTTCTGCTGGATCTAGGTCCACCGATATTCGCCATGATGCGCGAGAGTGCACCATTGACATTCGATGCCTTTTCGCTAACGGACATTAGGTGGTCTTTAAAAGACATGCGTGTGTCAATTATAACACCAAGATATCGCAAATTTGGTTGTGAGGTTATAATATGTTCTTCTGCTCTGAAGGTGAAACACTCCCTCACTTTACGTGAGCTCAGAAGAACCGCCTCTGTTTTTTGCGCTGCAAGCTTAAGATCAACACTTCGCAGCCACGTCGTAATTCTTGAAATCGCTTCACTGCATGATGCTTCTAAAGTGTAAAGTTGCTTTGCTACTACAACCAGGGCGATATCATCCGCGTAGCCTACCAATGAAGTATTCTCAGGGAGAACAATACGGAAAATATCATCGTACATAACGTTCCACAAGGTTGGTCCCAATACTGAGCCTTGTGGGACACCCCGGGACACTTTGTACCGCTTGACGCCATCGTCAGTGTCGTAAAGCAGCAATCTGTTGCTAAGGTAATCGGCGATAATTCGCTGAAGATATCCGGGAATACCGAATGTGCCTAGCGCTTGCAATATGCGTGGCCAGCTAGCCAAATTGAAAGCATTTTTAATGTCGAGTGTTACCACTGCGCAGTACTGCTTATCACCCCATTTCTACCTAATGCCACTTGTAGCGTCGCGAGCTATAGTCAGAACTGCCTGGATAGCATCGATGGTCGATTTTCCTCGTCTAAAACCAAATTGCTTGGAAGATAGTCCGCCTGGTGATTCAAGGGTATCTTGGAGTCTTCTGACGATGATACTCTCTAGTACTTTGCCCAGCGAGTCAAGCATGCATAGTGGTCTGTATGCAGAGGGTTGATCGGGCTGTTTCCCTGGTTTAAGCAGCAACACTAATCTTTGGACTTTCCAGAAAGACGGGAATGTTCCTTCGTTAAGGCACGCTGTGTACATTCTAGCAAACACGCCGGGATCTGCTCGTATGGCGGTTTTCATCGCCACGTTAGGGATGCCATCCAGCCCAGGCGTTTTGGTGTCGGAAATTTTCTGCAATGTCAGAAGTACTTCTTCCGGTGTCACCGGAGGGATATCACCTATGTCTTCAGGTAGCCTATAGCCTTGTAACTGTGCTAGCTGTGGTGGGAAGAGTTCAGACACCACGCTGTTCATAATAGCTGGTTCCGATGGCTGTGGTGCTTTAGGTCCACGTAGTCTGCTCATCACCACTTTGTACGCCTTTCCCCACGGGTCAATATCCGCCATGTCCCGAAGCCTTTGGAAGCTGGACTCTTTGCTTTTTTCGATCGTCTTCTTTAGCTGTTTTCGGCATTCCTTAAGGTTTTCATGCAACGATTGCCACGTTGGGCGATTTCGAGCACGCGTTACTTTCCCTCGCGCCTCAATGCATCGTCTTCTACATTCCGCAATTTCGTCATTCCACCAGTAGGCCGGTTTCCTGATTGGCGCTTTTTTCCTTCTCGGCATTGCTGCGTCACATGAGGTTATTATTCGCTGTCGGATGTTTGCCGCCATGTTTGTCGCTCTTTCATCCACTGTTTCTCCCTCATTCCAAACAATCTGAAACACTTCAGCATCGAAAGCGTGTTGCTTCCATCCCTGCGTCTGTGCTTTAATTATCCTTCTCGGGATAAATAAATGCTGCAGTTCAATGACGATCGCACGATGATCACTGTGCTTATAATAATTATCAACATTCCATGTGCTGTTACGCGCAATGGAATTGTGCGCAAACGTGAGATCCACTGCTGACTGTCTATTACCAGCTTCAAATGTGTGGTGACCATTGTTGAGAAGCTCAACATCCAGGGTTGCAAGGCATTCCATAAGGAGTGTCCCTCTACGATTTGTGCTCCTACTACCCCATCTTGTCGACCAGGCATTAAAATCGCCTGCAATCACTATGGGTGACTTCCCTCGGGCCTCTGCAACAAGCTCCGTTAGAAACCGCTCAAATTGGGTGATGTCCATTTGGGGTGGCGCATAGCACGAAAAGAAAAATATCCCATCGAATTTTGCCCAGGTGAAGCCCGTGTTAGCGGCTGGAGCTTTACTTTGAAATGCCCTGCCACTAAGGGTCCATATTGCGGCTTTGCTTGGCGCATCTGTCACCCACTCAGAGCCGTTCATGTTGTGGTGCTGCTCACACAAGAGAGCAAGATCAAACTGTCGCTCAAAAATCGTCTGTTGCAGCAAGTCCTGCGCTGCGATGCAGTGGTTAAGATTGAGTTGAACGATTTTCATTCTCATCTTTTCCTTCTAACCGCCTTCTGGTGCTCTGGGCAGCGAGCGCTTCCAGCTGCATGATTACCTTTGCATAGCGCGCATTTTTGTTTATTACTGCACGTCACCGCCATATGTCCATTTTCTCCGCACTTTCTGCAGAGGGTGCTCCTATCTATGTCCTCTTTGCAGTCCTTAGCTATGTGATTGTACTTCCAGCATTTAAAACATCGCTTTGGCGAGTCACTCTCTCGTACTCTGCAGGAAACCCACCCAATGCGTATCCGCTGCACCTTTAGTACCTTAACTGCGTCTTCTGCCGGTAGACTGACATAAGCCGTTTGCGTACCTTGATATCCCGTTTTGAGGTTTCCTATCGATCCCTCGTCGGGCTGTCGTATTTCGCACTTCGCATGTAGTGCGTCACATACTTCTGCTTTGGTGGTGACTTCATCAAGATCCCTCAGCTGAATAACGATGGAGTGGGTTTTCACCGAGACTTTGGCAGAGTCGCCTAGCACGTTCTCCACTGCTGTTTGGTATGAACTAGTGTTCTGTTCCGGTTCACGCTTAAGCTCCAGTAAAAGGTCGTTTTTCGCGGTACGTCGAATTGCTTTTACATTTTCTCCAAGAGACTTAAGCGCATCATCGCTTTTAATTTTCCGTAGAATTTCAGCGTACGTCTGATTCTCATTCGCGGAAATAATCAAAGCATCTGGTCTAGCTTTTACCTGCTTGGGCTTTGTCTTAGGATTCTTTTTCGGGCCAACTTTTTCCCACTTCTGTTTCATTTTTGGCGGTGGCCTGCTTTCTTTTCTGCCATCGGCTGGTGCCTCTGTATCTCCAACCTTTGTTGGAATTTCTACGGCGACAGTTCCAGGTATGATAGGCTCCTTAGCTTCTTGGCTTAGGGTTTGCTTCCTGTTGTTTGCAGACAAAACTGCTGCATATGTGCGTTTTTTCTGAGCGTTTTTTCAGAGTCCGGTCTTCTTTTTTGAGGTGCGACGGTTTGGAGCCATGGTGACGTTTGAGAGGAGTTATTTCGTCTAATAACCTCTTTAGCGACATCATCATGCTGTTCAATGGCGGTGAGCTCGTAGAGTGCTTTAATGCAATCAATTGCATCTCGCATTGGCTGATGGATTGAGCGCCTTTTCCCATCCTCAAGCATATCCACAAGCTTCCTAATCTGAGACCCGAGCCTGCAGAAAGACGTTGTTTCTGGCTTGTCAGATTTTCCAGCCCCTGTTGGTGTTTTGGTTATTTCGGTGGTTTCGCAGGTTTCCTTGTTTTGCCGGGACTTCACCGGAGATCTTATCACCTTTGCCTTATTTTCGAAGGGGTCGCTTGTGAAAGTGCCACCTCTTGCGTCGTTAGTTGGTGTTTTTCTTGTAGCTGTATCTGCTGCAGCAGCGAAGTGTGCCACCGCTACAGCATTGCGGTCATTGGATGACGACGACTGGGAGCCCGCTTGCTCACTCCCTAAAGCCGCCGGTACTGGGGATCCGACTCCCTGCACCGTAGTTCTACTTCCTTCTATAACCTTCATTGTGGTTTTATTTTCAGGGTCTCCTTCCCTTAGCATTTTATGCCTTCTGCCAGGCTAGTTTTTAAGGGGCCCTTCCCTTTAAACTACCGCCCCTCTGGGGTCAGACGCAGGCCAAGGAGCCGCCCAATCTGGGACAGACGCGCCTTGGGTTTTTTATTTGGAACAAGTTTACTTTACGGGCTACGCACCGATTTTTTTTTTTTTTTTAGAAAAATGGGGTTTTACCCCCTTAAAAGGAATACGTAAGAAAAAAAGCCCGGACTCTTCTAGTTTTTTTTTTTAAAATCCCCAAAGTTTTGAAAAAAGTGCAAAATGGGTACATGTACACAATACCAAACATGACATTTTAAAAATTTTTTTTTTGTAATGTGTATTTGGAGGTAAAATAGGGAATGGTGAAAAAAGAAAAGGTCTATCTGAAGTGGTTTATAAGATATAGTGGTTCAACATTGAAGAAATGGGCCCAAAAAGGAGTGATCTTTTTGTCCTTTAAAAGTAAACATTATGAGTATCAAAAGAAAGGTATTAACAACAGCTATTGAAAGAGTTATTAATAATTGAAATCGATGCATAAATTTTGAAGATAATAGTGTTTTTATAATGTTTATAAGATTCTCAACGTTTCGTACAAGGCGAAATAACTTCATAATAAAAAAAGCACCAGAAAAAAAATCAAGTAATTATACAAGAGCATATAAGAACTTTTGAAGAAAATATTGTTGAAGATGAAAATATCGCGCGATTTTTTCTAACAATTTTTCATTATGTCAGTATAACATATGAAGCAGTTTTGAAGACAAATATAGCGCCGCAGGCGAAAAATTGTTATAAAAAATCGCGCGATTTTTTCTAACAATTTTTCATTATGTCAGTATAATATTTAATTTTTTTGTTAATATGTTTATTATTTTTTATCTCTTTGAAGAAAGATTCTGTAGTCCTGAAAAGGTCTGATTTTGGTTGCATTTTATAGTGTTTACCTCACTCAATCGTCCTCACTTTTGGATCCGGAATCAACCAAATTACTAAGGACTGTATTGACTGGGTTATACAGTTCTCCAGCAATTTGGAAGAACTCCTTTAGTGGATCCAAACCAAGGTTCCGGCATCTTTTGGAAAACATAAATTTCGCCAAATATTCAGCAAAAAAACGTTTTCTGCGAGAAAATGGCGAAAGATATGCCTTCGCGTGCTTCCAAAGTCCTTCGATGGTGTTGGTGTGGGCGCCGGTGTCCGGATCTACGAAGTGAAGTGAATGGTTGACCGTTAGGTGTTCAAAACCTTCACGATCCAAACATTCGTATGACTGAAATAGAAAAAAATTAATAATTAAATAAGCAAATGTTAAATAAATGGACTTACCTTCCAACAATCCGAAATTATGGTAGTCCCTGGCAGTATCCAATCTTTAATTATCGCTAATAAGACGACTGCGCTTCGGGACTCCACCGGGACAAGGAAACAGCGTCCGCTCCCTTCCTCAATCCCTCCGAAAACCCACTGTCCCTCAACCGCGTGTCCTCTGTGGTACTTGCGACGTCCAAACTTAGACTCATCGATCTGTACTACCATGTCTGGCCCACCAATTTTTTCATGTTCAGTAATCATTTTAAAAATGACTACCTCCCGATGAAATGATGACCAGTCCACGGCAGTGTTTTTGGATACTCTAATTTGTTCGCAGATGAAGTCTAGTTGGACGTTTTTAAGCCACAGGTAGGTGAACGAGACGATTTGGAAGAGGGACAAGTGGGATTTCATAAAGAACGTGTCCGTTCTTATGGATTTCTTCTCTCCACACCGTACTCGCTTCCTATAGGTGTTGGTGTAGTGCTGGTAGCACCTCCACTGGAAGCCATCAACCGCCTCCTCACTGGCCTTCAGTTGCATGAAATGGCCGTTGGAGCACTTCAAAGAATTTGAAGGTGCTATCAACGACCACTCCTGTAACTTCAAAATGACCTCCATAGATATGGGGCCATCCACTTTGCAGTTAAACACTTGAAAAATTTCTATTAAATTCATGTCCGACATGGTTAAATAGATGTTACTCAATGATTTCAGAATGTTGCAAAAGCATTGCAAATGAAAATTTTCTGAATTAACGGGACTTCTTTCGCGAGAATTCATGGCCTACTTGAAAATTTGCATACATTTGAATTCGGGAAGAAATACATGAACGCATTTTGAAGTGTTAATTTTTGTGTAAGTAGGAAATAGAAAAGCAGTGTTTTCTTTAAAATTAATGAATGGATTTCAATGATTAATGCTTCTTTCAGTAGGTATTAACACAACCTTTCTTCTGATACCCATAATGCTTACTTTTATAGAAGAAAAAATACTAACTTTTTTGGGCCAATTTCTTCAATTTGGAACCACTATATATTCTAAAATACTTGAGATAGAGCTTTTATTTTTCCACAATTCGCTATTTTACCTCCAAATACACATTACAAAAAAAAAAATTAAAAAATGTCATGTTTGGTATTGTTTACATGTACCCATTTTGCACTTTTTTCAAAACTTTGGGGATTTTTAAAAAAAAAACTAGAAGAGTCCGGGCTTTTTTTTTTGCACGATCATGATCAGCGCCCGAAAATACATAATAAAAAGGCATAAGTGTAGTTTACGGGCTATCGCCCGTACCGGCTATCGCCCGTAAACTACACTTATGCCTTTTATTTTTTTTTAATTATTTTTATTTTTTTTTTTTAATTCTTTTTTAATTTTTTTTGTTTTCTTTTTAATTAATTTTTTTTTATTATTTTTTTTATTTTTTCTTTATTTTTTTTATTTTTTTTTATTTTTATTTTTTTTTTTAATTTTTAAAATTTTTTTTTTTAATTCTTTTTTAATTTTTTTTTTTGTTTTCTTTTTAATTAATTTATTTTTTATAATTTTTAAATTTTTTTTTTTTATTTTTTTTTTTTTTTTATTTTAATTTTTTTTTATTTTACTGGGGTCCGTCGGTTTGTCAGGCCCAAAGGAAAACGGAGTCCTCCCTGCGGGATACCGTTGATGCTCTTTCGGGTGGAAGGAGGGACCGCTTCGGGGAAATAACCCCTAGCCGACGACGCACTCGGTTCAGCCGACTGGGGTCCTTCCTCTTCCTGGAAGAGAGACCGCTTCGGGGAAAGGCCCCTAGACGATGACGCATTCGGTCTATCGACTGCAGTCTCTTCTATTCCCAGAAGGGGGACCACTTCGGGAATTGGTCCCTAGACGACGACGCATTCGGTACTGCCGACTGCGGTCCCTTCCTGAAGGAACACCTAGGTTTGAGTACTGCCGACCGCTTCGGTACAGACGCAGACCAGAAAGCCGCCCAATATGGAACAGACGCTTCTGGATTTGTAACTGGTGGTCCGCGGGGTCGTAATGCCCGAAGGATTTCGATGAAACGTAATCCTCCCCTGCGGTTTGTGTGTGTGTGTGTGTGTGTGTGTGTGTGTGTGTGTGGTTTTTTTTTTTAACGAGAGAAAAGCATCGAAAGCCTTAGTCAGTGCGCGACTTTAACACGCTAAAAATCTCCTCAGTCGGACGGTTGGTTCCTCCAGAAACCACCGGTGGGTATTACGTCTGGAGGCCGTCAGAGCATTATTGCTCAATCGTCAGTGGTGATCATTAGATCGTCTCAGTCCGGTCGTCCGTCGTTGGTATAGAGGGATTATGGCTGCTTTCACCTGCGTTGCGTTGGTTTGTACTCTCATTATATCTTACCCGTTCGATGCGGCGAAGTTCGGTCATAATTTTCGCTGCTGCTGCTTGAAACACCTTCCACTTTTGGGGAGTATCGCACATGTGGTGAACAATATTCCTTAAAGTGGGGGTCACACCAAAAGCTTCTGTCAGTTCAGCTCGCTCTGCGTTAAAGCGTGGGCATTTGAAAAGGATATGCCGAGCATCTTCAATTTCACCCGCACAATTTGGGCAAAATGGGTCTTCTTCATGCTTAAATCGGTGGAGGTAGTGTTTGAAACATCCATGACCGCTAAGAAGTTGTGTCACATAGAAGTCCACTTCTCCGTGCTTCCGATTGGCCCATTTTTCCACGTCTGGGATAAGGGAAAAGGTCCATCTTCCGTTTTGAGACTGCTCCCAGCGACGTTGCCAACACTCATTGCTGCGCCGTCTTTCGTCAGCCTTTGAGGCATTTTCACCAGCTTTGTAGCAGCGCTGCAGTTCACATGCCAGTATATCGATCGGTGGCATAGCTGCTATTACACCAATAGCGTCATCTGACACTGTGCGGAACGCACTAGCGACCCTCAATGCGCTGAGACGATAAGTCGCCCGAATGCCAGATATGAAGGTCGACCTTTGCGTAGCATCCATACTGGTGCTGCATAAAGCATGATGGAGCTCGAAACATTTGCTAGGAGTTTTCTTCTGCTGGATCTAGGTCCACCGATATTCGCCATGATGCGCGAGAGTGCACCATTGACATTCGATGCCTTTTCGCTAACGGACATCAGGTGGTCTTTAAAAGACATGCGTGTGTCAATTATAACACCAAGATATCGCAAATTTGGTTGTGAGGTTATAATATGTTCTTCTGCTCTGAAGGTGAAACACTCCCTCATTTTACGTGAGCTCAGAAGAACCACCTCTGTTTTTTGCGCTGCAAGCTTAAGATCAACACTTCGCAGCCACGTCGTAATTCTTGAAATCGCTTCACTGCATGATGCTTCTAAAGTGTGAAGGTGCTTTGCTACTACAACCAGGGCGATATCATCCGCGTAGCCTACCAATGAAGTATTCTCAGGGAGAACAATACGGAAAATATCATCGTACATAACGTTCCACAAGGTTGGTCCCAATACTGAGCCTTGTGGGACACCCCGGGACACTTTGTATCGCTTGACGCCATCGTCAGTGTCGTAAAGCAGCATTCTGTTGCTAAGGTAATCGGCGATAATTCGCTGAAGATATCCGGGAATACCGAATGTGCCTAGCGCTTGCAATATGCGTGGCCAGCTAGCCGAATAGAAAGCATTTTTAATGTCGAGTGTTACCACTGCGCAGTACTGCTTATCACCCCATTTCTACCTAATGCCACTTGTAGCGTCGCGAGCTATAGTCAGAACTGCCTGGATAGCATCGATGGTCGATTTTCCTCGTCTAAAACCAAATTGCTTGGAAGATAGTCCGCCTGGTGATTCAAGGGTATCTTGGAGTCTTCTGACGATTATACTCTCTAGTACTTTGCCCAGCGAGTCAAGCATGCATAGTGGTCTGTATGCAGAGGGTTGATCGGGCTGTTTCCCTGGTTTAAGCAGCAACACTAATCTTTGGACTTTCCAGAAAGACGGGAATGTTCCTTCGTTAAGGCACGCTGTGTACATTCTAGCAAACACGCCGGGATCTGCTCGTATGGCGGTTTTCATCGCCACGTTAGGGATGCCATCCAGCAGTGTGTGTGTGTGTGTGTGTGTGTGTGTGTGTGTGTGTGTGTGTGTGTGTGTGTGTGTGTGTGTGTGTGTGTGTGTGTGTGTGTGTGTGTGTGTGTGTGTGTGTGTGTGTGTGTGTGTGTGTGTGTGTGTGTGTGTGTGTGTGTGTGTGTGTGTGTGTGTGTGTGTGTGTGTGTGTGTGTGTGTGTGTGTGTGTGTGTGTGTGTGTGTGTGTGTGTGTGTGTGTGTGTGTGTGTGTGTGTGTGTGTGTGTGTGTGTGTGTGTGTGTGTGTGTGTGTGTGTGTGTGTGTGTGTGTGTGTGTGTGTGTGTGTGTGTGTGTGTGTGTGTGTGTGTGTGTGTGTGTGTGTGTGTGTGTGTGTGTGTGTGTGTGTGTGTGTGTGTGTGTGTGTGTGTGTGTGTGTGTGTGTGTGTGTGTGTGTGTGTGTGTGTGTGTGTGTGTGTGTGTGTGTGTGTGTGTGTGTGTGTGTGTGTGTGTGTGTGTGTGTGTGTGTGTGTGTGTGTGTGTGTGTGTGTGTGTGTGTGTGTGTGTGTGTGTGTGTGTGTGTGTGTGTGTGTGTGTGTGTGTGTGTGTGTGTGTGTGTGTGTGTGTGTGTGTGTGTGTGTGTGTGTGTGTGTGTGTGTGTGTGTGTGTGTGTGTGTGTGTGTGTGTGTGTGTGTGTGTGTGTGTGTGTTTACACTCGATCGAGGATATACAAAAACAAATAAAATTTTAACAACATCTAATAGAGAATATTTGAATCAATCATGAATGAAATATTAAATGTTCTTCAAAAACCAATGTATGATGATAGTATTATAAAGAGGGAATATCATAGCTACTCTCCATATTTAAAGTCCTTCAACAATAATGATGAGATTCGTATACCAATTCAAAATCAGGATCTGTTTGTCTTACCGAGTGAGAGTATGATTTATATTCATGGTTTTATAGTCAAACATGAAGGAGAAAAAGATGTGGTAGCATCGGGTGTGAAATTTAAAAACAACTTTATTTCATATCTGTTTGATGAAATTCGATATGAAATTAATGGATTGAAGTTGATCGTACTCGTAGTCTTGGAATTTCATCTATAATGAAAAATTTTGTATCGTTGAATAAAGCTGAAAGTAATACCTTAAAAAATGATGGTTGGTGTCTTGAAGAAAATTTCACCTTGGAAAGAACTCACTTTAGTTGTTGTATTCCACCGAAAATGTTAATTTGTTTTACCGAAGATTATACTAAAATAATATTAAATTCAAAGCATGAGCTTATCCTCCAACGTTCTTCATCTAATGATAGATCATTTCATCCTACTAATGCAACAGAACAAGTAAAATTAACAATACTGGATATAACATGGAAAATGCCACATATACAACTATCGGATATGGCTAAATTAGAAATGTTTAAGATAATAAATAATAAAAATCGTATTTTAATTCCTTTTCTATACTACCCAAGAGTACAAAGGTCTTGTGGAATGTAAAACTGGCTTCACAAAATGTAAGACCTAGATTTCTCATCATTGGTTTACAAATTGAGAAGAGTAAAGAGCAAGGAAACACATTTGATCATTGTAATATATCTAATTAAAAAGTATATCTAAACTCTGATTCATATCCTTATGATGATTTAAATAGTCGTTTTGAAATGGTGCAGTATGCTGTATTATACGATATGTATGCCTAATTCCAGCAAAGTTATTATGTGCGGGAGCCTCAATCATTATTAGATATCGTTAAATATAAGGCTATTGCACCGCTTATTGTTGTCGATGTAACACATCAAAATGAAGCATTTAAAGTTGGACCTATTGATATACGAGTAGAATTTGATACCGAAGCAAACAAACCAATTCTGGATAAAACTTCAGCCTACTGCTTAATAATCCATGATCGTTTAATTGAATACTCACCTCTAAGGGGTCGTCCATAAACTACGTTACCAATTTAGGGGGGGGGGGGGGGGTTTTGAAATGCACTACGATAAGTAACGGTAGAGGGGGGGAGGTGTTTAGATATTGTAACGTTACCAAAAATTAAAAAATCGACGAAAAACCTCTAATTAATAACACAATCATTTCAAAAATTTTTAACCTTACATGTTTATGTTTGATCGTCTAAATTGATGGTTAACTTTTGTTTCAACGATTTCTTCCACCACCTTTTCCCTCGACACCTTTGGCGTTAAGACCTGAATGTTCTTGATTAAAGGAGATACCGTATGACATGTACTGTCTTTCTCAGAAAGAAGAAATCGGTTCAAGGTCGTGTCCTACCTGCGGCTTGTATTTCGTTTTTAAAACTTCTATGAATTGCCATAAGTTTGTATTATATCGTTTACAAAAAATCGGAATAAAAAATACTATTTAAATAAATCAATTTTCAGAAAGCATTTACACAAAATCACAGAACTTAGTGCAGCTCGGGTGCAGCCTTTAAGGGTACTCTGTCAAAGACCAGGTGAATTTCTTTGCGTTAGAAATGAGGATTCACCTGAATAGGTGAATTTCTTTGCGTTAGAAATGAGGATTCACCTGAATGGGTCGACATAGAATCCGATGAAAAATTCTATTTTGTAGAATCCTCAACAAAGCTACCAGCTTCTTCTATCCCAGTGATTGAGAGCATCGAATCTTGGATCGCAGATGGAATAGCTTTTACAGATGATATTAATTATTGATTTGTTTCAAATTGTTCCTTTAAAATTTTCTAGTCATACTAGTCACTCATACTAGTGAAAATTGTCAGAGCTAGTCAAAATATATAATCATTCGAATGAATTAATTTCATATGTCACGTTACTTTAGGGGGGGGGGGTGGGGTTTTGAAAAACACTACGAAAGTAACACAGGGGGAGGGGGGTAAAAAAACCGGAAAATCAGTAACGTAGTTTATGGACGACCCCTAACCAGTGAAATTAAAAGAATTATTTAAATGTATGTTAATTATAAAAATGGTAATCAGTCATTATCTGGTCCTTATTGTAGAAGGTATTGAATACAAAAAATATGCATGGATTAAAAGGATATCAGAGATTAATTTATTGTAACTATTGTGGTAGCAACGCTCACTTAGAGGATAAGTGTAAGAAAAAAAAAGATGATCAAAAGTTAGCAAAATGGTTAAAGGAACAAAAAGACTCTAAAAAGAAGATTGGTACAGGAGTAAAAAATGTAAAAACAGAAGAAGAAGGAGAAGAAGAAGAGGAAGAAGATAGACCAAAACTTATACTCTACTCTAATCAGTAAAATTAGAATAATAATTATTAAAGTATAATTTAAAAAATGTAATTATTATTCATAAGTATTCTATGTTTCCTTCCTATATATATATATATTTAAAAATAAAGAAGACAAAAATTATTTTTTTAAAATTTTGTTATTAGTTATTTTTTCTTTTAATATATGATGATTTATTTGTTAATAGTTTTAATTAATTAATTAATTAATTTTATAGTGACCCCATGCAAGGGTGTCTGCTCCATTTTCTAATATAAATAGCTTATCATCTAAATAGCTTAACACAATTTTATATATTTCTTGAGTATATAACTTATGTATTTTAGATCTAATAGTATACATCTTATCATAATAAATTTTCTTATCATATAAACACTTTTTATAATCGCTAATGCTAAGAGACATCAAGGCTGATGTTTTGACACCTTTAGCTTTTTTAATTTCGTTATCACCTACAACACTTATCGAATACATTTTGGATCTTAATCCAATGAATTCCCTCATTATTTTTCCACTATTTTCGACTTTCATAAACCCTAAAACTTTTTTATTTTTCCTTTCTATGTTATAGGGATTGTCAACTTTATAATCAGATGTATCAAATTTTAAGTTGATGTCTGCTTTAATCTCATTATAAAAGTCATCAGTTTTAATTGAATAAATAAATAAATCCGTATCCATATAGCATAAACTCAAGTTTTTATCAAATTTTGGTATCATGTAATCATAATGAAAATCATACATTTTCCACTTTGACAATTCAAGAACTACAAATCCTATATAAATTGGTTTATCATATAGGGTATGTATTCTATTTAGTTGAATTGCTGCCATATTTTCAGTGAACCTTGTAGAGCTATGGAAATTCGGTTTAGCAATTAAATTTCTTGCTTCTAATCTTCTACCGCTACTTTCCCACTCACAAACAATTTTCACGTCTTTCCTCTTATCCACATTCTCCATGGTTTTTCCATACACTGCATTATTTAACAATTTAAAAAAATTCTTTTCAAAATCGTTTCTAGCTTGAGTTCTATGCATAGTATTTAAATCAGTATATTTCTTTAACCATGGAGATTGCTTAATTTTTAGAATTCTATGGATATTTTTCAACTTGAGTCCATTTTGTAAGCATTGTTGTAAATTAATATAATGTATGATGTAATTTGATTTATTATATAAATCAACAATAAGCTTTTGATGTTCACCTTTAGGACTTTTTTATTCATTGAACAAAACGGTAAATCATTATGTAAATTGTGAACTTCGGTAGGAGTCTCTAAATCGACTTCCAATATATATCCTTCGTTAGAATCATTAGAATGTTCATTTAACGAGAAAGTTGACACATCATCAACCCATTCAAATTTTCCTTCAGGTAAATATTGAGACATTGCCCAACCATACCTATTATTAGCATCTAAATACATGAGGTAGTTCGATGGTTTTCCACTATCGAAATCACTCATGTATTTATTATTTACTTTGACATGTCGTTTTGAACATTGAACAATGCCTCCTCTTATACCTTTTTGAATGAATTTAATCGTATCAATGTCTGTTAATAACTCTAATTCTATTTTCGTATACTTTAGCATAGCTCCCCAAGATAGTCCGGGAGCTGTATAGTACTGACAAGGATCTAAATTGTAAATAGATTTACAGACTTTTCTGAAATTTTCAAAGACATCTGTTAAAAGTAATACATCTGTTTTGAGATAAAGCTCTAAGTACTCGTGTAGTGTTGAACAACTAAAAGTTGACCATTGATAATCATCAACACTACACTCTTCGTTAGTTAGTTTATTAAAGAATTTTTCTCTTGGAGGTAAACATTCCTCTTGAAGGCGATTCATTGAATCAAAATAGTCATAGGCGAATACACCCTTTTGCCTCAAGAGATTAAATTCCTCATCAACCGGAAACTCTGAACGTAAAACAGAAAAATCTGAATGAGATAAATTGTTGGCTAAGCTTGAAAGACCAGAAGCCATAAATCTAAATGAATCTAAAAATCTCAATTCAAGACTTCCACCATCATTTTCGAAATGTATATACTTGGAAACTGAAACATAAATTTCCTTATTTATTGGTACTACATTTATTCTACCGGGAATCGATGAGAGTTCTTTAATAAACAAGTGACAATCATATAGAGAAAGATTATGAAAAAAAATTGGAATAAAGTTTACATTTTGATAATTTAAATTACATATATTGTGTGCTGGACCTCGATATTTACCAGTTAAATGACAATGATCTGCTACTACTCTAAAGTTATCATCATCATTATCACCATCAACATCATTTAAAGGTTTTTCACATATATGACACATGGTACTATTATTTTGAATATATAATTCTTCAGGAGTGAGGAAATTCATTGGAATAACTTTACTTAAATAGTCAATATAAATGCTCTTAGCATCGCTAACTAAATTTATAAAAAAATGTTTAGGTGCATCTTCACCAGTATGTACTCTAAACTTATCTAAGGAATTATTAAAACTACACTTAATATAGTAGCTATATGCGCAGGGATTATGACTCTGTACAGTTTTTATATGTTTAAAATTTTTAAAATGTAGTTTACTATTTTATTATATTAGGAACCTTTGTTACTATTCGGCTACACTTTAGTCGATGACGCTGTAATTTATACTCCGAACTGAAGTACTGCAGGCAGCAATTACATAGAAACATTCTATTATCATGTCGTGTAACTTGTGAACGTTAAAGTCTGTAAATAAAAAGACAAAATTTGTTAAAAATGCTGTTGATATATATATATATATATATAATAAAGAAAAATAAATATATGAATGAATATAATTTTTTTGCCTTGAAATATTTTTGATCTATATATAATGAGATTTGTCTCCTTCCTGAAGTAAAAGCAAATTGTGGTGTGTTCTCTTCGTCTCCTTTGTAAAGTAGTAGGGTCCGACAATACTTTTCATCTCATCATCGAACCCGAATACATTAATGCTTAATCTAGGATTATTTTCTTCGAATATTTTAATGTCTTTTACTGGTAGCGGAAAAACAAGACTTTCAAAGTTGATTGTTAAATCATTGCCCAAGTGTATTATGGAGGCTGTAATATCCTCCACATTATAGCTGGAACATCTATCAGAGCTTTTATTAACTGGAGCCAGTGCTGATATTACTGCCCATTTGAAGCAATATTCATCAGAATTTTCTACATTGATACAAGCCTTTTTATTATATAAAAATTTTGGTAATAGGATATATTGCGATCCTTTTATTGGCTTGTACTGGTTGATATTAATTTCTAAATGTAAAATTCTAATGAGAGTCCAAACGCTGTCACGTTCTTGAAACTCTGACATTTTTGACACTAAATTATCACATTTTTCACCAAAAATGTTATTTAAGTCTGTCGACTCTTGAATCATAACCATTTTGGTTTGATGTGATTTAATGTCAATTGACATCTCATATTCGCTCATTTTAACGTATTCACAAAACAATTCCATATTAAATTTAATATTGACGTGCTTCTGCAACATTTCTTGAAGAGTTTCTATAACTATATTTTTGGCGTTTGCTAAAAACTCTTCGGGAATCAATAAATTCTCATTATTATTTTTGTGTATAAATGACTCTATACGTTCATTAAATACAGATGAGGTTCTAGTTAAATTCTCATTAACTATTTCACCACTATTTTTTTTATGCTCATTTGTTCTGATGTTATATTCCCAATTCTTCGTCAAAATCTCTTTCTTACAAGTATTGCAATAGAGATTGGGGACTGAATTTGGTAAAATCGCCTGGATACTTTGAATGCTTGTTGTGTTTCCTGCTGCTGCTGCTGCTGCTGATGTTGACGCTGCAGTCAAGGAAGAAGAAGATACTGCATGTAGTTTTCCTTTATGCTGATTTAAATTATCCTTCCGTAAAAATAACTTCTTACATACATCGCATTGAAAATGTTGCGATTGTTGGTTTTGGTGTTTTACTCGTATATGTCTGTTAAGATTGCATTTTTTGTTGAAACTTAATCCGCACTCGTTGCAAGTAAAGGATACCATTTTTATTGATAATTTTTTTATTTTTTATTTATTTTAATGTTTAATAAAGTGTCTTTGTTTGCTTTTTAAATTAAACTTTCCTTTCTTTTAGTTGTATAAGCTTTCAATGAAAAGATCTTTTACGAACTAAAGCTAATATATTTTTTGGTTCGCCTTATATTGAAGTTTTTTTTTCAGACTGGTACTATACATTCATAGATACATCTCTCTCTCTCTCTATCTCTCTCTCTTTCTCTATCTCTCTATCTTTCTCTCTCTCTCTCACACTCTAAAGCTCTATGCAGAGCTTGCATATCAATTTCAATTTACAGCAACAATAACAACAACAACAGTTTATCACCAAAAAAGTTAAAGGTTAAATTTTTGTGTTTCATATGAAAATTCTTGGGTTCTAAACTTTCTAAGCACACTTATCATAAATCAAAGTTTTAATGGCTTTTCATTGACATGTATATTTTGAATGCATAGCTTGCATATCAATTTTAAGTAATAACAACAACAAAAAAAAAACACATACTAACCTCAATTCGTTAGATAAGCCTGTTGTAGACTATAATACACATACACATGATAATCTCTATTGAAGCTTATTATCAAAAAGCTAGACGTCTAGCCATACATTACTCAATGTTTTAATGGGTTTTTTTATTTCATTTATATGTAAATTTAATTTACATTAAAAACAATAGTTTATTATCAAAAAGATTAACCCTATTGAAGCTTATTATCAAAAAAAGCTAAGCTTCTAGAATGTTCTAGAATGTTCTCGAAGGAATTGATATCTACAACAACAACAACAATAGTAAACAGCAACAACAACAACAACAACAACAGCAACAGCAACATACTAACCTCAGTTCAGTACATTGATCTGTTGTAAACTATAATATATACAAACACATGATAATTTTTGTTTCTATACTTTAGATTCATTAAAACATATGAGCTTTATTTCTGTACTATTGACACAAACCACATTAAAATTCTCTCATTCTTCTATACAAAACACACTAACACATGATATTATAAACACAAACCTAACATTTTTCTATACTATAGACACAAGCCACATTGAAAATTCTCCCATTCTTCTACACAAAACACACTGACAACATGATATTCACTAGATGAATATATTATAGACACAGACCTAAGATTTTTTCCTATACTATAGACACAAACCACATTAAAAATTCTCTCATTTTTCTATACAAAACACACTAACACATGATATTATAAACACAAACCTAACATTTTTCCTATACTATAGACACAAACCGCTTACCTATTGTAATAGTTCCCCATTCCCCCGCATATGGCGCTGATGGCAAACTCCTGACTCCTGCGCCAGAACCCCCATATCGTACCTACTAAAGTCTAATATTTCAGAGAGTATATCATTTAACTTATTTGGAGAACAAATCTTTAAATCAATCTCTCTCGAAAGCATGATTTTCGACTTAGATTTTAATTGCTTGAGACCACAGATCTATTCGAGAAAATGTCTTTAAGCTTATTGGTAAATTCTCACCCTTTAAAACCGAAACTTTTTCTAATACAAAATCACCTGGATCAGTATATTCTGAAATTGTTACCAGCCTATAAAATACATTAAACAAGATGGCAGTAACACTTACTGTCTATATCTGCCATATTCAGGAACAATAATGTTATAAAAACACATTTATTTTTTTTATTTTTATGTGAGCATAATACTGAGGGATTACGCTCATATGATCCTCGGTTGTTTCTTTCAACAGATATTTTTTACCTTAAATATGTTGGCAGCCCCAGAATTAAAAAAAAAATTCTAACTGAAATCAGAAAACTTTTTTTATTGAACTCATTTTAAATGAGAAATATATGTTTTTGGATTTTTTTGTTGTTGTTCGATATTCTAGAAAAGGGCACTTGAAGGATTTTTTGAAAAAAAGTCAAGTTTCAGTAGCTATAACTTTGGTATACTAATTTGGGTTTTTAAGTTTTTGCAAAAAATAGCTCAAAACTATCCTTAATTTCCCAGTTTAGTTCTATTTTGTAAAGAAACAAAACTCCGGTCCCAAATAAAGGATCCGAAAAATTTTGCTCCATACAAATAAGGACCACTCTAGTGTACATGATAACGAACAAATTTTCAAACGATGTTTCTGAAATTTTAGTATGTTTTTATTATGCATATAAAAAACTGTAGGATGAACTAATGATATGAAGATTGGAGAGAAATTCACATCGAGTAGAATATAATCTCAGAATTACTGAGAAGTTGTGTAAAAAGTAAAAAAACGCTTCAAGCTGTACCTGTTCTTAATCTCATCGAATATAAAAACACTTTTTTTATTTTTGTATATTTTATTTTTTGAGATATTTTATTAATCTCAATATTATTGGTCTCATAAATTTTCTTTTTTTTTTGAGGTTCAAGAAGCTCTTCAATAGCGGGTTTCACACACATGGTCCTACATGTTGTCACGCACAGTAGGACAAGCCTCGTATTTGACCGTTCGAACTCTCGATACAGCCGACTACAACATGTTATCTTGAATGAAATATTTCCAATTCAAGGCCATCACACCAGGCGTGACAACATGTAGGATCATGTGAACCCCGTTAATGGAAGGATTAATGTTTTCTCTTTCATCATTAACGAGTTGAGGACTTAAAAATCTTATTTCGTTAGTATCATTTGTACCGTACCAACATTTTTATATATATTGGAATACTTTTTTGGCTTATCAGTTTTGTTCACACTTAGCGAATAACATGTATTATAATTACTTTAAATTTTTTTATTATTTTGTTCAACATTTATCTCTGCCAATACTGCTATTTTTCCAAATTTGATTCATTTCATCTTTTTTTTTTGGTTTTTTGTCACTGTAAAAAATTGGCACTGAACATAATGAAAGTCTTGATTTAAAGCCACTCATATTAACGAACTTCTTTTCAAAATGTTCAGCGCATGTAAAAAAATTTTCATTATCTATTAATTTAGAAGAAAAGCTGTTTCCCGAGTTTTTAATCCAAATTTTGCGCCTATCATCCAAATCTAGGAATGCCATTGCTTTTTTTATTCTCACACCCGACATAATCACAATATTTCATCTGTCTTAATTTAATATAAAGTATTTTAAATTATTTAAAATAAAAACCTCTTACACGCTACCGATGCATATAAAAAAGTAAATGGAGTGATCAAAAATCTAGTTGTATTGCCAATAGAAAGAAAAAAAATACCCTTAGGGCCATTTTGTTCACAGAGAGATAAATTTATCCCCGAGTTAATTCCATGATTTTTCCAGTTTTTCATTTGTTCACAGTGAGTTAAGCATTTAACTCTTCAAGCTGGAGATAAAAATGGTGGCGAGATAGCTTAACCCCAGAAATATTTAACTCGTGAAAATTGGTAAGTTAAGATTTTTAATTCGCTCTCATCACTCTCATTTTAATATTTTTTATTTACTTGGTGTCAAAATATTGAAAATACAGATTTTTAAACATAGGGAAACAGTATTGGGGTTTACTGATTTCGAATCTGGTGTCAGAATTTTAAAATTTGGATTAATTTTTTATTTTTACGAATTCGGGGCTGGCGCGAACTAAAGGGTAAAAATGGGTCGCTGAATCCGAATCCGTTGTCAGAATTTCAAAATTCGAAAATTTTTCTACACATAGGGCTGCCACCTAAAAATGTTTTATTTTAGGAATTTTAAACATGAGGGAACAGTATTGGGAGGTTACTGATTTCAAATCTGAACTCAAAATTTTTAAATTCAAGATGGTGGATAGGGTTGCCACCTTAATATTCTACATTTTTACGAATTCGGGGCTGCCAAAAAAAAAATGGTACACCAAAAATGGGTCGCTGAATCCGAATCCGTGGCCAGAATTTCAAAATTATAAAGTTTTGAAATAATAGGGTTGCCACCTAATAATAAGTCATTTTAAGAATTTTAAACATTATTAAACAGTATTAGGGAGTCACTGATTTCGAATCTGAAGTCAGAATTTTAAAATTCAAAATGGTGGATAGGGTTGCCACCTTAGTTTTTTGTATTTTTATGAATTCGGGGCTGGCAAAAAAAATGGTACACCAAAAATGGGTCGCTGAATATGAATCCATGGTCAGAATTTCAAAATTATAAAGTTTTGAAATAATAGGGTTGCTTTTACTTTTGAAAATACATATTATTAGGTGGCAGCCCCATTATTATAAAATTTTATCATTTTTAAATTCTGACCACGGATTCGGCAACCCTATCCACCATTTTAAATTTTAAAATTCTGACTTCAGATTCTAAATCAGTGACTCCTTAACACCGTTAAATAATGTTTAAAATTCTTAAAAATACTTATTATTAGGTGGCAACCCTATTATTTCAAAACTTTATAATTTTGAAATTCTGACCATGGATTCATATTCAGCGACCCATTTTTAGTGTACCATTTTTTTTGCCAGCCCCGAATTCATAAAAATGCAAAAAACTAAGGTGGCAACCCTATCCACCATTTTGAATTTTAAAATTCTGACTTCAGATTCGAAATCAGTGACTCCCTAATACTGTTAAATAATGTTTAAAATTCTTAAAATGACTTATTATTAGGTGGCAACCCTATTATTTCAAAACTTTATAATTTTGAAATTCTGACCATGGATTCATATTCAGCGACCCATTTTTGGTGTACCATTTTTTTTTTTGCCAGCCCCGAATTCATAAAAATACAAAAAATTAAGGTGGCAACCCTATCCACCATCTTGAATTTTAAATTTTTGACTTCAGATTCGAACTTAGCGACCCCAATACTCTTTCCTCATGTTTAAAATTCTTAAAATAAAACATTTTTAGGTGGCACCCCTACGTGTAGAAAAATTTTCGAGTTTTGAAATTCTGACAACAGATTCAGAATCAGCGACCCAATTTACATAGTGTTTCTCCCAGAGTTGAATTCGCATAAATAAACAAGAAATTAGGTGGCAACTTTATCCGCCATCTTGAATTTTAAAATTCTGACACCAGATTCGGAAGAAGTAACCCCCAATACTGTTTTTTCATGTTTAAAATTCTTAAAAAAATGTTTATTTGGCAGCCCTGTGTAGAAAAATGTTAGAATTTTGAAATTCTGACATCAGATGCAAAATCAGCGATCCATTTTTTCCTAGTGTTCACTCCAGCCCCCAAATTCGCAAAAATAACCAAAAATCCCCACACATTTTTTGATTAATGAGCAACACCCTAACATTCCAATGGAAATCGATATAAACTGAGAGCGAATTTATGCTCTAAGAATAAAGCTGGGATAAAATGTGAACAAAACCACTTTTTTATCTCCCGATTTATACGCTTGGTATAAAATTAACCCAGAGATAGTTATCCCCGAATTAAATCATATTTATGCCCTTTGTGAACAAAATGGCCCTTAGAAAGTAATTGTTCAATCAGGAAAGGTCCAACAACAAAACAAGTGAGAATAAAACTGGGGGAAATTTTTTACATATAAGCGAAGACAATTAATTTGGGTTATAGAATTGGATAATTATGTGTAGAGCAAATATCTGCCACATGGCTGTAACGTCGCTTCATCGTCGGCGGTGTCACCTTCTATTTGTAATTATTCAATGATATTAAATTCTTAATTCTTGAGTCAGAACCACCATACCAATCCTTGACCCAGAACCTCCATATTGTATAAATGAATAAATGCTATAATTTTGTAGCCATTCTATTAATTATTTTCAAAAACTCAAATTATTCTTTTCAAATTATTTATAGGACAAAGCGACGAGGATGATTATGATACGGATGATCCTTATGAGTCAGACGATGATGAGGAATTAAATGTGGATGATGGATTCGCTGATATTGGCAACCAAAATAAATCCCAAGTTAAGTTAGAAAAGGAAAATACCGAGCATTCAAATCCAATATCTAGATCCTGGACCATCCTAAGACTAGCTCTGATAAAACTTTCCTCTAAAAAATTACGAGATTTTATAAATATAGCTGGAATTGAAACTCAAGGTATTTAAACAAATAAGCCGTTTATTTTGAAAGTGGGGCAAGTCCATTTTATTAAAAAGTTGAGATAACTATAATTATATATAAAACTTAATATGACCCTTTTATCTGCAAACGAATTATAGTAAAAAAAAGATTGCCTAATATTTCGGGGAAGGAAGTTTTAGGTATTAACGATATTGTAAATATGTTTATTTTGAAAGGTGTGAAAGCCCATCTCAGGTTAAAACTATGTTTAACCGAATTTATTATGGCAAAATTTAATATAATAAGTAGTATAAGTTTGTCTTAATTGCAAACCTTCAAATATTATTTATTATTTAGTTCTTAATTATTAATTTTTAATTTAACATTTACATTAATTCTTAGGACAATAATTACACGGTGCGACAGTCCAAAATCCCTGGGATATGTTTCTATTTTTCTTGTAGGTCTTGTTGAGTAGAACAAGGCTCTGTACAAGAATTTTGCCAAACACCCCCAAAATCTTGACTTACAGTTAAAAAACCGGTTTTTGTACCTTTGCGCACTTATAATAAATATTGCAACTTAGTCGATTTTGCACCGATTTTCAGTTTCCTACGTTTCCGATTGAAAAACTTATACCTTTCGAATGATATACATATTGTTTATAAAAACTTGAGCAATCACTGTGAATTTGTCCGGAAAACAAAATTTTTTCAATTTTTTTATTTTTTTTCAACTTTGCCAATTTTTGTACACACTATTTTATATAGATACCACACTATTCGTTTATGTACTAAACAAACACGTTTATTAACGAGTAAGATGCACTTTAGTTTCTAAAAATCGGTTTGTAACTGACTGAATAATGAATGAAAACAAAATTTTTACAAAAATGCCTGCACAACATTTTTTTGTGTTCTTTTGCACATTCTTATAGGAGCGAAGATAACTTAATAAGATAACTTTAAAACTACACCGATGACTGATGTCTGTTAATATGCCACAAATGTAGCAAAATTTATTACGTTTTTTGCACATTTTAATATTAGTTGCACACGATTTTTATTAACCTGCAATGTTTTCTATATAAACCATTTCAAAGTGATAACGATGTGAAAAAGAAAACGTCAAATTGAGAAAAAAAACAACATTTTTTAAAAAAGTAAAGCTCTCTTGTATATTGTTGTCGTAATTCTTACTTCTTTTTTTTATATGAACCATTTCAAAGTGATAAAGATGTGAGAAAGAAAACGTCAAATGAAGAAACAAAACAACATATTTTTTACATAAGTTAAGCTTTCATTGTATATTGGTTGTTGTAATTTTTGCTGCTTTTTTTTAATGTGCCGATTTTCTTAAAGCTTCACTAAAGTGAATGCACGGAGCATAGGTAGCAAAGATATTGTAGGTAAAATTTTCGACAGCGCAACCTGCTGTGTGATGATTCTCGAGAATCATTGTCCACAAAAACAACATGCATCTATCTCTTAAGTGAAGCTTTGAAAAAACAACATTTTAAAAAAATAAGAAGAAGTTAGAATTGCAACAACAATATGAAATGAGAGCTTAACTTATGTAAAAAATATGTTGTTTTGTTTCTTCATTTGAAAGAAAACTTTCTCACATCTTTATCTCTTTGAAATTGTTTATATAATTGTTTACAGTGTTCCCAAAACTAAGTGAAGCGAAGATAAAAGGAAGTATTAATTTAATTCTTTCCATATATTGCTTTTTTTCAAAATTTTTATCTATTTGATGAAATTTAGGTATTTTCATTGGACCTCAATTTCTTAAAATTATGAGCGACGTGAGCTTTATGGAACAAGCTACTGACGATATTGAGTTAAGAACAAAACGTTAAAGCAAACATTTTTGAGTTCAATTGTCAAATAATTTTTTTTTTTAAATTTGTAGTCATGAAAAGTGTTATAACTCAGTTCATTGCTTATCGATTTTTTTAGCAATATCGCGTTTTACTTGTTTATAAAAGTTAATTTTTAAAAAATTTCCGTAAACATATATAAAATAGAGTTTCCAAAAATTGTCAAAGTTGAAAAAGTCAAAAATATTGAAAAAAATTGTGTTTGCCGGACAAAAACATTCATATTCTTAATTTTTTCCTAATTAAAATGTATATATTTCAAATGGTCTATGTTTCTTCTTTCTGAATCCGGTTAAAAAAAAATTGATTGATAATCAACATAGTTACAGGCTTATAAGTTCGAAAAGGGTACCGAAAACCTGTTTTTTAACGGTAAGTCAAGATTTTGGGGGTGTTTGGCAAATTTCTTATATGCAGTCTTGTTATGCTCAATAAGACTTACAAGAAAAATAGTAACACTTCCCAGGTATTTCAACTTCATTGAATTTTGTAACAATGTGTTATAGATAAATAAATACTACATTCGGTTGTACAAATGTGCATAAGTAGCGAATGCAGTTAAACCTAGCATGATAACACAATTTTTTATGAATTGTAGTGGGGTCTAGTGTATAATAATAAACTTTAAGCTTGACCAAGATTAAAATTATAAAAAACAATGATGCTTAGAATCAAAATAACATACGTATTAATAGATTCTGTTCAATAACACAGTGCAACACGAAAAAAAATAACCATATACAGACACCACTACGTGATAAAAGACCAAAAAAAAAAGACCCCTGTCTCCCAGTTTTGCCTAAAGTCCTCCAGGTTTTTTATGGGCCCCCAAAGATGTGGGCCTCGGTGTCATTTTTGCAAAAAAATGATAATTTTCTCAAGCTCATATCTTGCAAACCGTTCGGAATTTTCATTTACTCTCTTAGGCAAAGTTGTAGCTCTTGTCATAAAGAACAAATATTGTGAACATATAAAATCAAAAAACTTCATCTTCAAGGTCAAAATCGCAAAAAACTTTAAAAAATGAGCCAAAAATGGCCCAAAAAGCGTTTTTTTTTATTTTCCGCTTTTACGAATAAATTTACTTTATGAAAAATGAGCCAATTTTCTTTGGCCTGGTAGGGCTTACAGCGCTGATTAAAACCCCAAAGTTTTTTAAAGGAGGCCGATCCAACTTCTTGAGATATAGGCCTTTATAGCTTGAGTATATAATCGCTTATATCTCACCAATTTCTTATCCGATCTGGTTGAGATGGGTATCGTTGAGAAGACCTTTGAAAACGCTATAAATCTGTATATAAATATGTTCATTTTTATTAACTCATTGGGGCAAATTAAGACTTTTTTTAACCTCACTTTTTTAATAATAATCTGGTTTTCTCAAAAAACAGCCCTAGTAAAAAAAAAACAATTGAAGTGTAAGAAAATAAGCGATTTCTTAAAAAAAAGTTGATTTCAAAACTTTGAACGTAAATAATTGTCAGTCAGGAAGCCGAGTATGTGAGTGCATTGTACCTTCACTGATAGTAGTGCATTCTAATAAAAATTCTCAAGCTGGTGGGTGAGTTCCCGTGCCCAAACTGTCAAACAACTACCTGAAAGCAAACATCTGCATTGAATTCACATAAAAACAACCCAAAATATAAAAAAATACCTGGAAACACTTTTAAGCTCTTGTCATAAAGATGAAATTGTGAACATATAAAATCAAAAAAACTTCTTCCAAAACTTAAGAAAGTGCGATTTGCAAGTCCAGGGCCATCAACATTATAAACATAATACGAATATTTTTTTTTATAATTTTTGTAATAGATAGCATAGTATTGTAGTGCCATCCCTGCTGAGACTACTAATCCCTACAACACTGAATCATTATTACTAAATATCTATGCTACTACTCTTTGTTACAACCCTAACTCTAAATGTCAACCCATACCACCTAAGAACTAAGATTAATAAAATCAGTAATAGTATAACAATGAAACCTGCAACATGACTTTTTCACTTACGGGAGAAGGCTTTATAGTATCTCAATTTTTTTTCAAAAATGTCACCGAGGCCCCACATCTTTGGGGGCCCATAAAAACAACCTGGAGGACTTTGGGCAAAACTGGGAGACGGGTCTTTTGTTATGGTCTTTTATCACGTAGTGATGTCCGTATATGGTTATTTTGCAATGACTTACAAAAAATTACACACTGTGTAAATAAATAACCTGATCTTTTAAAGAAGACCCTTTAATACTCTATAAAAGTAGAGTTGTTTTATAGGTAAAATATTTAGGTTTTTAATAAGTGAAAAGTTATTTTCAAAGCGATTTCTATTACACGTTCTAATGACGTGTTTTTGTGTGATAAGTAATTGATTGATTTTGTAAGCATGAGTACCACCCCAGCAGATTAGGCCATATTGTAACTTTGAAGAAATACCATAATAAACACATGTAAGCAATTTCACTGAGCTGAACGATTTTGATAGATATATCTGTCTGATCCATCCAGTTAATTTTATAGTCAATGAGTAGTCCAAGATATTTTAATGATTTTATGCAATTGATTGAGAAACATTTGGAGGAACAATTAGAAGAATCGTTATAAACATTTGTAAAGCAGAAAAATCTGCATATGGGCATTTCCAAACTGTAGTTAGGAACGATTTGTATGAATAAATATTTAAAAATAGAATAAAAAAGTCTAATTCTTAAAAAGTTTTTTATTTTTGCGTAGTTATTAAGTAGCGCTATATTAAGTAAAAACAATTTTATATCTATTGTTCTCTTAAACGTTACTTTTAATTTACTACATCTTCTAACCTTTTTCATTTCTAAACACCTGTTCTCATGTACATTGCCTATATTTTTCTTCCCTTTAGTGATACTTTATGTTAGAACCTAATAAGTCGTCTCTTGGCTTTAATGAAAATCAAAAAACTTTAATTCAGGTGTTATGTAGACAACGTGGTGGTCTTAATGTTAACTATTTTAATGCCAGAAACTTAAATGCGGCTAAACTGGATTATATACGATATATTTTTGAAGAATCATCGGTTGACGTTATTTGCATTTCTGAAACGTGGTTGTCTGATAATATAAGCGATGCAACTTGTAGTATTAACAATTACAATGTTTTTAGAAATGACAGATCTTATAAGAAGGGAGGTGGCGTTGCGGTTTACTGTAAATCTTATCTGAATTCCAAAATTGTAAGTAAATCAAGTGGCACTAGTATTGAATATATAAACATCTGTATTTCTGATAAAAACACCAAAATCCTCTTGTCATGTGTGTATAATCCCAATAAATGTCATCCTGTGGACCCATTGTTCTGTGAATTATCAAACCACATTCTGAATAACGACACAATTTTGGTATGCGGCGACTTCAATATCAACCTCTTAAATAATGATCCTTTACAGCAATCAATGCATAATAAAATATCTTCAGTAGGTCTATCTGTAATAAATGTTACTGTACCCACTCGGTTTTCCCAGTCTACTAGATTATTTCATTGTGTTCGCTTGTTCTTCTGTTTGACCAAATATTCTTCATATCTGATCACGATTTAATCTTCTGCACGTTAAATGTAAATCTATCTCGTAATGTGACTTCTACGTCGTTTTTGTATCGTGATTTTAAAAATATTAATTATTCCTCCTTGCTTCTTGATGTGTCTATGTTCTCATTCAATGATTGCTGGCAAATCAGTACTGTGAATGACAAACTTAGTTCCCTTTTAAGCCTTGTCAAATTTTTGTTCGATAAGCATGTTCCTATCCGCACAATAACAGTGAAAAATTCATCTTGTCCATGGTTCTCGCAGGATGTCCTTAATGCCATAAACAAAAGAAATAAACTGCACAAGCTTTGGAAAATCAACCCATCTTCAGCTAACTGGGAGATTTACAGAATGGCCTGAAATGCGGCTGTCAATCTTACCAGACTGTCCAAGTCCCGTTACTTCTCTTCCAAATTGAATCTTTCCCTTCCTAATAAAACTCTGTGGAATAATATAAAAAGACTATGAGTACGTAATAAGACAACATTGGCATATCAAATTGATCCAGACTTACTAAATAATTTTTCTTAGAGAACACCTCTAATTTTAGCAATAACACGATTTCCCTTACACAGCTTCATGTTTCTAATCTCTTTGAATTTACACCTGTTAGTGAACTAGACATTAGAAAATGTGTTATGCAAATAAAATCAAATGCAATAGGAGAAGATGGCGTTCCGATTAAATTTATTAAAATAATCTTACCACATATAATTAGACCATTAACGCATATTATTAATCACTGCCTTATATCTTCAACATTCCCAGCGACATGGAAATCTGCAATTGTGCTACCTGTGGAAAAAAGTCGAATCCATCTAGTCCAAATCATTTCAGGCCCCTAAGTATACTGTCCCCGTTTTCCAAGGTCTGTGAGAAAATAATAAGCCTACAAATCAATAAATTCTTACATGAAAATAAGCTCTTATCTCCATTTCAATCTGACTTTCGGTTAGGGCACGGGTGTAATTCAGCAGTAGTTAAGGTTATAGATGATTTACGGCCTGCATACGGCCTCATTCTTCTATACATGCTTATGCGGACGATATTCAGATCTATCACTCAAGTAGTGTTGATCTCCTAGATCTCCCTCTGTTACAGAATTAATGAGGACCTAAGAAACATTTATCAGTGGGCAATTAGCAATGTACTCCAACTAAATGCTGCCAAATCTTATATTATCCCTATCTGTAAAAATAAATCTTTCCTTAATAACATTCTTGACCTCTACATTGGCTCAAATAAGCTAAGTGTTGTGTCAAAAATTGTAAATCTGGGTTATTGTATGAATTCTTCTCTATCTTGTGTTGATCATGTTAATAGTGTTGTTAGTAAAGTTTATTATATCCTGCGAAATTTAAGATTGTCTACTTGTCTTTGTACGCTTGATTTAAGGTGAATGCTAGTCAAGCAATTTGTCTTATCTGTTATAACATATTCTGACGTGGTGTACAGTAAACTCGACTCATCTTCCCTGCTAAAACTTAATATTGCATATAACTATGCCACGCGGTTTGTTTTCGGCTTAAAAAAGTTTGACCACCTCTCTTACTTCAGAAATGCATTACTTGGGTGCAGTTTGGTTGATTATATAAATGCTAGAAACTGTATCTACCTTCATAAAATAATACATAGTAAAACTCCTAATTACCTATATGAAAAACTGCAGTTCGGTTTGTCTAGAAGATGCAAGATACTTATAGTTCCAAGACATGGCTCTCTTCCAATCTTTTTTTCATTAATGCCATAAAACTGTGGAATGCGTAACCACGTAACTTAAGAGAAATCGAACGGGCGGAAAAATTTAGGTAATCTATTTTAACTCACTGCTCAACTTCTTAACTTCTTCAACTTAATTTATTTTTCTATCCTTTATCTTTTATCTTTACATATTCTTATTCTTCATTTATATTATTCTTATCTATTGATACAATATTTTTTATTTTGATTTTATTATTATTAATCTCTTAATCATTATCTAATGTAATTCATTATCTTGTTTATAGTCACTGTTATTAATTTGTTGTTATTTCTAAACAATTTGCTTATTATCTTAACTTATTTATAGGTATTTTTACTTGTTGTACTGTAAAAGAACTTAGTTCTTATTTGTACTAATGTCTTATAAATAAATACAAATACAAATACAAATACAAATGACAATTACGTTATGTTACAAAAAACGGAAGTGATTTCTGACTTGGATTACAAAATTTGGAAAACTCTCTGAATTGGGCACGACTTTTTGTATAAAACTTTTTTTAGAAGGTTTTTAAATAAATAAAAGTTTATTTTCCATGTGATAAAATTTAAAAATCTTTTCGGTTTTTTTTTTTTAGGATTTTTGATCTGGCGTTACGTTACTGGCGTAATGTTACTAAAATTTCCATTGCAGTTTTATTTGGTATTTAAGTAATTAGGTAGTCAAGTAATTATGTAATTAAAAAACAAATTTAATATATTGTCCTTTCCTTGCCTCAACCGTTTTTCCATTATTTCTAGCCAATGCTTGTTTTTACTAAAACAAAAAGCTTACGAAACGCTTACGAAAAAGAAAAACTACATTTGTACAACTACAAATTAAAATGTTTCTCTAAAGTGATATAATATAATAATAAGTTTTTAATAAGTTTTAATTGTTTGGTCACGGTAGACTTTTTCTGGAAATGCCCATATGTCACCACCTAATAAGTATTTGTTACAGCCTCCACAATGAAAAGTAAAGTAATTTAAAGTTATCTCATTTCCTACTATACTGAGGTTCATTATTTTAGTTTTATCGCTCAGAGTTAATTTATGTAAAGAGATCCAGTGTCGAAGGATGCCTAAAGGCCCAACCAAAATAGACGAAACGAGACGATAGCAACTTGACGAACTGCACTCGTTACGGATGTTTACGAATTTAACACAAAATAAAACGAGTTGCTCAACTCGTCTGAATCAACTGATGAGTTGGCAATTGAGTGTTATTTATTTATTTAATTTGTGGATTTTTTTTAATTTTTAATAAAGATTTGTGAAAGATGAGTGAAATAATGGTGAAATTGAAACAAATTGATGAAAATAAAATAAAAACGCACTCTGCACAGCTGTTGTTGACGGGTGGCGGCTACGCTAGCAGTTCGGTTCTTACGGAATAATACGTCTTTTTAAACTTTTTGTCTAGTTTCGTTCAGTTACGTTTGCTCATTTTGGGTAACTACATTTAAATGTATTTAATCGAACACTTACGTTTTTACTCGTTACGGAGCAAATCGTCTATTTTGGTTGGGCCTTAAGTCTTTATCAATTCCACAGGAAAGGCTAAGGACAGAATTACTTGAAAAAGTACAAGCCATGTCAAGCCATGTCATCTGCAAAAGCAATGGTTTAAACATTAGGAAGAAAATGGGACCTAGAACAGAACCCTGTGGAACACCAATATTTAAGCTGACAAAATTACTGAAGTGACAATCTAATTTTACTCTTTGCAAACTGTTCGATAAATAACATTGAAACCAGCAGTGAATCGAACCTCTGAAACCACATCTATATAGTTTATTAAGTAATATGGTATGATCGAAGGTTTTTGTAATATCCACAAAGAGAGCACATAATTTTTTATTATTCAAGCCATTATAAATTTCACTGCAAAAATTTAGAAGAGCATCTTCAGTAGATAATCTTTCTCTAAAACCAAACTAGCAATTGCTGAAAAACTTTCTGTTATCTGAAAATTTTAGCATTCTTGTTTTAACCGTTTTTTCTAAAACTTCTGAAAACACTGATGGCAGAGAGATAGGACGGTGTTATTAATTATAGTTTTATCACCTTGTTTAAGTAACGAAACGACTACTTGTTTTTTTAAGTTCGTTAGGAAATATTCCAAGCTGTATACTGTCATTAAAAACATGACACAGAACATTAACAACATTGAACAAAATCTTTTTTAAGAACAAATTAGAAACAGTGCCCTCAGGACAACAACTAGAGTTCTTAAGTGATAAAATAATTTTATAAAATTCAAATGAAGGAATAAAATATAAAAGAAACTATTATGATAGAATTGTTCATTTTCAATACAGGTACTTGAAAAATCGTTAAGATCATCATCTGCTATTAAGGTACTGTTACAGTGTGTAAAAAATTAAAAATGAATTTTTTTCGTTAGACTATGGTTCTTTAATTTCTTAAGAATACGTATACAAAATTTTAGAAAAATATATTAAATAGAAAAAAGTTACTCGTATGTCGCGTGATATTCAAGAACCTTTAAATCTTTAATCGCGTTTTTCTCGAAACAAGGTTTTTCGAATCGGCTTCTAAAGTATCGAGTTCTAATTGATCGATTTCAATGAATCTTTATTCGTTGTGATCATTATAGACTCTGTTAAGCACTAGACCTATAAAATTTTTTTTTGTATGGCTGGAAGTTTCGGCAAAAAAGGGGGGTTTTTTGTAAATTTTTTTTCCACGCATGGCATTTTTTTATGTTTTTATTTGCGTAGGTTGAGTGCTCAACTATAACCCTTAACTCAAGAATGCACTTTGATTTTCTATTTTCAGACGCTTTGTAAATGCTGGAGACGAGAAGCCAATTGCAACAATTTTTTAAACACGCCAACTTCAACGCCGTGTAGAAAATTAACAACTATAAAGACAAAAACATTTTTTTATTTCCTCATGAATAATTCTTCATTATGTAAACAATTTGAATCATTAAAATAATAATACTAGGTAAAAAAAATTAATAAAAATGGTGTTTTTTTATAGCTACACATTGTAATAGTACCTTAAATTGCTGCCTATGCTAGCAAAGAATTTATTAAATGCGTTTGGTTTATTAGTTTATTATTAGATAGACTGGCCTTCAAAGTTTATGTGGGCGACTTCATCATTCACTGTACGCATATTTAATATATTTTTAACCAGCTGCCATTCTCTTCGCACATTACTTCTGATTTTGTTAAATTCGTTTACGTATAAGGTAGTTTTACATGATTTTACCTCAACAGAAATCACTTTGCACAGGTCTTTATAACGAGCTTTGAGATATACTGTGAGCGTAAAAACAAAGTGTACACTTTTTTGTACATGACTTATACCACATATAAGTCTTCAATACTGTAATTAGTCCCATAACTTATGTTTTGAATTCTTATTAAAGTCTCTCTTAATATAAGTATAAGCAAATAATTTACCACAAAAACAAAATATTTAATAAAATCAGAAATAGTTCATATATATCGCGTCAAAACAAAGTGTACACCTACATGGCAAGCTTAGCAATTTCAAATATTTAAAACAAATGTAACGGTATCTCTCTCAAATTGGCTGATTATGTTGTTAGTTAATGTTTCTGCATCATTCGCGTTTGGTTAAGTGAGGAAGTAAGTTACAAGAAAACTTTTTTAAAATGCATAGTCAAACTTCCATTGAAACACGGGATTTAGTCATCAAATTCCATAAAGAAGGAAAATCACTTCGCGAAATCGTGTCAATTATTGATATAGGTCATAATACCATCAAGAAAATCGTTGTCAAATACAAAAAATTTGGAGCACTAGAAAATCGACCATGTGCTGGCAGACCAAAGAAACTCTGTGAAACCGCAATACGATGAGTAGTCAGAAGAGTGCAAAAAGATCCAACTGCAAGCGCAGTCAAAATAGCGGATGATCTGTCTGCATCATCAGGAACTAATGTAAGTGCCAGTACGATAAGACGTGCATTAAATGCAAATGGTCTATTTGGAAGAGTCCCTCGAAAAAAGCCGTTTATATCAAAAAAAAATCAAAGGCTACGCATGGATTTTGCTAAAAAGTATAAAAATCATGAAAATTCATTTTGGACGAAAGCAAATTCGAAATTTTTGGAAAAAAATTATATACAAAAATATGGAGAAGCAGAAATCAGGAGTTCCAGGAGAAAAATATTACTTCTACAATAAAGCATGGTGGTGGCTCGTTGATGGTGTGGGGGTGTATGGCGGGAAGCGGAGTAGGAAATTTAACATCTATTGACAGTACAATGAATAAATTCGACTACCTTAATATTTTAAAAGAACATTTGCCGGCTAGTGTTACCAAATTATGAGTGGATCGCTTGTGGATGTTTCAGCTGGACAACGATTCTTAACATGCAGCCAAGATAGTGAAGGAATGGTTGCTGTAGAATACTCCAAAACATCTGGATCACCCCCCACAATCACCGGACCTCAACCCGATAGAACATTTGTGGGAACATCTGGAAAGACAAATAAGAAAGAGGACGATAACCAGTAAGGACTCGCTGAAAGCCGTTTTACTTGAAGAATGGCAAAAAATTTCATCAGACGTAACAATGAAATTAGTGGAATCAATGCCGAGACCTTTGAAAGCCGTTTTTACAGCACGAGGAAAACAAACATAATATTAATAGTTCAACTGAAGTTATTTTTCCTTATTTACTCGACGAAAATTGGTTTTTTTTTTGTTTTTGAATTTTGTGAAGTTCTGTTGTACAATAACTTTTAATTTTATTTTTTATATAATAAGAGCATAAAGCATAATATAAAAGCATAAAATAAAATTCCAATAATACTAAGATTTTTTATAAAATTACTTTTTAAAAAAATATTCAAATAAAGTAAAAAGTTTTGACGCTCACAGTATGTTATTCGGATGCTTATTACAATTTTTAAACAATTTATTTTTATTATTACTTCTTTTTAATAATTGACTAGTCATCCAAGGTTAAAGTTTTTTGCTTTTTGGATCTCGTTTATTAATTTTAATAGAACACTTTGTTATATGGTCAGTTAAAATTGCAAGAAAAATATCAAATGCCTTCGATGTATCATGTTCATTGTACACATTAGCTGCGTTTTTTCCAACATCTAAATCTGGATTTGGATTTTGATTTGCTGCTCACGATACACGATAAGTTCACAAAATCTAAAACCATAGCAGGATTTTGTTTGTATGGAAATCGGATTTGGATGTTGGAAAAAATGCGGCTTCTATCCCAAGAGTCAAATGTAAGTCGATCGTTCAAAAAAGTAAAGTCAATTTTGTCGTAAGAAGATTAAACAAGTAAAATTTTATTTACGTTATAAAGCCTAAAAATATTTTCTAAATACAAACAAATTAAACAATGGTCTGAAAAATTTAAATTTTAAATTGCACTGGACAGGGATACATTAGAAGACTGACTTAACCTCGAAATCATGATTTGAAACTATAAGATGAGAGAAGAACCAAGTAATTATCCACGAACGAAGAGTTTTGTAATATATTCAAGTTAATACCACCTAGTAGGACAACATTATCACACTTTTCATTCACCAGCAGAACATTCAAATCACAAAAACATGTCAAGACTAGAACTGGACTGTAATCTGTATAAACAAAGAAAGGAATATTTATGACTATCAATAACACAAGTAATTCTTAAGAAATCAGTGCTTTGAAAATTATAGCAACAAAAATCAAAACTAAATCTTCACTTATAAAAGCCATAACTCCTCCATCAGCATACTATTTATTACAGTTTGCAAAACATTTATAACCGGGTATATTGTACAGGATCATCATGTATCCATATTTCAGTTAAGATGAAATCAGGATTATTTACAAACGATTCAAGATGTGTAATAAAGTTATCAACATTTTTTCTTAAACTTCTATATTTTGATGAATTACGTAAAAGCTATTATTTTCTTTTTTGATGTGATGAAACGGATTGAAAATTTATATTTTTACATTGTGCAAGAGAAACATTAAATAAATTTGCATGAGGACATACTCATATTAAAAAAATTCATTAACAATTAACCGAACAAAGTTAGATCTAATTTATTTGATTTAATACTCCCAAGTGTTAATAATCACCACATTATCACCTTCTTTTTTGCGCACTAAGATTTTTCCGTTTCTAGTCCAAATATATTTGAAAAAAATTTATATTTTAAGCTTCTGTGCTTCATTAAAAAAGTCCTAGTTTTATGAGAAAAACAATCATTTATGAAAATGTTAGAACAACGTTCAAAATTAAATAGCTTTGTATTTAAATTACTCCTTCATTTGAATTCATTCTTCATAACCTTCTTTTTTGAAAGTGTTGACACAAATTTAACACATATGATAATCCAGCACAGAGTTTGCAGATGAAGAACTCCTGGATTTATTAATTCTTTTTAAGTAGAAATTATCAATTTTAGACTCAGTAACGTTAATGTTCCTTTAAGAAGACCTTGATAGCACAATTTAGAGCAGTAGTTGCATTGTTTACTTCGGGAACTCCAACTATTTCTATGCACTTTTCTCTATTAAGCTGTTGTAAATAATTCACTTATTCTTCCAGAAAAACAACCTTTTCCTGTAGCAGGTTCTTATCATTTTGTAGTGATCTGATCAAATCTACACATATTCCAAAGTAATTTTTTGGTTCTGTTGAGGCTGCATTTTGCTGATATCGTGATGTTGTTGTTTGGGCTTCTGACATCGGTTAGCATGAAGTTGTTGTTGCGGCTGCATTTTAAAGCTATGATGTTGAGATTGACTCATTTGGTTGGTTTCATGATTAATAGAGACTGGCAATTCTGAGGATAAGTGAGATTTAAGAGCCGAAATTGGAGAAGAACGGAGAGATGCGCAACGGGCATTCAAGTAAGCATCACACTTAAACAAAGTTGAGTTTTTTTCATGAATTCAATAACATAATATCTCCTAATAACAAAAAATGGACTTGCCCCAATTTCGCTTTCGATGATTCATTAATTTTGAAATTGAGGCAATTCAATTTAGGTAAAATAAAACTTTAATTTTTTATAGCCAGCATTTTATAAACACTGTTGGATAATAAACTTACATTATATAAGACCACAAAACACAAAAAATATGTGTATTAGGGCTCACCAGTATTTTTAAATTTATCAAACCTTTAAACTTTTATTAAAATTTAGAAAACCTTTAAATATCTCACAATAACAAAAAATGGACTTGCCCCACTTTCAAAATAAACGGCTCAAATGTTTTGTTGCTCTTATTTATTTTCTATTTTATAAGCAGATCTACCAGTGCTCAGCCCACTTGTTCATGAAGTTTTACGAAGCCTTGATCGATGGGAGGCTCTAGTTGCTGAAGATCTGATTAAGAGAGGTCCAGCACCCCAGGACTTTATTTCAGGTACTACACCGTTTTACAATAGTGTTAACACATGAAAAAGGTCTAAAGTGGTGTTCATACGTTGTGTTGTTATGTTGCTAGACTGTTGCAAATTATATTAACGTGTGAGCACACGCTTTGCCTTTTAATCAAACTTTTTTATTTGTTGTCTGCTATTGTTGTGTAGTTGATAGGATTAAATCTTACTTATTTGACAACGTGACAAGACTTGTAAGTTCCTCGGTATGGTATAGGGTGTTTTTTATAGAATGATACAACTTTGAGTTGGCATCACTATTTTATTTGACCACCCATTTAACAGCTGATAGTTGCTTTTTGTTCAGTTTGCTTTGACTTTTCATTATGGATCGACTTACACCAGAGCAACGCGTGCCAATTGTGCAAATTTTTAATCAAAATAATGGTTCTGTTCGTCAAACTTATCGTGACCTTCGTCCATTTTATGGCGTACATAATCGTCCTTCAGAGCTGCTAAATCGAAGAACAAAAGATCGTTTTCGGACCATATTTACTGTTGCTGATAATGTGCATCCAGTGAGACGCCGAACAGTGAGCACTGAAGAATCTGTAGCCGCTGTACAGGAAAGCATTGAAGATGATCCTAATCAATCAATTCGTCGCCGTTCTCAGCAACTGGGGTTATGTCCTTCCACTTTATGGAAGATTTAACGAAAAGATCTTGGCTTAAAACCTTTCAAGATTCAACTTGTGCAGGAATTAAAGCACAACGACCATCGTATGCGCCGCCAGTTAGGCGAATGGCTGAAGCACAAATTGATTTTGAATATCCATGGAAAATTTTATTTTCCGATGAAGCCCATTTTTGGTTGAATGGGTACGTAAATAAACAGAATTGTCGTATTTGGAGTGAGGAGAATCCACAAGCTTTTGTCGAAACACCATTAAATCCACAGAAAATTACTGTTTGGTGCACTTTATGGGCTGGCGGAGTCATTGGCCCATGTCTTCAAAAACGATGATGGTCAGAATGTTACTGTCAATGGTGAACGGTATAGGAACATGATTCGAAGTTTTTTCGTACCTCAGTTAGCTGGTATTAATCTTGCTGATATGTGGTTCCAACAGGACGGAGCCACATGCCACATGCCACACAGGGGGCACCCCAAGATCGTGTGATTTAACCCCATTGGAATATTTTCTTTGGGGTTATGTAAAGTCACTTGTCTACGTCGATAAACCACAAACAATTGAACACCTGGAGATCAACATTCGAAGAGTTATTGGCGAGATACGGCCGCAAATGCTGCGAAAAGTTTGTGAAAATTGGTGTTCCAGATTGCCCCTTGTACGCGTCAACCGTAGCGGCCACATAGCCGAAATCATATTCAGACATTAATGTCATACAATTTTTTATCCAATAAAGCCCGTTTCATTGATATTAAAAATATATTACTATGTTTTATTATGATTTTAACTTCTATCACTCTATAAAAAACCCCCTCTACAATAAAACTGCTAAATACATACAAATTAAGGACTTTAATTAAAACATTTTTGCATTTTCAAGCATTTAAATATTTTTGCATATTTAATTAAGAATCATCAAAATGTTATAAAACTGCAATTACCAACCGCTTAGCCAGTGCCAAAATTTGTGTGTTAGATTTTTACTTAATTATCAATTCAAGTCCGTTAAAAACTTATTTTTATTAAAATAAAGACAAAGTTGCTTTTTATTTTGCGTTGTTTTATTTAGATTTATTACGAGTAAGTTTGCTTTGAACAAATTCATTACTAACTGAAAGTGGAATAAAATTGATCCGCACAACACAGTGAAGACAGACTTTATAAAAATATCATTCAAGCTTTACCAAACAACAACAATAGCAGTAACAGCTAGACGCATTGTCAGCATTTTTATATAGCAAAGTCATTGCACCAGATAAGCATGCAATAGATTTTTGTCTTATATGAACATAGCTTATTTAATTCTTTGAATTTTTAAAGCAGGTTCTCATAAATCTAAAAAAACCAAAAAACTAAATTTTTATTATTTTTTCTTTCTTTAGTGTTAGCTTATGATAGCTTATGATGTGTAACATATATTCCCAAAGCTGTTTGGCCGATAACGATTGCATATAAAAATGATCGCATACGAAATTAACCCATATTTTCATAAGCGCGCCCAAAAAAATCGTTAGTCAAATCTTAAAATGCGTTGGATTTTTATTTTAAATTTAATCTACGTTAACTGATATACAGCTAAATGAATCCAAAGGCAAGGGGTTTTTAAGGAGGGGGTGGGTTTAAACGTTTTTACCATTTTTTTATATGAATGCACAACATCTCAAGAAAATTGTGTCCACATTTGAAGTCGATCCGAGTAAAACTAACGGAGATATGAATTTTTAAGTAAACGTACCTCGAACGAACCAATGGAGTTTACAAAATTTTAAAGCGATTTTCCCACAAATTGTGTTTTTAAAGTCGGTGAATACTCTCCATCCAAAATGACTGAACCGATCGTTTTGAAATTTAGTACACTCATTCACAATTCATGAAGTAACGCTGTCGAATTTTTATTTTTCTTTGCTTATTTTTCATTTTGCAGTAAGAAATATGTGGTTTTTTGGTCTTAAATAGATTTTTTGACTTTCGAGTATTGCTAAAAATTTAAAAAAAAATAAATAAAAAATGAAAAAAAACTCGACGAAGATCAGGAATCTTATTTACTTCTCAAAACATCTTTATTTTTTGATTGCCGATGATTGGCTATGCTGTTCACCGCAAAACCATTTATTTGAAAGTGATTCCGGAAAACGGCCTTACTTACTTAGTTGGCGCTACAACCGACGTCTTGGCCTCATCTAAGAATTCGCGCCACCCATTTCTGTCTTTTGCTTGCTGGCGCCAGTTGGAAATTCCAAGCTTCGTCAGGTTGTCCTCTACTTGGTCTTTCCAACGAAGATGCGGTCGTCCTCTTCTGCGTTACCGCCGCTGGGTACCGAATCGAATGTTTTCTTCACTGGAGCATCGTCTTTCATGCGCTGAACATGACCGAGCCAGCGAAGCCGCTCGATTTTAATGCGCTTGACTATGTCGATGTCAGCGTACAGTTCATCATTCCACTGTATTCGGTACTCGCCATTGACGCAGATTAGTCCGTAGATCTTACGAAGAATCTTTCTCTCGAATGCTCCTAAAGTCTTTTCATATGAACTGCTCAGCGTCCAGGTTTGTGATGCATAAAGTAGGACGGGAATGATGAGCGATTTATAGAGCGTTATTTTCGTTCGTCGAGAGAGGGCTCTGCTTCTCAATTGCCTACTGAGCCCAAAGTAACACCTGTTGGCAAGAGTTATTCTTTGTTGATCTCAATGCTGATGTCATTGGTTGAGTTTATGCTGGATCCCAGATAAACATAGTCCTTCACAACTATGAAGGAGGTACTGTCAACGGTAACGTGGGTTCCAAGACGCTGGGATTGTTTGTTTGTTGACACCAAGTATTTCGTCTAATCTGCATTCACTACCAGACCCATTGGACTTGATTCTCTAATCTGGAGAATGCTGCACTGACTTTGCGCTATCAACGTCATCAGCATACACAAGGAGCATAACACTCTTGTAGAATATTGTGCCACTATGTCTCAGATCAGCTGCTCGGATGATCTTCACCATCAATAGGTTGAAAAAGTCGCACAATAAGGAATCACATTGTCTGAAACCTCGTTTGATAACAAATGGTGGGGAGAAGTCCTTCCCGATTTTAACTGCTCTACGGGTGTTGCTCAGTGTCACCCTGCAAAGTCGTATTTGTTTTGCAGGTATACCAAACTCAGACATGGTGGAATGCAGGTGCTTCCCAATAAGGGCTGTCGAAGGCGGCTTTGTAGTCGACAAAATTATAGTGGGTGTCGACTTGTTTTTCCTGAGTCTTCCTTCTCTAAGATTTGTCGCAGTGGGAAAATCTGGTCGATGGACTCTCCAGGTCTGAAGCCACACTGATAAGGTCCAATCAGTTGGTTTGTAATGGGCTTCAATCTTTCACATAAAACGCTCGACAGGACCTTATATGCGATATTAAGAAGGCTTATCCCACGGTAATTGGCACAGATAGTGGGATCGCCTTTCTTGTGGATTGGGCAGAGCACACTGAGATTCCAATCGTTCGGAATGCATTCTTCCGACCATATTCTGCATAGAAGCTTGTGAATGCATTTAAGTAGAGCTTCGCCTCCGTTCTTAAACAGCTCAGCAGGTAAGCCACCAGCTCCTACGGCTTTGTTATTTTTAAGCCGATCTATAGCTATCAGAACTTCATCATAGTCGGGGAGCGGAACCTCGACGCTGTCATCCGTAATTGGGATTTCCGGAATATCATCTCTATTGGCGGGATTGTTGTCAGCGTCGCCATTTAGAAGCTAAAAGAAGTGTTCCCTCCATAATGTCAGTGAACTCTGGATATCTGTCATTAGATTCCCGTTTTCATCCTTGCAGGAAGAGGCCCCAGTTTTAAAACAATCGGCTAGGCTTCTTATTTTTTGGAAAAATTTTCGGGCCTCATTTTTGTCACCATACATCTTAATCTTCTCCTGCTCGTGCTTTTCTGCCTCTCTTTTTTCCCGCCGGAAAATACGTCTCTCTTCCCTCCTCTTCTCTTTCTACTGCTCCTTAGCAGTGCGCGTTACAACCGACTGCAAGGTAGCTTTGTAGGCGGCGTCTTTCTCTGCAGTGTCATCGTGACACTCCTGGTCGTACCACAGGTTTCGACGTGAGCGGTGGTAGCCAATCACCTCTTTAGCAGCCGCACGCATGGAGTTGGAAATGTGTGTCCACTGCCCGCATACATCATCGATTAGAGGAGTGCTTTGAAGCAGAAGTGGGAATCGATTGCAGCTTGTCGACGTCTAGCTTTCTCTGTGTAGTGTTGCGTTTCTTAGCTACGCACAGACGTATATGAATCTTGACTGCGACAAGATAGTGATTCGCGTCAATTTTTGCACCACGGATCGTGCGTATATCCAATACACTGGAAGAGTGCTTTCCGTCGATCAAAACGGGATCAATTTGACTTCTGGTTTTTTTATCAGGGGACATCCAGGTGGCTTTATGAATATTGAGATGCTTGAATCTAGTACTACTCACGACCATGTTACGTGCTGCGGCGAAGTCAATCAGCCTCCTTCCGTTGTCGGAGGTGTTATCGTGGTGGCAGAACTTTCCGAATGTTTGACCAAATATATTTTCCTTGTCTAGCTTAGCGTTGAAGTCACCAAGTACTATTTTTACGTCGTTATGGGGGCAGCACTCGTAAGCATTTTCAAGGCGCTCGTAGAAAATTTCCTGGGTCTCATCGTCCTTGTCATCTGTCGGAGCGTGCTCACAAAAAAATTAACCTTGATACGGATTAAGGCAAACCGTTCGCTCATAGGTGTGAATCGCAGAACGTGGGGCTGTAGTTTCTTGTCAACTTCAAATCAGCATCCAAACTCGTGCTTCTCCGCACGGTCGCGGTAGTAGATATTATAGCGTTCATGCCGAATGCAACCCTGTTGCATTTCTTCCATCGCATTTCTTGGATAGCAGTGTTATCAGCTTTATATCTTTCCAAGACAACAGCCAGTTGGATAGAGGCATCTTCCCAATTAAGAATTCGGACATTCCAGGTGCATATCCGTAAATCATTATCAGTTTTCGTTTTCTGTGGTAGTCGTCATCAGGTTTGGGGATTAGTTTTCTTCTATTCTTATTTTTTTTTAATTGAAATGGGTTTTTACGGGTAGGCTTCAAGTTGTGCGTCGAACTTGTTTTCAGCCTAGGGCGCCCGCCGCTCTGTCAGCTTTGACGTTGCCCAGGAAACACCACGTGAAAGTTTGAGTCGATTTTAGGCGATTTCACAAGAATTATGCTAATCTCGTCAGGTTGTCAGACATGTTACGTTGTAAAACTTCGCCTCCGGCTTCCACTAACAGTAGCGCGTCAAAAATTCGTTAAAAATTAGTCATTTTTTGGCCGATTAACCCCCTCCCTCCTTAAAACCCTTTTACTTCGGAGGTGAATTTTTTGACATAGTCTTGAAGTGGTGGTATATTTTACCCCTTTTACTTTACTGAGAAATTCTAAAAAAAAGAGGTTTTTTTAAATTATTTGGAGTTTTTAAGCATTTATATTCTTATGTAAAATAAATACAAAAATTTTTTTTTTATTTTAACAGAACTGAAAATAAGAGGTGGTTAAGTTTAACAGCCACCACCTCAGCAGTTAAAAATTAAATTTAATTAAAAATGTGGGCATGACTGTGTTTTTTATAATTTATAAAAATATGCTATTTTATCATTTTCAAAAATCATATTTTTTGAGCTTTACACCAAATTATTAAAAAAACAACTGCTTGGCACAAAATGCTTTTAAGAATTTTAAACAAACATACAGAAGAGGACTTGCTCTTAGGTCAATTAGACCCGGGTCTAGGACTGACAGATTTTAGGGGCTGCCAATCGTGAAATAATACATTTGCGTAAACAGGAAACAAGATAAATGTTTGTAACTTTAGTTACACGATGAAAAAAAAACAAAACAGTTGCGTCGTTGGACACACGAGAAAAGGGAAGCTTTTTCATAAATTTGATAATTTAATTTTTTTTTAATAAAAAATTTTTTTAATTAAAATATTTTAAATACCATAAAGTTAACTAAAAAAATACACGTTAATATTCCCACCAGTAAATTTTATTACATTTCATTATTATTTTATTTGATTACATGTTACATTAATTTTGAATTGTTTTTGTAAAAGTTTTCAAGTATTATTATGGAAATTTATTAATGAAACTATTGGTTTTTACTATCTAAAATAGCAAACGTTTATTATCTAATCCTAGGATTCCGGACTCTTCTAAATCCCGACAGTCTCGGACAGTCTCAGCCTAAAATTCATTCCACAAAACAAAATTCTAAAATATTCCTACAAAAAATTCATGATACTACCTAAGAAAAAAATATATGTGTTTTAAAAAATTTTAAAATAAAAATCTGTCTGTACAAAATAACTCATCAAGCCTTACCAATAGTCATTTTAATGTCGAATCTAACAGCCCTATTTTGGCAAATTAACAAATTGTTAACCAGTATTTTGAATATTTCAATGTGTTTGTTGTAATTTTTTGATTTCAAAACAAAATTTGAAGCTCAAAAATAATAAACTTTGATAAAAATTGTCATCTGCTTTTCAGTTATTGACAATTTCATAAAAAAATTTTATTTTTTGTGCTTCAAATTTTGTTTTGAAAACAACAAACATATAGAAATATAAAAAATACTGGTTAACAAATGTTAATTTGACAGAATAGGGCTGTCAATCATTTATTATTTTTTTGATTTATTTTCATCACATAAGATAATTGTAAAACATTTTTCTCTTCGTTAAGTATTTGTTTTGATATTTTTAAAAATAGGTCAAAAATGGAATCTTTTTATTTGGTATGGGGAAGAGAATATGGTAGGGGGAATGCTAAATTCGAACTCACCATACGAAAGCTAAAATATCAAACATTATTTTTATGCATTAATATCAAAATAAAGTTAAATTTTTTGCTTATTTAAAAATTTCCCAACTTTTGGTTGCGAAAACGCACCCTTTGGCAAGAAATGGGTTAAACAAGCGGTTCAAAATATCACAAAATTCTTACATAGATATACTTAAATTATTATACTATTCAATTTTTTTTTTCAATTTTAAATCGTACAAAAAATTCAATGATGCTACCTAAGAAAAACCTGAATGTGATTTAGAAATACTAAAATTAATAAATGTTGATTTTCTATGATTTAATTACAAATTCTAAATGTTTGATAGTTTAAATCATTCTTAATTGAAATACAAATTCTAGTTGTTTGATAGTTTAAAATCGTTTATTGAGGTTTAGGTCAGGTTAGAACAATTAATTGCTCAAACGAATTTTTTTCAAAGAAACAACAACAACAAGATTTTTCAATATGAAAAGGAAAACATCAGTAGTTGATTTTATTGTAATTTCAGCCCTGCTACAGGCTTCGTGCTCTCCGTGTGCAAGTGCATTAGAGCACTACACCCCAGAGGCGATGAGATTTCAGTAGGGGTATTCAAGATTCAGTGCACTTGCCTGTGCTTTTGAGGACTTATGCAGTAAGGTATCTGTGAAAATACCACACTTTTGATTGAAAAATGCATTGAAGTATATGTTTATTGCCAAAATCAGCTGTTTGTTATTGTTACCGACTATCACAAAAAAAGGTTGCATAAACCAAATATAAAAATGCCGAAAAAAGTGTTAAGACAAAAATTATTAATTTTTTAATTAATAATGCGATTGATAAAATACAGTAGAATTCGGACCGCCGACCGCTCTGCCGTACTAACCGGACGACGCACTAAACAGTCGAATAAATGAAGCTTGTTTTTTTAGTATGTACATTAGGGTGGATCGCGACTCGAACAAAATAAATTAGTATCTAAATTTTAATAACGGGGGGATGTGGAAAAGTTGTGAATATACATAAAGAGATAATTTAGAAAGTTTTGGCTAAATCGGAGGTCGTCTTCAGATTCCGCTTTTCATTTGAAAATCTTTCGTCTAGTTAAATTTATCATATATGCAGGGAACTTTTCGTTATTTTCCCAAGAAACTGTGTTCAAGTTTCATAATGTAGCAATGGGTTGCGATAGAGTGGGAATATCAGATCGTTCAGCAGCACTTATTGTTAGCCCAGCTTTACAAGATGTAGGAATGATTTAAATATTGGTAATAAGTCTGCCAGAAAAATAATTCTTGAAGAACATGCAGTTGTTTTAACATAACCACGCTCAAAGTACATAGGCCATTTTACTGCATCTTCTGGCACTGATATTACAATAAAAAACTATTCAATAAATTTTTTGACGGGTAAAAAATTTGTCATAAATAATTTGAAAGTGATTGGCTGCGACGGGACTCCTGTAAATACTGGAAACAAGGGAGGAATAATTCGTTTTCTAGAAATGGAACTAAGAAATGCATTACAGTGAAGTATTTGCTTACTGCATTTTAATGAACTCCCATTACGTCACTTGTTTCTCGAACTAGACGGAGGAACTATTGGTCCAAAAGCCTTTTCAGGTCCAATTGGAAAGAAACTCTTTGGGTGTGAAAATCTTTCAATGGTTTCATTTGTTCCTATTACATGAAATTTGTCGTAGAAGTTTACATTCCAGTATGGTTTGAAATTAAAGCTAAACCATATATTCAGTACGGGAGCTAACACTTGTTCAGTATGATAGCAAAATCAAGACATTTTGAAAGAACGGTATTGAAAATAATAGACCCAGTTATTCAGCATAATGAATACTTTGCCCATTCTGAAAATTTGTTACTGGCAATGCTAATGGATGAAAGGAGACAAATAAGGCAAATCGCTGTAAGACGTAAATTAAAAATTAAAAATAATCATTTTGTACCAAATATGTACCTGCATTAAATTTTGCTGCTAAATATTACTTCGATATAATTATTTGGCAAAAATAGAGTATCTTAATTCCACCGGTATTGAATCGTCTTTCTTGCGATAGTTTCCAAAATATGATTAAAAATAATGCCGAAATTATAGATATTGTACATTTTCCATGAAATACTCAAGCGGTTGAGCGTTCCGTAAAACTTGTCACTGAAGCTTCAGAGAATGTTTGGATTTATTCATGCACGGATCGCATCTAGAGCTATTCTACCAAAATTTGAAACAAGAGCAGATTTTCAAAACTGCTTTAAATAAAATCAAATAAATTACCAAAACTTTCTTAATAAATCCCAATTAAAAAAATATTTTAAAAAACAAAAAAAAAAAATACGTTAAACAACAAAAAATTAAAAAATATTGAAAAAAAAAATGGAAAAAGAAGGATTCCAAATACCTCCACGTGGTGAAATCTGGGTTATCATAGCAAAAGTGATTAGCGAAAATTTTAAAAAGAAAAATAATTCGAACGACAGCTAAATAAATAAAATTGTAAAATTAAAAGCGGAAACTGAAGATAATATCCGATTCGCCTGAAACTTTCAGAAATATTTAATAACATTAACACACAACTTTTCAATACCCCCAAATTGTTAAAAAATAAAATAAAAAAATTTCGATCCACCCTAATGTACATATGTATATATTTAAATTTATAGTTAGATAAGTTTCCATTAAGTAAATAAAACATTAATTACCATTTACATGGAACTTTAATGGTACTTAAACATTTCGCATTAAAAACATTCTGTAATATATACAAATAACTACAATGTATGTACCTACATTCTAAGCAAAATATATGCGGTTACTAACGTAGAAAGTCTCAAATTCCAGTTTGTTTTTGATTAAATTTTGTTCGATAGTAAGAACTTCGTATAGAATTGTGAATACTCGGCATAATAGTTTCCATAACATCATCATCAAAGTTAGTTTGAATAAACACATGAGCCTTTCCGCAGCCTTCAGAGCTTCAGACACACTGCGCGTCGTTTTAAGCGGACGAAATATCTATAAAATAGGTCGCTATAATCAGATGGTCGCTTAAACCGAAGTCGTACTAAACGGATATGTTTTCCTAGTACTTAACTATGAAACCAAACTTGAGTTTACATCGTGGTCGTTAAAAACGGTTAGTCGTTAAGCGAAGTCGTTATATCCAGATTCTACTGTATACTGGATTGAATGTAAGTGTACAATGTAAAATAGCAAGTTTTGTGAAATACTTATAACTTACAATGATACTATTTTAGATTATAATGAAACTATGTTAGATCCTGAAAGTAATGATGCTGTGAATGAAATTTTTGACGAACTTAACGAGGAGTTGCTGGTCGAGGAGTTGAACTGAGCATTCCAAAGACTATTCAGTGGCGTGATGATGTGTTGTCAAAATTAAGCAGTGATCATTTCCGGAAAATGATGAGAGTAAATAGAAACCAATTTAATTATTTGCTTTCAATAATTTCTGCTGACTGGGAGTTTAAAAAACCACATGCTTGCTTGCATTATTCTATTGGTCATCGTTCTGTACCGCTTGAGCTCAGAAGTGAAAAGTGCCTCTGTAAGGAAAATTGCGTCAACGTTTGGGGGCGTCCATAAATTACGTGAGGTGATTTTGCGACTTTTTGACCCCCTTCCCCTTAGTAAGATTTTGCTCGACCCCTTCCCCCCCTCTAATCTCACGTGAGATTGTTCAAAATGCGTGTTTTCAGTGTTAATATGTTAATCTATGCTTCATTGTGTTGGACTTATTAAAAACACTCTTAATTTATTTTATTATTTTATTTAGGGCTAGTTGAGACTAGAATTTAAGACTACTGAGATCGTAAATTAAAATTACAATCAAAAAAATCGAACAATGAAATACTTATTAAGTTAAAGTAAGTCATTTAAAATAAGAACTTCTAAAATTGGTGAAGGAATATTCATTCTAATTCAGTCCATGGGGACTCATGTGCTGTCTCGAGAGTGACTACTGGAACAACCAGCATGTCCATGTGATTTTCAGTAAAATCATCTGCTCCTTCAACCTCGCTCTGATTTAGCCACTCTAAACCGTTATCGCTTGCACACAGAAGCTCATTAGCTCGACGTGTGACAATCCGTGAAGTGCGCTGCTGCACGGTATACTGCGCGCCGATGCTCTGCAGCTCTTGTGATGGATGAAAAGTTAATACCGCATGTATTGCAGCATCTTTTTTCTAGATCACCACGCACACTGGGGCAATAGAGGTCATAGGGCAAGTCCATGAAGGCATGTAAATTTTGAACCGGTAAGTAGTGGCGAATCAAAAAGGGAGCAAATAACTTTCCGTCATGCTCATCCGGATCTGGGATAGTCAGATGCCCATCAATCTGCTTGATGGTGTGTGGAGGTGGCCCCAGTATTAAGGCGCCTCACGCTCCATAGAAAAAAAAAGTTCGACACAAATGCTCAATACAATCCTTAGTTTATGTTATAATGATTCCCCAAATATTTCGACTCTAGCGATAGCCATTCGTGAGCTGGAAGTGTTTGAAATAACTTCTAAAAATCAAGTAATTTTGTAACCATATTGGCTGGTGTAATAGTTTTCAAAAAATTTAATTGTCAGGCCGGAAAAAGATCTTCCAATCTGTATCAAAAATTATATATGTTTGCAATCAGATTAAAGATAACGCTATTTTTCATGCATATTTTTGATATGTTTTATTTTATTTCCATACAAAAACTTTCAAAATTCAAATAACTTCATTACTTTTATATTTTTTTTTAATTTCATACGATATTTTTTCAGTAGATGTTTATTTTATATTTAATATTTTACTTTTAATATATATCAGATTAAGCCATTCTGACTAGGAATCAATGCGAGCACTCAAAAGATTCCAACGATATCTTGAAAGGGAGGATCGCATTAGAAATAATTAAATTATTTTAATTTTAGTGAAAATATATTTATTTTATTTTTTTTATTTATTTATTATTATTGACAAAGTTCTTACAATTTATACAAGCCACAGAGAATAATTAAACTTAAAATGAACAGGATTGCATGTCTGTTGCTATGAGGGCTAGTGTCGACATGCTATCCAATAGTAAGAACAACTGAATAGAAATTGATATGAAAACTTAAAACTATAGCAACAACTCGGGATCAGCGCGATCGTCACACCCGACACTCCATAAGGGAATGCCCTGCATATGAGATATAAATATTTAAAATATGATAAAAGTATTAATGAGTGAAACATGAGTAAAATTTTATAAGCTAATTAATTAATTAAGTGGGGAACAATTTAATAAAGAAGAATAATTATATAATATAATTATTTGCTCATTATTCAAGAGTTAACAATAAACAATTCATCAATTCTAAGAAAATCCAAATTCGCAATCCATGATTTGATTGATTTGATTAAGATATGGTTAACCTCAATATTTCTAATATTATGTGGCAGGTTATTAAAAATTCGCTGTGCCACAGAGTCATAAAAGTGACAAAAAAGCATAATTGAGTGCCTAGGGATGTCTACTAAATTATCGCTATTTATCCGAAGTCGGGCAATTTCTAGTCACCAAACGTTTGTCCTGTTTAACAAAAAACTTCATAACTTTATAGTAATATAAATGCTTAATCGGCATAATATCGATGCCTTCCCGTAAGAATGTATTAAGCTACATTTCCAAAATTGTTCAGGAAACGAAAAAAACGTCTCATTTAGTTATTTATTTGTGTATTTTATTGAAAGGAACATATTTGGAAAGCGATTTTCAGAATACAAAACTTGATATCATTGCAAAACCAAAATTTTAATCAGATAAGAAATTTTTGTCGCTTAGTACATTTTCATGGTCAAGACATTGGCGCTTGATACAATGGTAAATGGCGCTTAAAGCATTGACATGGACACAAAAAATAAAGGTTTGAAATAAATTGTGTCGTTTAATTCATTTTTTATTTTTTTCTGTTAAACAATAAAATAAGTTAATATCTATATAAAAAGTAACAAAACATTAGAGATCAAAACGGAAATGTTAAGATAATTAATTTTCATTTTGATTGTCAGACAAATCATCTTCTTCGTCTGTCTCTGCCAATTCGTCTTCTTTCTCACCAATTGTATTTTTTATGATATCCTCGTATTCTTGTATGTATCGTTCAGGAATAAACTTTCTTTTGAGCAGACTCTCTAAATCCTTTCGTTTCGGGCCTGATATTGGCAGTTTTGAAGAATAAAGAATGTCTGGTTCATTAAATTTTTCAAGGCATTTTACTTGATTGCGCGTGCGACAAAAATCCAGTGTATATGAAGGAGATGGTGTTTGAAATTTTACATATTTTATTTCTGGGGATGATTTAGAAAAAATGAAAATATTAGATTCCGTAGCGATGAGACAATCATAATGTGGAGTGTTTTAAGCGACAAAAATGGATCAAGTTATAGTTGGATGAGTGTGCTAAGCGACAATTTCGGTTAAACTAAGCGACATCCTACAAAATTTTTGTGTAGACCTTTTGTTGCTTACGACAATTAGATCTTTAAAAATGTTGCTTAGCATAATTTTTTTGGCGGATAATACAAATTTCAGGGAGCAACATTATTCTAGTGAGAAAACTTGGCGGTTGATACAATTTTATTTTCTCTCTAGTTTCCTTTGCATCCATGATAGGGCAGCGAAACCCAGGCCAAAATGTGGCGCTTAACTTCTAGTCTAGTTCCACATCAAAAAGTCTTTTTCGAAAAAAGTGTCGCTTAATACATTCTTACGGGAAGGCATCGATATTAAGTTCCTTAAAAAGAGGTAAACTACTATGAGTACGATTTTTTCCACAAATTCTTCTAATGATTTGTTTTTGAGCTATAAGAATTGGCCTAATTTTGTTGGTATGGGTGGCCACCCCAACAAGTTAATCCATACTCCAATTTTGATTGGCAAATGCCATAATAAATTGCTTTTAGTAGTTTACGAGCGCAAAAGGATTTTAGGCAAAACATACTACGATTAACAGATATTTTTTGATAGCACAAGTATGTTCAAGCCAATTCATCCTACTATCAATTATGATTCCTAGATATTTAAAGGAGTTAACACTTTCAATTACAAAACAGTTACTATCACATTCAATATCATGACAAAAAGTAATTGCAATTTCATTTCTTTCACAATTTTTACAATAACACAAATATTTTTTACATTTGCCACAATGGTAATGCATTTGATTAAAATGTAAATCCTTACCACTAGGACTAAAATACATCAGTTTTGTTTTATCACTGATAGCCAGTTTGTAATGCAGAAACCATATTCTAAGCCACTCTAGTTTTGAATATATCTCAGCGCTGAGATTAAGCGGGGAATCACTAATAAAATTTAAAGCCATATCATCAGCAAACGCCACAAGGGACATTTTGTCATGCGCTTTCAACAACGAGTTGATATAGATTAAGAAAAGAATTGGGCCCAATACGGATCCTTGTAGAACACCTAAGTTAATATTTTTAGTTGCGCTTAAAAAAGAACACATCTTGACCTTTTGTGTTCGAGAATTCAAATAAAGCTTGAACCAATCAAACATAAAGCCCCTGAAACCGCATTTAAATAGTTTAGGTCGATCTTATGGTCGACCGTATCAAACGCCTTTGCAAGATCGACGAAAAGAGCTGCAGTGAACTTTTTCTGGTTTAAACCATTATAAATATTTGAACAATTTAACAACGCCTCTTCAGTAGACAGGCCTTTCCTAAAACCATACTGGCATTCGCTAAAAAATTTCAAATTTCCCAAGGAAGCTAAGCATGCGAGATTTTACACCTTTTTCAAAAAACAGGTAGAAGCAAAATCGGTCTGTAGTTATTAAGCAACGTTCTGTCACCCTTGAAAAACTATTTTCAGTCGCAGAAAAGGAACCTTTCAATGACCTGATAATTTTAAAAATTTCATTAACAAGTTTCCATTCTTTGCATGAATTGCCGAAAGAGTTGTTGAAAGCATATTGGTAATATGTTGTTTTGGCAGCCGAAACTTCTCTAGCCACTTCCTTACAGAGTACTCTGTAAGCTTGCCTTAAATCAACACAATGACGATTTCTTTTCAACTTTTTGAATCAGGAGTTTTTTTAATTAATTTTAGCTACTAAATCATTTGTAATCCAAGGCTTCAATTTTTTTTAGTTTACATTTTTTGCGCCTTAACTCAGTGCAGCGATTGACAATATCTGTAAGAAGTGTTGAGAAGATATTAAAAGCAATTCAAAGACATCAGACTCAAAATATACTTCATTCCATGACTCAAAACGAAGTAAGTTATTAAGAATCGTATAATTAGTATGCTTCCGCACTGACGATTAATAAAAGTTAGTTTGATTACCGGAGTCTACATTTAATATATTGAGACAAGTCATGCAGGGATCAGTTATGTCCAATTCTGCAATAGCACTAAAACACTTCATATTTACAGATAATCGAATAAAAATGTGATCAATGCACGTAGCAGAATTAAGTGCAATACGTGTAGGAGAAAGAATAACAGATTCCAACCCGAAAGACGAAAGCAAAAACATATAATTATCGGTATCCAGTGATGCCTGCAGTAGGTCTAAATTAAAGTCACCTAACAAGATACAATTTCCTGAGCCAACTTCCAACAAAACGTCTTCCAACTCATTAAGAAACAAATCATTAGCAATGGAATTAAATCTATAAATTCATAGGAATTTGAAAATTTACCCGTTAAAATTACATTTCACTTTTAATAAATCGCAACTGTAAAAATTATAACTAATACTATCAAAATGTAGGTTACTTTTTATAAAAAGACCAACACCACCACACACAGCGAAAAGTACGCTATAAACTAGAACAAAGTTAAGATGATTTCTCCATAGTTTTTACCCAAGAAGAAAGTCTTATTATTATTAGGGGAAAATCTTCTTAATAAAATTAAGATGAAATCTTAGAAAAATAAGCGGAAAACTTTCTTAATAAAATTAAGATGAGATCTTAGAAAAATAAGCTGAAAATCTTTTTAATAAAATTAAGATGAAATCTTAGAAAAATAAGCGAAAAATCTTTTTAATAAAATTAAGATGAAATCTTAGAAAAATAAGCGGAAAACCTTCTTAATAAATTTAAGACGAAATCTATTAAAAATAAGACGAAATCTTCTGAATAGAACCAAGAAGAAATCTATTTAAAATGAGTAGAAATCTTCTTAATAAAATCAAGATGATATCGTTTAAAAATAAGAAGAAATCTTCTGAATAAAATCAAGAAGAAATCTATTTAAAATGAGTGGAAATCTTAATAAAATCAAGATGAAATCTATTTAAAATAAGTAGAAATCTTCTTAATAAAATCAAGATGAAATCTATTCAAAATAAGATGAAATCTTGTGAATAAAATTAAGAAGAAATATATTAAAAATAAGTGGAAATCTTATTGATTGTATTAAACCTTCTTTATCTATTAAGAATTATTTTTAATTTAATTTTTAATTTAATGTGTTTAATTTTTCGATAAAATTTTATTTGTAATATTTTTAAAAATATTTAATAGTTTTAATATTAAAAACTGGTTATATATAATAATGTTTTTAGAATATGATAATATATATATCCTGAAATGATATATAATATATCAGAGGTCAGCTCTGTACAATATAATAATGACAATAAAACACAGTTTACTAATTTAAGAAACGCCAATATTTTTTCGGCCTTATGGCTTTAAGACCATTACTTAAAATATAAAATGAATTGGTGGACCATCTATTGATATAAAATTAATGACATCGTATGTATCAGTTTCATTTCCAATGAAGTTAGATTGGAATCTTTTAGAAAAGCTTAAGCAAATATGCTTCTTAACAATCATTTGAACATTTATATCTTTTATTAAAAAATCGCAAATTTCATACATACTAATATCTTCTTTAGTTATTGTGACAACGAGTCCAATATCAAATGATTTACCTCGGAAATTAACTGTGTCAGTTCGTTTATATGCACTCAAATCTCCTAAATTTATTGCAGAAACATACAAACTATTTTCAACTTTAATTGGACTTATATCATTGAAAATGTATTCTTGTTGAAAAAAGTTGTTTTGCTAATGTTAATGGGGTGTTTACTCTTGAAGGTATGCTTTGTGCATATTTTTTATGAATTTGGTGTTCAGATTCAAATCTAAATGACCATAAGCACTTAAGAGGTCCATGACCATAAGCACTTAAGAGGTCCCAGGTTTTTTATAATTGAAGGATAATGAACCAGATTGTGGTGTTTGGGCTTTAAATTATCTAGAAACAAACTTTGATATAACTCGTTGTGATCTTTTATTAAAAATTGAAGATTAATTAGAAGCGCATCATCAAAATTTGGTGATAATACCATATCAATGATTTTTACAAAAATAATTAAAAACTTATAGACTGCATCATTTTGATCAACAAGATCACCTATCATGAGAAGAACAAAATGAGTAAAAGTTTTCACTTGTTTTGCACTCATTTTAAATGAAGCAGTTTGAATGTGGAGTTTTTGAATAGGAGGACTTATGTTACCAATTTCTGTTTTACCGTATTGGAACATTTGCTTTCTATAATTGAAGGTCTCTAGAGAAATTTTTTTTTTATAAATGAAATACTTTAAAATTTTAGAAAAATTATATTTGCAAACTCCGCTGTACAAGTCGTGCATGATATCGCATGATATGTTATCGGTTACATGAAAATCTGGGAGGCAATTAAATATGGAATAATTTTTGACACCAGTTTGCGCCGGGTTATTAAGTAAAATATCGAGATCATAGTTAGTTTTATTTCTTAAGGAATCAGAAATTTCAGTGCAATCAATGCGTGTTTGGTCCTTATTTCTCCGACATATTCTGCAAAAAAATTTTGCTGAAAATGAACTAATGTATCCTAATACTGTGTACAAAGGCCCAAATTGTCGCCTAAAATTTGAACAAGTTTTATAAATATTCTGAAATGACTTCCATCCGCTTCAATACTCAAACCGTCCGACTGTAATCTTTTTAAAATGTCAAGAAGACGGTTAAGGGAAATATTAATGGCACATTCATATAAATCTGTTGATTTTATAAATCCTGCTACAAATATATTTGCCAACCGGCTATTGTGATGATTTGGTAAAGTTGGAAAACTGTAATAAATTCCACAAATTTTTTGTTGGCCCGATTTTGAACCCAATGGATTATTAATCTCAAAATCGTCCAGGTATAGGAAAAGCGGTATTGTTAAAGAATTTTTGTCACAATTGGTGTTTTTTCAAAGATCACCGTTGATAAAATTATAATAAGTATTAAAAGTTGCTACAAATTCCATATATTTCAAAGTTTCTTTTAGCACGCCTTGACTTTCAAAAAATTTCTTAATTTGGAAAGAAATATCTACAAGAACAATTTCTGTTTTAGCACCTGTTAAAGTGGGGTTGTTATTTAAAACAACCACGGACAATTCATTACTCAGTACATATTTCTGAGGATATTTAAAATAGTGAAGCCTTTCCAACTCATTAAGAAATTTGTACTCAGAATTTACATCAATAAATGGCTGAGATATATTACGTAGTATTTCTTCAATTAATAAAATGTTTGTATTGCCTTGAATTAAAGGTTTAATAATTTCAGATATGGGAGCAGCGATGCGCTCAGTTATAGACTTTTGTATTTTCAAAATGCTACTTCTAGAAAATGTTGAGTTATTATGAAGTTCAAGAATAAAAAAAGAATTGATTGTTTAAAAGAAGAGGAAAATGCTTGCAAATTATCTTTGTGGCACTCTGATGATGTACTCAGTTGTTGTGGAACTGAAATATCACATACGATTTCATTATTTCTAGGAGATTTCAAGTCTTTAGTATGTTTGTATAAATGTCTTTGAAAATTATAGAGGTTATAAAATATTTGTTTACAATTATCTGCGTTACAAACAAATTTGTAAATATTTGGTACACCATGGTGTTTTTTTTTAAATGATCAATAAGAGAAATAGGATATACAAAAGATATAACACACAAAAAGCAAGCAAGTTTGGGCATTTTTTAATACAATTTTTTTATTAAAAGTTTGTATTTAAGAAGAATGTATTTTGCTTAATAAGTTAACAACTGAAGAGAAGTCTTCAGACTTAAATTCAAAAAAATATTGCTCCAAAAATGCCCAAACTTGCTTGCTTTTCTGTGCGTAACTAATTTGAAATACATGCTGAGTTTTATCAAAATATCTACACATTTCATAAACGAGCAGCATCTCCATTTAATGCCGTCGCAAAAAATAAAAAATTCGGTAATATTACTAAAATCTGAACCTACTACAATTATCCGTGGCTGCAGTGTCTGTTTTCTGTCACTGTACTCTTTGATGAGGGAATTTATCTTAGGAATAACGTCGTTTGGAGTCTGTACCAAATATGCAAAATCTGCTTGTGCATCAGAAATGCAACAGGTTTGCGCAACAGGTTTGTGCGTTTTACTTATACGCTGCGGTTGCAAGAGGAAATGCAAAAGAAGACATGTTACACAGTATTTCGAATCTGAAATAATATAGAGCACAATTTTAAAATTCATTAGCAATAAATGTCGTGTTCCGTACCATTTACACAGTTTAGGCAGCAGCATTTCTCGGCTTCCTTGGTCTTTAATTTCCTTTTCAAAGATAGGGACAATTTTTTTGAAGAAAGTATCCAGCTTCATAAATATATGGTTTGCCTTCCCAGGGAACATACATTCAAAATCAATTTCAACCTTAAAGAAAATATTGTTAAAACATAACATAGAAGAATAGTTTTTTATCAAACTTACTAATTCATAACCGTTTGAGTCATTTAATCGGGGCCATTCCTGCAGCAAATAAGTAAAAGTAGTATTACTCGTTACTCTTAAATTCGAGGTTTCCCTCCAATATAGCTGAACTTGCTCCCAAGGAGTGCAGTTATGGGCCAGCCAGCACTTCTTCTCAATCAGCTCTTCTGTAAATAGTAAGTTAATGACATTAGTTTGGCAATGACATAATCACATTTAGAGGTAAGCATGATTAGTATAAATCATATACTAGTATGACTGGTTAGTATTTAAGAAAGTGTAAAAAAAAATTTACCATAATCCAATACTTCGAAATCGTTAAAACTTTAAATGGGTAATATTTATCAATATAACCTTTAATTCTATTTTTCCTTTCATTTATTAGTTATATGCTATCGTATGTCTGCCAGTTACATGTAACCTTGTTTTGATTGAAGTTATAAGCGGTGGTTTCATGAGTAGCATGTTGGGACTATGCCGAGCGTACAAAAACCATTAGACCACAAACGTCAAAAAACTAATGCAGACTACCGAGCATTACAGCAAACTAACAATTATTTAAGGATATTGTATTTTACAAAGGAATATATCGATTTCTATATGATAATTATTCTCATTATAACAGTACAAAGTTTTAAGATAGTGAATTATCGAGTTTTGGTAGATTTATTTTACAAAAACGTAATTTTATTCTTACCATGAGTTATGAAAACCTCATTAAGTTGCGAAATTTTCTCAGGCAATGAAGTTTTAACGCAGTTAGCCCAACGTGAAAATAATTGGCCAGTTGGATTTTTGCATCGACATTTTCTTAAAAAATACGATTCCTTTGAAAAAATTTAAATAAACGTAAATTTATTATTAATTAAATTTTATTGTTCGTTTAGTGTATAGTAAATTTAGAGCTATATATACAATAAAAATTACCGGCTTTTCTTTAGGAAAAATATCACAAATAGCATTTGCCCATTCTCCCATTTCGGTGTAACTCATTTTTCGGGCAGAACCGATGTAGGAATCAACAATTGAATGGGTTAAAGTTTTCTGACATTTGCTGTCTAAATAACCATGTTTTTCGTGGAAAGTTAAAACAAGTTGCCCTTTAACTGTTGATTTTAAAAGGCTTGCCACATCATAGCGAACTGTCAGTGAACAATTAGATTGAGAAGATATAGGTGTGGATTCTCTTGATTTGACAATATTCAAATCATGGGAAATTTTTTCCAGCCAATCAAATATCCGACTATTTGCTGATTCGGTATCTTTGTCACAATTAAGAGGGATATTCTATAAAAAAAAACATTCCAGAACATTACTACCTAAAATTACTATTGGTATGAAAATATATATAAACAAGCAGGTTACTGTTGTCCGCGGCTTCGCCACGGACGTTTTTTTATCAATCTCCTTAACTCCTTAAAGACGGGACAATTTTTTCACACATGTGCTCATTTTTACCTAATTTTGGTTTTGACTAATTTTTATGTGCTACGTTTAGTTTTGCGACATCCGACTTAGTGATGCGATATGGCATATTCGGTTGACAATACATATCAAAGAAAACAAAAATGTTTTTTTTTCTTTTGTTTTGGAGCGCCGCTCTGCATTTATATGTATCTCACTTTATGCCTTGTTCGAGGCTCATCATTTTTTTTTTGTTGCGCTGTGCTAGCTGAGCACGAAGAGAAAGAGAAAAATAGAGAGCAACATGGAGTTTATTGAAACTCTCGCAACACAAACGCGTCAAGAGCCAACGAATAAGCAATGCGTCGCAGCTGGGATGATTTCATAAAAAACTTAATACCTTAATTAAATATACTTAATATTAAAATTTCGAAAGAAAAATACCCCTATCTAAATCTGTAGCACAAATATGATATTTTAAAAAATTTTTCATTAAAATCGGACCAATACTTTTGGAGTAAAGTCGTAACTTTAAATGTTCACTTCAATTTTATATAATAGTATAGATTAGTATTTCTTTTCTCCACTCTTTAAGACCAGCCTTGAATTTAATACGTTCTCCAAAATATGTGCGGCCTAACTTCTCAAACAGGTCCTCCACATCTTCCAATTCCATTCTTTTTAAAACCAATATTGTGCTAATGCCATATTCGGATAAAGTTGGGAGAATTTCATCTATTAAGCCCCAAGACTTAAACAAGAAAAATGCTTCATTGCTTGATTCGTCAACTTGCGATGGGGAAAAAATATCGCTTTCTTCCGAAAAAAGCATTATTAACTCTTTCCGGCGCACTATATAAAATCGTCAAAAATTAAAGAAAATTTTTATTTGCTTTTATTTATAGAAGTAATTTATTGAAAAAAATGTAAAAAAAAAAATATTTCCTTACAGGATTTCGCGCAAGGATGTGGTATGATTTTTATACCACCGCGCTTATGTGATAGTTTTATTTATGGAATTCATTAAAACAGGATTTCGTTTTACTTCAACAAAGTGGAACATGGCAAGTAGAGCACATCCACTGAGTTCTTCTCTGGTGTCCCGTCTTGCTGCAGTGCGCACATCTTCGTAGTGTGGTTCTTACTGGTTGGTGGGACGACGAGGCTCGTATGCTTGCATCTACAAAAGGTTTATTGTTTTTTAGTCGAATAGTGTTTTTTTTATTTGGCCTTGCAGAAGTTACGGATGAACATGAACCTGAGTGACACAGACTTGAAATTATATCCAGCTTAAAATGTTTTAGTGGTAACTTATACCCAGCACTTTTGACAATTATATAAGCATTGACGACTGCCACATCGAGAAAATGAAAAAAAATTCGATGCCACCATTCTCCCCTTTTTAATTGCTTTTCAGGCTTAATATCGGTCGGGAGATATTTTCGATTACTTCGCACTGTCCCGCAACCATTTATTAACTTTTTTTCAATTCCAGGATGAGGTTGTAGGAAGTGAAAAAAATTATCAAAATATACCTTATGATTTTTCCCACCAAAATCTGATAGTAGATCGAGAACAACACGTTCGCCAAGCCTTTTTTCCACTAGTTCACCTTTTTTGCCTGTATAAATTTCAAAACGTTGAACGTAACCGCTGCTATCGCATAACATCCAAGTTTTGAACCCTCTTTTTATTGGTTTTTTTGGCATATACTGAATTAGAGTTGAACGACCTATAAAACAGTAAACTCGTAAACAAAATAAATCCATATATATATATGTCTTGGAACCTACCTTTGAATCTAATCATGGATTCATCTACCGCTAGATATTCACCCGGATTTAAACACAATTTAAATCTCTCTAGTAACATATCCAGAAACGGTTGAACTTTATACAGCTTGTTGAACTTAGGTGATCCTTTTTTAGGCATTAGGGTAGAATCATTCAAATGTATATTAGATAAAATCCAATCAAATCTTCTTATAGGCATTATTTTCGATATATAGCCGTCATTTAATTCCGGACGAGATGACCAATAGTCTCTGTAACTGGGCTGGGGTTTTATTCCCATTAGAAAGTTAATTCCAATAAAAGCTTGTATTTCTAAGGCATTTGTTGGAGTGTAGCGTTTGCCAGATTGTTGAGCATACAGGTTCGTTTGAAATACAATATGTTCAATAATTTCTTTTGTTATAATTTTACTAAAAATATTAAAATTATCATGGGATGCCACGTTTTTCACAACTTCTGTAGGTCCATATTTCATGCCAGTAAATGCAATTGGTATCTCTATTGAATTTTGCTTACTCCAATTTGGTGGGGTGACTTCTACTAGGCTGCTAAATAAATAAGATATAGGAATATCGTCGTCGGTATCAAATTGTTCACACGAATTTGAAACTCCACTACATCCCGAGTTTTCACCTTCATCAAAGTGTTTATCTTCATTGTCGACTGCAAGGATGTTATCAAAAAGTTCCTGGATTTGGTTCTGATCATCGAGGTCCTCAACATCATCGATAATTGACTCAGCGTCTGATGGAATCTCTTCCACAACAACTTCATCCTCGATTGTTTCCAATATATAGGAAATATCACTGTCTTTGAGTTTATTGTTTTTAGCCATGGATATAATGCGCAGTGGTATTATTTTTATACCATCAACTTTAACCTTCACTACTTCAAAAGTTTTTATTTATTTTTGATGTTACTATTTTCAAGCACGTTATTCACTATCTTATTGATCAAAAATTATACAAGTATGAAGTCTAACGCACGTGTTTTGCAGAAATTTACTAAATAATGGAAAACACTGTCAACACTTGACAGATGGTACTCAAGTTTAGTTCAAAATATATATATCTATCTCTTTCAAACATTTGGTATATTTCTTTTTTTTTAAATATAAGCTTAAATCTACATATAAAAGTGGTATTTCAAATATACCATTGCACACAGAATGTAGGAAAATTAATTAGATAAGTGGTATAGTTTTCATACCACCGCGCCGGAAAGAGTTAAGACAGCTGAAATTGAAAAAAATGCATTTTCGGTGGAAAAAAACAATTTATTTTAGGTAATGCATTGACCATTTATCCGTAATTAAATTAACTCAATTCCATGTCAAAGCGCCCACTCTAGGTGGATAGTGTATAGAAACTCTTTAGAGGGATAGTTCTCCTGAAAAGTATTAAATCTGCGTGCTTTTTTTTAATTTAAAATTTTGTTTTATACACTATACACAGATAAACACTGTGAAACTATTGAAAAAAACATAAAAAAATACAATTAGTATATATATTTAAATTCTAAATGGAAACTGTCGTACAGAAAAAGGTTGGGATTCCAACAATTGCTATTTTTAACGAATTTTAATACCATTGAACATCCAAAATAATATATGTTATTGGTGGCAGCAAGAGCCTTTTCTTGCCGGCTTTCACTTTAATTCCACAAAAAATTCTGAGAGTAAAATTACTAAGACTGAGTTTGATTCTATGAACTGATTTATTATGTCTCATTGACTTCAAGGTCTGGTTGCCAATGAACAATTTAAAGTGAATACAAAGTTTAGAAACCAATTTATAATTGAGAACAAACAAGTCGTACCATAAACTACATTTTTTTTGCATAAGGTTTAGCATAATGTCGCGATAAGCGGTTTTCTAGCAGTAGGTGCAAGCAAAAGAAAGAAAAAAGGTAAAACAAGTTTGGCTGATGTTGTTGTTACGACTGTTTGCTTACTGTTAGCAATGTGCGTGTGGTTTTCTGCATGCGTAGAAAAAATTAAGTACACAACAATCCCTGTTAGAACAAGAGGTTCTAACAGTTATATTCAAATAAAACCATTAGTATTCAAATTAAGCCAACGATTTGTAAAACCAAACATTTTTATTCCTTCATATTTTTAAAAACTTCCATTTATATTGTTATATAATTGAAAATATGGAATTTCCGGTGTAAAAACAAGAAATATTTTGTAGGCATTTTTTAAAAAATTCGTTAAAAATAGCAATCGTTGGAATCCCAAACTAAAATTGTTATTTCGTCTTTAAAATTGATGCATTAATTCAACACTACACTAAAAATATAAAAAATTTGCTGTAAACACTATGAAAAATGTGACTGAAAATTCAGGTTGAAAAAAGTAGTAGGTTGAAAAAACTAAATCTATTTGAATACATGCACTAATTGTATTTTTTATATTTTTCAATAATTTCAGTGTACAACTTTTGAAAAAAAAAAACATTTCGCAAAAAACAAAAACACAGTTAAAATTTTTTTTATAGGCACTACTAACCTACAAAGTTTCAAAAAAATCGGAAACACAGAGGGCAAATTTTGCTCAAAATTAGTCGAATCGATATGGAATCACCGATATATGGTTTATTTTAAATCTTAAAAAATTCATAAATGTTGTCAAATGCAAAATATAAAAATAGTTGTGTTTGTTGAATAATAAAAAAAACGTATCAAAAATATTAAAAAAATACTTTATTTTATTTTAATTACCTTCTTTAAACAGTAATTGTTATGGTGACATAAAGTTGCTTGGCTTTTTCTGTAGTTTGATTTTGTAATAAGTCCTGCATAACAGGATTATAAAAAAATTTAGGTCAACAATTTTTTAATTTTGTAATAAAAAATGTTATTTTTTTAACTAAGATTCTGATGTATCTAGTGATACCATTCTTTCAAAATTAAACAACACAAACACAATAATTTGTATACATGCATTTGATTAAATACTACTAAATACTTTCATATTAAGATTTCAAATTTTTACATGATATATAATATTTTTATCGCAGGCGAAGCAGCGGGTATTTGCTAGTATATATAGATATACTTATATATATATATATAGATATATATATATATATATATAGTTGCTTTTTTATAAAATGAATTGGCTTCGAATGAATTCGCACGAAATATATACATATATACATATAGCAACTACCCGCTGCTTCGCCTTTGGTAAAAATATTAAATACCATTTAAAATTTGAAACTCAAATAAATACATTTATCAGTCATGTTCTGCATTTCATCCTCGTATGAAATTGAATGTGAAATAGTCCGTTTTGGAGAAGTAACAGAAATCAACTTTTTACTTTGTTACGCCATTTTTAATTCGGTCAGTATATTCTATCTTATATATATATAAATGCATTTAGGAACTCAGCCATAATAACACAAAATACACTTACCAAAAACGCACGTCCGTCCTCCACAAGAATTAACGCCACAATTAAATTTAAATATCTTTGCTTTGTTGCGCGAAGTAATGTTTTCTATCTATCGGCTAACGGTTTTCGAGCTTGTTGCTATCATCAAAGACTGGACATCGACAGCAAAAAACACACACTTTTTAACACAGCTACAGAAACATAGCTACAAGCTCTCTGCAGAACTGTGAAAAATATATAAAAATATTGTGAAAATATAATATATAATGTAAGACAAATACTAAGTTCCTAAATGCATTTAATTATGTATGTGTGTTTTATTTTAAATTGGTTCGAAGCTTTTTAACTAAAAGTGCGCAATATCTGTTGATATTCTTTTAGTATAGTATTCAAATAGTATAGTTGCGCAGGTTTTGTTAAAATTTTCGAACCAATTAAAAATAAAACTCACATGCATAAATGCATTTAGGAACTCAGCCATAATAACACAAAATGCACTTACCCAAAACGCACGTCCGTACTCCACAAGAATTAACGCCACAATGAAATTTAAATATCTTCGCTTTGTTGCGCGAAGTAATGTTGCCTATTGGCTAACGGTCCGAGCTTGTTGCTTTGTTCAAAGACGCGTGTTTTTTTTTTGTTGTCGATGTTTTTCTTGTTGGAATGAAGGTAAAATAAAATACCAGCAAAGTTTTCAGCGCTTTGTTCTTATTTTGTACACTTGCACGTGTTGCGTCTCATACTCGTATCAATGCATAATAACAAGGACAAAGCGATGAAAACTATGCTCAAATGTTCTTTAGCTTTATTCTAACAAGAAAAACTACATTGACAACAAAAACAACAACGTGCGCTTTTGAACACACACACACACAATATGAACTGCACCCGTTGTTCATGTTGCTTTGTTGTTGGTATGTTTAGGATGATCATAATGTAACGTGGATGTATGTTTGTGAGTGTATGCGTACTCGAATTGCTGTACTGTAGGCAAATTCACGGAAAATTTTATAGGGTGATATATTAGTATTAAGATTATTTTCTTTTTAATAAAATTCAGATGAAATCTTAGAATATTTAGAAGATTTTCTTTTTAATAAAATTGATTTGGCTTTCCCTATAAAATAGATATTAAATAAGAAGTTTTTCATCTTAAATCCATTTATAGGGCAAAATATTAGTATTAAGAAGATTTAATTTTCAATAAAATTCAGATAAAATCTTAGAATATTCAGAAGATTGTCTTCTCAATAAAATTTATTAGGTTTTCTTTATAAAACAAACAGAATATAAGAAGATTTTCATCTTAAATCAATTTTTTGACAAAAAAAAAATCAAATAAGAAGGTATCCTCTTGTTTTAAGGTAATTCTCTACTTAATAAATTTAAGATGATTTTCAACATAATTCGTTTCTTGCTTCCGTCATTCCCCTAGGCCTAAAAACTGTTTAAGATGACAAACTTCTTAATTTAAGCTGGTCTAGTTTTCTCTGTGCAGATGCTTAAGTATTATTACAACATGAAACTAATGTATAATTTGGAATATTAAAGTGCCCAATTTCTGCATCAGATATCCATGTTTAAGTCAAAAAAATCAAATCAGGACTGTTTACAAAAGAGCTTAAGTGAGCAACTAAGTTATCAAAATTTTTGCGTAAGCTGCGTATGTTTTGATGTACAACAAGGAAGGTATTTTTATATTTACTATCATATAATAAATCTAAAGATTGGGAAAGATAACTAATGGCAAAATCATCATTACTCAGAGATTGATTTAAAAAATCTTGTTCAAAAAGAACCATTTATAAAAAAGTAAAAAAAATGAGGAGAGAAAATACAAAAATGTGTAACTATAATTATTGAAAATCAGTCTCTGAGTTAATGATAATAAAGTTTTCGTTATCCGCTTTACACATAAAAATTTTGCCATCTCTTACCCATAAATATTTAAAATGTTTCTCTAACTTAATTTTTTTTAGCCTGATTAAAAAGCATTCTTTTTGGACTATCCAAACAATCATTTAGAAATATTTTTAAATTCTTCTTACAATTGAATAACTTAGTGGTTAGTGTATTCCTCGCATTTATTTTGCGTCTCATTACTTCTCTCTTTTTACACAGCGTTGTAAATTTCACCACAACAATATTTTTAGAGCGGCTACTTGCATTATCAGATGCTGTTTTTATTTTCTTAACATAGCAGTTGTCAATATGTTCTTCTTTTAAATCCACCCCGACACCTTCTGAGAAAATCTTCAAAGCACAACTCAATACATTTTCGTTGTTTACATTTGGAACACCTATTATTTCAATGCTTTTATCTTTGTTTTCGCTGGTTACGTAATTGAGCTTGCGTTCAACCTGTAGTAATTTCTCTTTCGTATATTTATTCTCAGTTTCAAGAGAGTCAATACGATTTAAAAGCAGAGAATTATCACCACGAAGGGCAACGAGTTCTTGGTAAATCTTTTTCAGAGTTATTTCAAAATTGTCGGAACGTCTTGCATGCTGATCGAATGATATATTCTCCAAAACATTTTCGTTAGCTGTATTTGTTGTTGTAAGTTTTAACTATTCGACTCTTTCTCAATTTGCAGTGGAGTTTGTTGAGCTGCTCAAGCTGATTCTGATGTTGATTAGCTGTAGTTTGAGCTACTGTTGTAGGTAGATGTTGTTGATGCATGTTTATATTATTATGCAGTTCCTCAATTTCCAATGGAGGTGAATGACATTCTGTTTTCTGCTTCTGTTTTGAGAAAAGAAAAGAATATTTGAAAATCATTATTTTTATTCCGAATGCAAAAATTTTAATTTTTTTATGCAGATTGGAGAAAAGGAAGACCTTTTTTCCAGCTATCATTTCGGACAATTTATTTTTTACAACAATTACACAAGCCAATATGTTTACAAAATAACTCGATTTTTAGAGGTTATTTCAAATCATTCCAGCTCACGGATGGCTATCGCTAGAGTGGAAATATTTGGGGAATCATTTTAACATAAAGCATGGATTGTATTGAGCATTTGTGCCGAACAACTTTTTTCGTGAGGCGCTTTACCTAGTATGTCCAGAGTAGCATGCATACAGGTAACCTGCATGCTGTATGCAGACAGAAGCATGGACAAGGCATGTATGGTCATTAAAAAAAACCAACAGCTATCCAAATTCGCTGAGTAGAGGAACTTCGGGTATTATGGTATCGGAGGATAATGTGGTATAGGCTAATATCTCCGATTCCGCTAAACTTATTTTTCCGCAATCTTGCTTAAATTTGTGTAAACTAATAAAAAAGAGAATAGAGTTCAAGAAAATCGACGAAACCTAACACGTTTTCGATCAGTTAAAAAAACATATGAAGGCGTTTGATCGACTTTTTTTTTTGTTCCAAAGTCAGTGAATATTTTTAAGGAAAACAACGAGTTATTTATTATTGTAAAATCTCTGCATTTAAGGTAAGTGTTAGGCTCTGATTAATTTGCGATACATTTTGATAGTTCTCAACACTATTCAATTTAAAATTTTTTATACCTGATCGTATCAAATCGGCTTTTGTGGTATACATCTTGGCGGCTAATGTGGTATTATGATTATGCATGTGAAGGCATTATTTAAAATTTTTTTTTTAATACTTAACTTGCGCATGAGTAATACTCTTTATTTTAAGTTTCAACGATATCCAGTTGTCATTCTTTTTTCATTACTTTTTCTTGTTTATTATAAACCACATGAATTATAAACGTTTTCTTTTGATAAATTTGAAATATTTAATTCTAATAAATTTATAAATTAAAAACCCCTCAAAACAGTCCATATATATAAAATAAAATTTTTTTTTTAAGATTTTTCAAAACCTATTCACTCAAAAACAGTATACCACATTACACCTATGTTGTGTACCACAATACCCTCCAAATTTTTGGGTAGGAGGTTTTTGGGTTTTCTCAAACTATTCCTAAAAACTTTTTAATGGGTTATCATAAGATTCTTATTCTATGCTATTTTGTTACCACAATACTTCAATCATCCAAACAAATAACATTTGAAAAAGAACACACTTATAGTTTTTTCACAAATCGCAGAATACAAATATCTATACCACAATACCCGAAGTTCCTCTATGCGTGTTGTTTGTACACAGTAGCGTGCATACTAAAATATGCATGCTGTATTTGTACTAAGGCATAACCCTTGCATGCATAATAGTCTTGCTTAAAAAATATGAACTACCATTGCGATTTTAAACTTTAAGGAGTGCAGTTGTACATAATTTATAAACAAAATATAAATTAATATAACAGAATATAACAACTTTAAAAACTGAAATAAATAAGATGATTAATTAATGACAACAGCAATATTTTTCTTACAATATTAATGCAAATGCATGCATGCATAAGGGTAATGTATGCATGCAGTATTAATGACAATGAATGCATCAAGTACTACTAATTCCCCATGTATACAGCAATAGTAATTGTGCGGGTACACAGTACACATGCTCTTGTTTGACATCGCCATGTAAAATGGAAATGAGCTTGCATTTATGATGGCATGGATACAAAACATCAAACGTATGCCTACATCATCAATGCTGTATATATGAATGTACTAACTGGGATGTGCTTCATGTGTGCCGATCACTGAATTAAACATTAGCTACGTTTCATTCGCCTCAAAATAATCCAGATTATTTTTTTTTACATGCAAACACAAAAATAATATTCCTATACAAATAGGATTCTTTTTGCTATCCATATAAAATTGTGATTTAGCCTTTAAAAAATTTGAAACACAGGTGCCGCACCTGTATATTTTTATGAGCTGTCATTTCATTTTTGGAATTATTTGTTTGTTTGATACAATGACTATTAGGTAGCCATGACAGCTACCTATTTTCTCACGAGCTGCCACCATCGAATGTTAAACAAAAGAAAACAAAACAAACCGCGTGTGTCACACACATTGAACGCATTCAGCGCAGCCAACAATTGCACTTAAACTATTTATATAATTGCATAATATTAAAAATTAAATTAAATAATTTACAATTTTTCTGACGTTTAAAACACATTCAGAGAAAAACATCGTTCACTAAGGCAGCGCTACCATAACAGTTCACAACAGTTTTGAACGACACACATTCTCATGACACCTTATAGTTACTGTACCAAGATTGCTGTTTGAATTTAATTTTGACTGCAACGTTAGTGCCCTCTACGAGTCGTTTTTCTTGTCGTTCTTTTGAGAAAATTTGTTATCGCGATTATATTAAGGCGAAAGGAACGCAGTATTTACGGACTTAAACACAACAAGTAGAGACTTGTCCATGCGTCGCTGTCACAAGTCGCAGCGCTCGTCGAATCGCGTATTCAGCTAGCCGGTGGTAAAACAATCGCCGAGCTGCTATGCTACTTTGTTGCACTCGCATAACCGCGAAAAATATTATAGTGTCAAATTTAGTCATATTTTAGTAGAGAAACACGTTTTACTCAATTTAACCAGTTATCTCATAATTCTACACTTTTCTTGCTGATAAAAAATTAAGTCATTTTTGCGAGAACCCCCCTCTCCCCCACATGAGATTTTGTGAGATTCTCCCCACCCCCACCCCCTAAATGTCTCACGTAATTAATGGACGCCCCCTTTGGAATCAGAGATGGAGGCACACTGCAAAAAATAACTGTAAGAATATTCCACGTTATTCTAAAATTTCTACCGAAACAAATTGTTTGGCCAAATACAGCAGAAAGATTGGAAATTGTTTCTAAAACTTTTCATGAGTTACCATTCTGTATAGGTTATGTTGATGTTACTGAGGTGAAACTTTCAGATGCACCTTTAGTAAATCTGAAACTTTTTTTCGCGAACTCACATTTGTTCGGTGAAAGTCCAACTTGTATGCGACTGTATAAACTTAAGATTCGAGATGTTGATGGAAGCCCCGGTAGGAGTCATGTTGCTAAAATATATAGAAACTGCTCATTGTTTGCAAGAACAAGCAACTTTTATTCAAACAAACAATGGATAGCTGGTGACTCTGCCTACCCGTTATCCGGGAATATAATAACACCTTATAGATCCAATTCTCAACATCTGGACAGAGAAAAAAGAAAAAAGTTTAACTTGCGTCACAGTAAATATCACGTGAGAGTGGAGCACTGCTTTGGATTATCTACTCAAAGAAAAATTCAGCAGCCTCAAAGAGCTTCGAACTCGCATCAGCGGTAGAGATGCTGTGTTTTACTGTGACTGGATTTTGATTTGTTGTATTTTGCACAACATATTGCTAACAGATAGCGAAACCGAAGTATTTGCCAATGATTTTGTTAGAGAGAGCGAAAGTGTTGAAAACAGTAATGTTGAAACCATCATGAATCTACAACAGAGGTCGGCAAAACTCAAACTGAGTGTGTGTTGGTGAGAGCAAATATTCTGCAGTGAAAAAAATTTATGCTGCATATGATTTTAAAATTTGTACACTTGCACACAAAAGTGATTTAATGAAACTATTTCAAACATACTATGGCAAAGGTATGTTATTAATAAGTTCAGAAATGTTAATTTTGTTATCGCAGTTTCTTATTAAAAGAATGCTTTTTAGAGGAGAATTAGTTAATCTATTTCGCTGCTTTGAGCATATGAATTTCAGGTCGGAAAAAATTTGTTCACAAAAGTAGGTGGAAGGATAAAAAGCTAACAGTTTGTAAGAAACTGCTTTTAGTTTTGGGTAAAAGCTGCCATCAATGGTTTTCCAGAATTCTACAATATGCTGTTCATCGATCATTTCTATTTCGGTTCGGAGAATTATCAATTCAGATTGAATCTGGAATTCATACTTCGTTACATCACATTTTAAAGGATTTTCAAATAAATTAAATAACGGCTGCATTTCTTCAAAGTCTTTAAATCTCTTTTCAAAATTATTTATAAGGGTTTCTATTATGTCAATGTGTTCATTCTTTTGTTCGCTTGTAATATTTTCAAAAAATGATGCTCTTGAGAAACTTGAATAATTTTCTTCTTGAATATTAGCTAAAAGTAAAAATAGTGTTGTTTTGAATTCAAAAATGCTATTGTATGAATTGTAAACAGTCTTATTTTTTCCTTGAAGCTGAAGGTTTAGCTTATTTACGAAATTGGTTATATCTGTTAAAAATGCAAAATCCAAATTAAAGCTATTGTCTTGTAAAGAATCTATTAAATGTTCAGTATTATCTATTTTTTCGATTTTCAAAAACTGCATTACTTTATCCCTTAGATCGTAAAGCCTGGAATGGCAATCGCCACGACTGAGCCACCTTACTTCTGTGAACATTTTCAGGTCATAATGTTCGGCGTCGGTATTTTTAAGAAATTGAACAAATTTCCTATGGGTTAGAGAATGATGTCCTCCTCTTATTGTGTTAATAATTTTCTCTGCTGTTTTCATGGCAGGAAATGTGCTCAAAAACTTTGAAGCAAGTGCAACCTGGTGGATGATGCAATGAATAGATGACATTTCAATCCCGTGCTTTATCAATTGACCCACAAATCCATCATTTCTACCAACCATAACGCAAGCACCATCCGTACACACTCCAATTAATTTACTCATATCTAATTTGGAGAAAACGTTTTCATTTAGAATATCAAACAAAATTTTTCCCGTAACATTTCCATGTAATGTTTCCATGGAGATCATTGATTCAAAAACTACGTAATCAGAACTTACACTTCGGATGCAAATTACTAATTGACACAGATCGTTAATATCAGTGCTCTCATCTAATGATATGGAAAAATATTTGCAGTTATTCACCGTTTTCAAAATTTCAAACTCAATAGAGTGAGCTACTTGTTCTATACGTCGAGCTATGGTTCTCGCGGACAAGGGAATAGATTGAACAACATCAGTTTTATAATTTATTTTATTCAAAATATCAGTGCAAATGTTCTTAATAGAAGTTCCGTCAGTAAAAGGTCTGCCATGTTTTCCTATATGAAGAGATATTATGGTTGACAATGTCACTTTAAGTTTCTTTTGGGTTTCCAGATGGTTCATTTCATTATCTGTTGCTTCCATATCAGAAAGCCATAACTTGAATTTTTGTAATACAGAATCTCTTTTTTCCCTAAAAATCCTATATTTTTCAACTCTATTCAATTTAGTTAATTCATTATGAGAATGTTCATAATGCCTTTTAAAAGCGTCTTCGCGTGGACTTTTGAATGCTGTGTAACAAATTAAGCATTGCATTTTATTAAAGGCATTCCTAAATAAGAAAAATTTTTCGCATACATTTTCAGCTTCCATTTTGCGCACGATGTTCTCACTTCGGTGGCTCAAAGGCGAATGAACAAAATAACATATTTTGCGCTGTGTGGTTGAACGAAAGAGCGTAAAATACGAAAGAGCGTAAGCGTCTGTGTGAATTGGTTTTCCACAATTGTGGTATGGAGTGCCGATCTATGATCTACAATCTGAGACCAAAAGACAAGGCCTTTACTATCTCATGTTTGAAAATTAATAAAAAGGTTTCTCTTTCTCTTATAAATTTCAAAAGCTTTCTCTTATAAATTTTAACACTAACCGTAGAAGCAGTAGAAACTCTAAAAACTTGATTTATTTACCATTTAGTAGAACAAATTATATGTTAACTGCTCCATTTAATCGCATGAGAACCTTTGTTAACAACTGGATCGTTTTTGATGTTAACTTTTCGAAAGGTCAACTCAAAAGAAGATTGAAAACTAATGAAGGATAAGATCTATGTAAACGCATGCTTAGTTATTATGTCTTGTGTTGTCCCTGAGCCCAACCCATATTATGGTGGGTAAATTTTTCTCCCTTTTGGTTTTTTTTGGACCACTTTTATCGATATCTTTGAAATATTTCAATGATATTTTGGCTGGTTTTTAAAGTGATCAATTGCGGATAAAGTGTAAAAAAGCTGTAGTAGCTGAACTCTATTGTTATTGCATGTTTAAAAAAGTTTAATGTTTACTAAATAAAATCTTCTCTAGTTTCCGATATAGTTATTTCGGAAAGCTTTTCTGAGATTTTGAAAAGAGGCTACAATTGTAAATTATGTATCAAATGAAAGGGTTCATTTAGTAGTTTATTTTGTTTATTTGTTCTCTTTGAAATGTTTTTTTGTAAAAGTATTTTGGTTTTTATGCAAGTCTAAAGATATTTATATAAGAAATCACATTCATTTTTACTCTTTGATGACAATCAAATAATGCAAATAATATAATAAATCACATAAATTTGTACTCTTTAAGATACAATCAAATATTGCATTTCGATCTTTGAGTTTTTTTTATAAAATTATTTTAGTTATGTTAGTATAAAAATATTTACAATTAGGCTATTCACAAGGTTTGCTATCATGTCATATTGTCCTAAAATTTTACAACTAAAATTTACAAGATAAATAAATGCAAACAAGAAACAGCTGTTTGATATAGACACTTCAATAAACATAGCTTTCAGAGTTGTAATATATAAGTAATTTTTTATATGGAAGGCAACAATAAAATGTTTAAACTTGTGTAAATTCTTAGGACAATATGACATGATAGCACACCTTGTGAATACCCTAAACATTTAATTATTATATATAATCAGCCCAATCATTAAACATTTTCTCCCGGGAGTTATAAAAGGGACTTTCCGATTTTAAGACAGCAGATAAAGATCTCATCTTTATCTCATTTTTTATTTTACATTAATAAAAATTGGCGGCTGATGAACAAAATTGCATTAAAAATATCCCAAAAAAATTTTTAAACTTTATCTTAAAAACGGAAACTCCCTTCTACAACTTCCGTGGTGGTTGTTGTTGCCGTATTTGTATTTCATTTCAATTTCGTACTTCTCTATTCTTTCGCGTTTCTCCATTTCTAGTCGTCTTAACTCGTAATCTTGTTTTACTTTTTGCTCTTCAAATCTTCAACTCTTTTTCCATTTCTAATTTTTTAAAATCTAATTCAAATTTTTTTTCAAAAAATGCAGTTGCTAGTTGCGAAATCTTTCAGTCTCTGGAGCGCTATTTTTCAATTTTTCAGCAAATTGTAACCCTTTTTGTTTTGCAACTGTTGTCCCAGACGGTGGTGTTGACGGGTCGGTCAGTGTTGTTGACGTCGTGGTAAGTGGACTCGACGGAGGTGGTAAATGAGGTGAAGCTGACGGTTTTTACGCTATTGCTGCCTGTTGTGATGTTAATGGTGTTGATGGTCTGCCATTTTCAATGTTTGAGCGTGTGTGACCATTCATTGCTTAGCAGGAGGTTCTGATTGTAACTGCTCTGCTTCAAAAGAGTCGTCATCTAACACTTCGATTATATCGTCAAAGTATTGCAATTCGAAGAAAAATTAAAATTCGTACGTCTGAATCTCATCCGTTCTTTTCGCCAAAAATTTCCTTCAACTGCGCATAATATGGACAAAACTTACGCACTTTTTCTAAAAAAAGAAACAAATTTTGATTTAAATGCAACTTTAACGCTAACAGCCCTATTCTGGCAACTTGGCAATAATCAACCAGTATTTTTTTTTCTATGTGTTTGTTGTAATTTTTTTATTTCAAAACAATATTTGAAGCACAAAAAATATTAAATTTAGATAAAAATTGTCAACTGCTTTTCAAATAGTGACAACTTCATAAAAATTTTGTTTTTAGATAGTGACAACTTCAAAAAACTAGAATTTTAAGAATATTCTAGTGCACTCCAATCTAAACATTGCTCTAATTATAAATTAAACACATTTATTTCATGCACTTATTACATATGAACATTTAACACATAATGATATATTCTACAAATTAAATAGTTCTACAAACGTAGCTTAAACACATTTATGTTAGCAAACAAACAAAACAAACACATAACTATGTTTTACATTCTTACTCGCTTGCACAACAATAAAGACAGTGCACTTTATGTTAACGTAACTACACGAATAACTACATAAACTAATGTTCTACTTATTTAAAATTATATTAAGTTAGATATATATTTAACTTTGTATTTATTTTAAGTCTAAAATAATACTGTTATTTAGCTTTATAAGCCGAACAAAATAAAATCACTTAAGTTTTGAGCTTTAAACTGTTTGCTCCTTATTTTTATTTCTAAGCGCCTGAATGCACTTTCGAGTGACGGCGCATAGAAATTTTTTTTAAATTGGCCAGTAGCGCTCTTAAGCACTGGCATTTTTCAAACGCGTAAAACTTTAAACAGTGCAAACCACGTAAGCAACACTTTGCTTAAAATACGCGCTTCTAACATCACATGGTGATCCTGCCAAACACAGTGGGCCTAAATAAGTCCATGAGCACGGAGGAGAAGATTTTGCCGACGGCAAAACACAGAAGCGAGTACAGAGTACGTGCCAGTTAGTGGTGTCGCAGACGCACCAGCGTGCATTCCACTAAAGGTTGGCCCCAAACCACTTTCGTTGGACGAATATAGACGGCGGCAAGCAGCCTATAAGAGGAGAAGCTGACGGCCATACCGGCGATGGCAAAGCCTAAACACAGGCTTGGAGGCAAGCTAGTGAAGCTCAGGAAGAGGTTGGCCACATTAAAGGCAATTGTGAAGGCGGAGAAGCCGCCAGATTTCCATACCGCTGGGTGCATTTGGACGGAAATAGCCGAACTTGAGGAGCAGCTTAAGGAGAGGAAAAAGCAGCCAAAACAACAACAACAATAAACAAAATTTTTTTTTTATTCTTTTATAAAAATAAAACTATAAAAACAAAATTATAAAGAAACACTGAACAAAAAAAAATTGAATTAAAACCATTTTTCCATTATTTTATTTTGGCGCAGCGAAGCAAATCAAAACATGAACAAAAATTAACACTACACACACACACATACATACATTTTATGCCTTATGTTTGTTGCATTTTTTTGGGTTACATTTTTTTAAACACTTTAACTTCTATTTCTTTTTTTTTCTCAACAGAAAGCTACGTATATGCTGAAGTGGCGTATATTTGTTGTTTTATAATAATAAAATTTTATGTGCACACATTTTTTTGCGAAGTTAAACTTTGTTTTTTCTCTTTCTTCTCTTTGACTATGTATGCTTTGATATTTTTTTTTAACACTTCACATTTGTTTTAACACATCACTATACAAAATAAAATGTAAATATTTTTCGAATATATGCATTTCAGGTTCATCACGAAACACAACAAAAACAATTTAAAACAATGAAATTAAATTAAACTCACTTCTATATATCTCAGTTAAATTTTGTTTTTCCTTACAATTTACATTCACGAACAAAACGTCATTTAGTTCTTAATTTTTTTTTGGTCGACTTTCTTATAGTAACTAATGTTCTACATTTTGGTACTACCACAGGGTGTTCCACACGAATTAAAATATAGATAACTTAATCTATTACATAAAATTGTGTATGGAAATAATTGAAAGAAGCATTTTAATATTAGAAAAATTTATATTAAACTTTCAGAAAAGTAAAAACCGAAAATACAGTAGTGAATGCGTAAAAAGTAAGTTGGATTTTTTTTAAAATAAAAGCGTCAAGTTGAAATAGAGAATATTGAAGACAATGAAGATTGTCGAATTTTAAAAGTAAAATTCAACAATATTTATTATGAAGTTGTGAAAAAAATAAAATATTTAATTATAAAAGTAAATACAAAAAGTTCAAAAGAAATTGATTCAGATTTATCAAACATTTGGGAGGAAGAGAAAATTTTGCCAAAAATGTCAAATTTCAACATTAATGTAGTAGGTATAAACCAACATGTTTTTAAAGGAAACTATAATGGATTAGAGGGCTTTATTGTACAAGCAGAATTATTGCATGATTTAGTGAAGGATGATGATAAGGAAATTTTTGTTAAATATATTTATAATTTTAAATTAACTACCCAAGTACGCAGCATACTTGGACGTTCGTTCAAACCGGCCTTCTACATTGGCGGAATTAAAAACGTTATTGGAAAAATCGTACCCAAATCCAAAAAATGTACAACAAATATTAAATGAATTTAGTTCACTAAAACAAAATAATATGCCAGTAGCAGTATTCAGAGAAAAATTGGTAGAACTTTTAGAACAGCTGAGTTCTTATGGAATAAAAAGTCTAGATAATCCTAGTAAGAACGCAAAAGATGCGGTATACAAAATAAATGAGTGCATGGCGCTCAATACTTTCTCAAAAAGTATTGATACAGAATATAGAAATATATTTCTAGCAAATCCACCTAAAACTTTTGGTGAAGCTGTTGAGAGGTGTAGAAGAAAATTTAAAGGCCAATGCAGATAATATTTTCCAAATTAGAAACTATTATAGCTTTAGAGAACAGAGACATAGCAATAATTTTAGGCACAACAACGTGCAAAATAAAAATCGGAGATATTATCAAAATAGCTATTCAAACAGCAATTACAGGCATAATAACAATAGTAACAAGTTTAGAATCAAAAGTAATAATTCAAATCAAGGCTTTAACAGAAACAGTAACTTTCCAAACAATATTAACTTTCAAAATAACAATTGTTTTCGATACAATAATAACACAAACAGAAATTTTAGCAGGAATAATAATAATAATTTTAACTACAATGTGCAGGGAAATGGCAATGGCCACCCGGCTATTGCTACCCAGCAGGAGCCAAAATTAATATTACAACTTTCAAATAATTTATCTTATTTCATAATTTTAAAATGTAAAAATTCAAATAGAACGTTAAATCCTTACACATACGGGAGCTGATATTTCCGTTTGCAAGGTCGAAAATACTAACAATTTAAACACAAGATATATTACAAAGAAAACATGCATAACGAACGAAACTATAGAATGCATTGGCACATCAAATTTAAAATTTTATATTGAGAATGAAGAATTTGAACATAATTTTCAAATAGTTGAAAATGATTTTTCTATAGCGACAGATGGAATAATAAGGCGAGACATGATGAGGAGGTACATGTCAAAAATAGACTACAAGACATGTACAGTAAATGATTATTGAAAAAGAAATAATATTACCGATAATTTTAAAGAACTTTTATAATGTTACGGTACCTGCACGAACAGAAGCGGTAGTCCCGATCGACATTAAAGTTAAAAAAGATAGCATAATCCTTACAGAAGAAATAAGTGAGGGAGTATTTTAAGGAAATAGTATTATACCCGCGAACGGAGTAGCGCACGTCAAGTTGAATACAACCACTGAAGAAATAAAAATAAAAAATTTTAATGTGAAAACTAAACCATTAAATAATTACAATATTTTTCAATGCAAAGAAAATAAACAATTTAATAAGAATAGGCTGAACAAACTTTTAATAAATTTGAATATTGGATGCAATGGATCAAAAGTCAGAAAATTGATAGTAAATATCATCGCAGAATACCAAGATATTTTTCTTCTCCCTGGAGAACATTTAAGCGTAAATAATTTTTATAAACAACAAATACAAACAACAGATTCGACCCCTGCTTACATAAAAAAATTACCGATTACCGCAAATACAAATGACTGAAATAAATGAACAGGTTGACCAACTGTTACAAGACAACATCATTGAACACTCAATTAGTCCGTACAATTCTCACTTCACGTGGTCCCAAAAAAATCAGCAGACGAAAAAAAAAATGGAGACTAGTCGTCGATTTTAGAAAACTAAATGAAAAAATCGTGAGTGAAAAATTTTTCCTGACCAAAATTGAAGACGTACTTGACAGACAAGGAAGAGCTGAGTATTTTTCGACATTGGACATGACCAGCTCGTTCCACCAGATAGACCTAGACGAAGACTCGCGACCACTTACCTCAACCGGGTTGACGCAGAAGCTTTCTTGTACGTAGACGATATAATTGTATTTGGGTGCAGTCTACAGCACCTTAATGAAAATTTGGCAAAAGTTTTTAATAGGATGAGAAAATTTAACCTGAAGTTAAATTCAGATAAATGTTCATTTTTAAAACCTGAAGCTGTTTATCTTGGGCATTTTATAACAAACGAAGTTATAAAAATGGACCCAGCAAAGAATACAGTAATAAGAAACTACCCAGTCCCAACCAACTCAGATGAAGTAAGGAGATTTGTTGCCTTTGTTAATTATTATTGGTGTTTTATACCAAAATTTGCTGATATGGCTAAAAATTTAAATGCATTGCTGAAGAAAAATACACAATTTGAATGGAATGATGCATGTCATCTAGCATTCGAAACTTTAAAATCTAAATTGCTCAATCCCCAATACTTCAATACCCTGATTTCGATAAACCGTTCGTGCTAACCACTGACGCCTCAAATTATGCCTTTTTTTTTTTTGTTTCGCCCGGTGGTATGAATCTTCCAAAGATACGTTTACCCGACCTATACGCATGCACGATTTACACTCTAGATCCTGCCCGGATCAGCCGGGACAGACAGAATGCACCTACGTACTAAACATACCCCCTATTGGCAATTAGGATTTTCCACTATGCACATTAATTGGCTTTTCAGCGGAATTTAAAAATATAATATATAACAAACGAGTATTTAAGTATATTTTATTCTATATAAATAAGCAACATCGAAATTAATTATAGTGATTTGATTATCAATTTAAGGTACTTAAAAAACAATCCTGATTTCAAAAACAATCCAAAACACTATACATTTTAACTGGTTTGCTGCCATTGTCCAACCCAAGGACCTACGTGGAAATGAGATAAATCTCATATCCTCCAAATCAAAATCCCAATTAGTTGGATATGCATTTGGGCCAACGCAGGCATAAACTTGTGTGGAAAAGAGATATACTCTGGCACACCAATCCAGGTGATAGTGTGAGTTCAGTCTAATTTCAAATCAGGAAGCCACATGAGCACGTAAATCACAATTCGATTTAAAATTAAAATATTGAATAATTAAAAAGTAAGTTTTAAAAACGATTCATATTTGATGGTGCTTACTTTATAAAACATAATAACGAGACAAAAAGGAGAAGCAGAACAAATTCAGTTACCGATATTACATTGTTATAAATCAGCGTTAGGTATAATAGGATGAAGTTAAATTGATTTAATTATTTAAATGTAATATAATTTTCCGTTTTAAGACGTCTACCGAATCAGAAAAATTAATCATGTTGAAGTTATCATTGAAATCACTGCACATACAGTGGCTCACAGCTTATTTTATGCAGTGCATACTTTAAATTTTAGGGCTTTGTTAAAACAAAACTAACAGGAATACAAAAGATAATATGGTGTCAATTAAAAGCAAAAAGTCTAGTTAAATAAAGGTTTTTCATTAATTGTGAATACATATATTTTGTTATTTAAAAAATAAGAGAACAGAAAATACTGCTTAATTTCATCTCGCAGCTTATTTTATGCAGTCATTTCTCTCTGTTACGGTACTCTAATGCTGCGCTGTCTAACGGTACTTTCGTTAGCTATGCCTTCGTTCTGTTTCTATAATTGCTTTGTGTTAGCTTTTTAGTCTGATTTTTTTGCTTCAAGTGTCTGCTGCTATGATTATTTTAAATAGGAGCGTGCACAACGCTTCAACAACGAAAATTGGTTATATACTATTTTGAAAATAGCTGCTCGCAGCGAAAAATGGCTGAAATGGTTAATATCAATTCCTCTACAGTGCAAAAGATCATCGAGCGCTTCGTCCATAAGAATCAATTGCACTATTAGAGCAAAGAAGCACCAAACAAAATTTTTAATGCAACCGACAAGCGGCATATTGTACGGAGGATAAAGGCTAACCCAAGACTCTCAGCTCCGAAAATGGCTTTTGAAGTTCAAACTGACCTGAGCAAACAGTATAGTGCTGAAACTATTCGACGTGTCTTGCGCAAAAAGAACTTTCATGGCCGAGTAACTCAAAACAAGCCGTTTATTAGCCCCAAAAACAGATTATGCAGACTCAACTACGACAAAGAACATATGTCCAAGGCCCCAGAATACTGGAATTCAGTTATTTTTGCAGATAAATCGAAGATCAATTTATTCGGTTCAGATGGTATGTGCTATATGTGGCGAAAACCGAATACCGAGGTCAAAAAAAAAAAACTTAAAACAAACCGTGAAACATGGCGGTGGCAGCGTCATGGTCTGGGCCTGAATGTCAGCTGCTGGTACTGGGAAGTTGCCGTTTATTGAAACAACAATTTAAAAATTTAAGTACCTACAGATCCTGAAGAACAATTTGTTGCAGAGTGCAAAGGTTCTGGGTATAAAATTGAATGTCCGATTTTACCAGGATGACTATCAAAAGCACAAAGCGGGTGTTGTGCAAACCAGGCTAATATACAACTGTCCACAATTGATGACGTCGCCAGCACAGTCGCCAGACCTTAATGTTATTGAAAATGTGTGGTCTTTATTGGAAAATAACATCCGGAAACATTAAATTTCAAACAAAAACCACCTGAAAGAGATATTGAAAACGAAGTGGGCTAATATTTCGCCACCAATCACTCAAAAACTGGTCGCATCAATGCCAAACCACCTTAGATCTGTTGTGGACAACAAGGGCTATCATACCAAAAAATAAAATTATCAGATATCATTAATTAATACGAAAAATTTATAAATAACAAGTGACTGCATAAAAAAAGCTGTGATATGAAATTAAGCAGTATTTTTTTTGTTTAATTTTAAGCCAACTTAATATATATTTTTACAATAAATTAAGTTAATTTAGTAAACTTATTTAGTAAACTACCGGTCTTGTTCTTTTAAATGATACTATATTATTTTTCTATTCCTGTTAGTTTCGTTGTTATTAAGCCCTAAAATTGAAAGTATGCACTGCATAAAATAAGCTGTGAGCCACTGTACATCGTAAAGGTTCATGAAGAGCGTAATTAGAATTGCACTGACTCAACTTGAAAAACAGAAAATGTCTAGTTCCTCTCCTTGGGATGTTAAAATTTAGAGCTGAGATGAGATATTCCGAATTAATCTCGCCACGAAGTAATTTATACAGAAACATGACATTAAGCATCATTCTTCTGCTTCTTAGGGAAGGCAGTAAAATAATCTTAAGGCTTATTTCATACGATGTAAGAATAATATTGGGGTTCCAGCGACTATGACGTAAAGCAAAAATTAAAACTGTTTTTTAACGGATTCTATGGCGTCGATGTAGACATTATATTGTGGGTTCCATATAACTGATGCGTATTCAAGAATTGGCCTTATGAGAGAGGTATATAATAATTTAGTAGTAAAGGGATCACTGAATTCTTTAGCCCATCTTTTAATGAAACCAAGGACTCCTCATGCCTTATTTATCACCATATTGACATGGAGATTGTAGCAAAGTTTTGAATCCATAATAACACCAAGATCGAGAAAACTTTAAACTATTTCTAAGTTAGTGTAATTTATAGTGTAATTTATGTTATTAGCAGATCTACGCGAGAATGTCATTTGCTTACATTTTTTTAAGTTAAGACTTAATATACAGGGTCCGCCATCTAACATTTTTTTTCAACTAGTGCTTATTTCGTGAATGGTAAGACTTAGCGCATGTCTGATTTGACAGATAATTTGTTTTATCCTTCCGCTGAACGAATATGGTCGTGTATACGCTTGAACAACGTTGGGAAATATTGCGACATTACTTTGATGCAGAAGATGCCGATTTTGCCAAAAAAATCATCTTTTCAGATGAAGCTCATTTTCATCTTGGCGGGTATGTAAACAAGCAAAATTGTCGCATTTAGGGCACAGAAAAGCCGCTGCACCCAAAACGAGTCACTGTTTGGTGCGGATTTTGGTCCAGAGGCATAATTGGCCCATTTTTCTTCGAAAATGAGCAAGGTGTGGCCGTTACAGTCAATGGCGATCGTTATCGGGCCATGTTGAACGAATTTTTGTTCACAAAAATTGAAGAGGAGGATATTGGCAACATTTGGTTTCAAAAGGACGGCGTTACGTGCCACACAGCCGAAGCTACACTCGATGTTTTGCGCCCTGTATTTGAAGATCGCATTATCAGCCGCAGAGCTGATGTCGTTTGGCCACCTCGGAGCTGCGATTTGACACCGTTGGACTATTATTTGTGGGGTGCCCTCAAAGATAAGTGTTACGTCGACAAGCCAGAGACAATTGACGCTTTGAAGGACAATATTCGTGAAGCCATTGGTGAAATACAGCTGCACACAATCGATAATGTGCTTAAAAATTGGACCGATCGTGTAGGCTACTGCATGGCCAGCCGAGGCAGCCATTTGAATGAAATTATTTGCCATTATTAACTGGAGAAATTGTACTTTCAAATAAAAAAAGAAATTTGAGAAAATATCTAGTATTTTTTTTAAAGAATTTTCAAAAAAAAAAAGTTATTTGGCGGACCCTGTATTTAAGCTACACGAGTCCACAAGTCTATTTAGGTCAGATTGTAAAAGATGTCGTTCTTCAGGTGATTTGTAACAAAGAAAAAGTTTCACGTCCTCAGCATACATTAAGACGTTACAGTGTTTTATTACCGAAGGAAGATCATTTATGAATAGTAAAAACAAAACCGGTCCAAGATGACTGCCCTGAGGAACTCCAGAAGTGACCGAAATACTTTTTGAAAGAGAATTATTATATAAAACCTTTTGATTACGTCTATATAAATACGAATTTATCCAATTTAATAATGTGACAGGAAACCCAATAAGGTGGAGTTTTTTCAAAAGAAGATTATGATTAACACTGTCAAAAGCTTTGCTAAAGTCCGTATAAATAACATCAGTCTGCAGTCCCAAAGTAAAACTATTTATAACACGCGTAGTAAACTCTAAGAAGTTTGTTGTAGTGGACTTTTAACAGAAAACCATGTTGAAAGACAGAAATGGTGGAAGACACGGAGTGGGTTAATTGATCAGTTATGATTTTCTCAAATAACTTAGGGACTGCACTTAATTTTGCAATTCCTCGATAGTTAGAAACATCTATCTTGGACCCAGATTTATGAAGGGGTATAATATAAGAATCCTTCCATATAATAGGAAAATAATCACTATGCAAGGAAATATTAAAAATGTTTGCTAGAGGAGTACACAGGTGTGTAGCACATTGCTTTAAAATACAGCTTGGAATTTTATCAGGGCCGGTCATAAAAGAAGATTTTACATGTCGAAGATAACACGTAACAAAATTTGGGTCTATTACAGAAGTTTCAAAAGAGTTCACTGGCAGGAGAAAAGGATACACAGTGCTAGTATGAAATGGTATATCGGAGTAAGTTGATTTAAAGAAGTTTGCAAACATGTTAGAAATCACATTGTCACAAGATGATTCTTCCTGATTGAATTTCATAAGGGGTGGAAAACTGGAGGCTTTACGTTTTGAGTTAACAAAACTATAGAAAAGTTTTGGATCATCTTTAAATTGAGATTTTGTGTTAATTATATAAGCAGAATAGCATTGTTTATTTAATAGTTGATATCTATAACGACAAGAAGAATAGGAAGCAAAGTCTAAACTAGAACTAGATATTTTATATTTTTTAAATAAACGATTTTTTAAATTTTTAAGTGCCTTTAGACCATTTGTTAGCCAGGGTGGATTTAAAGGATTGGAGAAACACCTTTTTTTTGGGACGGACAATAAGAAACACCTTTGCAGAGTATCATTGAAAAACTGTACAGAAGACTCGACGTCATAATATGAATATGATGTTCCTCTAGTAAAAATTGGAGACCAATCAGTCTGCGAAAGTAAATAATTAAGTTCTACATAGTCCGTTTTTTTAAAATTATAAAATTTTATTTCGCACATCAGCAGTTACTTTATCTTCTTTTTCGTGGGGAAGTAAAACTGTTATTTCAAGAGTTGGATGATGTAAAAGTTTATTATGTCCTACGAAACTTAAGAATGTCTGCTAGTGTCACTCGTACTGAAATTAAATTTAGATTAGTTATACAGCTAATTTTACCAATCATTTCTTATTCAGACATAGCTTATAGTAAACTTGGCGCATCTTCCCAGTTAAAAATTCAAATTGTTGGATGATGTAAAAGTTTATTATGTCCTACGAAACTTAAGAATGTCTGCTAGTGTCACTCCTACTGAAATTAAACTTAGATTAGTCATACAGCTAATTTTACCAATCATTTCTTATTCAGACATAGTTTATAGTAAACTTGACGCATCTTCCCAGTTAAAAATTCAAATTGCATTTAATTACGCCACGCGCTATGTGTATGGTCTCCGAAAATACGATCGTTTGTCTCGTTTCCGAAATGCAATACTTGGATGCGACATAACTGCTTACGTAAATGCTAGAAACTGTATTTACCTGCACAAACTAATCCATGGGAAAACTCCTTGCTATCTGCATGAAAAACTTCAGTTTTGTATCTCAAGTGGAAGCCATGTTCTGATAGTTCCGAGTCACAACTCATTAAACTCTTCCCACCTGTTTTTCATTAACGCCATTAGGTTGTGGAATGCTTTACCAAGATTGCTTAGGGAGGTCACTGGGAGAGGTCCTTTTAGGCAATCTATCTTTTCATTTTTCTCTACTCAATAGCTTTTCACTTCCTTACTTCTCTATGTTATCCATTCTTTATCTATTCTTTGTATCAGAAACTTTTTTCAATCTTAACTTAATTATCTTTAATTCTTTTTATTTTTTATGTTCTTACCATAAGTAAGATAAAGCCAATAAATAACATAAAGCCAATATTGTTTAAAAATTAAGGTCATTATTTTTGATTCTGTTTTATACAGTTGTTATTATACTTCGTTTTTAACTTTAATTTCCAATTTTTAATATAAAATTATTCATTTTCATTTTTATTTCAATTTTAATATTAATTTTAATTAAATGAAATGTAAATTAATTATATTTATGCATTTATGCTGTACTATAAAAGAGCATAGCTCTTATTGTACATATGATTACTTAAATAAATAAATAAGTAAATGTACATCTTCTGGAAGAGATACGGGATTCGAACAAAGAAGATTAACAGTAGTGCATCTATCTACAAATACAAGGTCTAGGTCAAATACTTGTTGAAGACACATGTCAGACAGCTTATCTAAGAAATCATTTATCCAATCACTATTGGAAACAGGAGTATGAAATAAAGAATCGTCAGACGATCTCCAAGTCACAAAAGGTAGGTTAAAATCACCCAGCACAATAAGAACGTCTTTATTTTTTAACAAATTGTGAACATTTTCGATTGCGTGTAAGTGTTTTAAATAAATTGTTAAGTCACATTTAGGAGGAATGTAAGAGCAGGTAACATAAATAATACTATTATTTAATTTAACTGCAACACAAATGAACTCAATGTCACTGGTGTCAAGAATTGTCAATTCTTCAGATACAAGAGAGTTTTGAACAGCTATCAAAACACCACCACCGATCTTATCATGACGATCTTTACTAAAAGTTTGATATTTAAAATAACATTCAATAACAATAGAGTTCAGCTACTACAGCTTTTTCACACTTTCTCCGCAATAGATCATTTTAAAATCCAATCCAAATATCATTGAAATATCTCAAAGATATCGATAAAAGTGGTCAAAAAAAAAAACCAAAAGGGAGAAAAATTTACCCACCATAATATGGGTTGGGCTCAGGGACAACACAAGACATAACAACTAACCGTGCGTTTACATAGATCTTATCCTTCATTAGTTTTCAATCTACTTTTGAGTTGACCTTTCGACAAGTTAACATCAAACACGTTACAGTTGTTAACAAAGGTACTCATGCGATTTAATGGAGCAGTTAACATATAATTTGTTCTACTAAATGGTAAATAAATCAAGTTATTAGAGTTTCTACTGCTTCTACGGTTAGTGTTAAAATTTATAAGAGAAAGAAGCTCTGGAGAGTCGAATACACCAGCTACGAGTTGGTGTAAGTAGTCGATATCAGCAGATTTTCTCCTCTCACTTATAGATTGCATTTTTAATAATTTCAAACGATCCTCATATGGAGGAAGGTTAAATGTGTCAGTTCCACTCAAGCCTCTTAGAGCAAACCGAACAAAACGTTTTTGAATTCTTTCCATAGGATCAACATGCACATTGTAATGTGGGGACCATACTTGACTTGCGTACTCCAAGTGAGGACGCACAATTGAATAATATAGCGTTGTAGTTGTCATTAAGCTATCAAACTCTTTGGCCCACCGTTTTATAAAACCAAGCATAGAAGACGCTTTTTTACAAATTCCATCAAAATGCATGTTAAATGACAATTTAGAATCCATGCATATACCAAGGTCTTTGACGGTAGTAACACGACTTAATGCAGTATCTTTAATTTTGTAATAAAAAATAAATTGTTCCTTTTACGCGAAAAGGTCATAGTTTGACTTTTATCTGGACTTAAAAACATGTTATTTTTAGAACATCAAACCTCAAAGGAGTTCAAGTCTGACTGAAGTAGGTCTGAATTGTCATTAGAATCAATTGTTCTGTATATTTTCATATCATCTGCATAAATAAGCAAATGAGAGTTTTTGATGATGTGAGTAAAATCATTAATTGCCAAAATAACCAGAAGTGGACCCAGGTGGCTTCCTTGAGGAACACCCGATTCTACAACAAATTCAGAAGACAACACGCCTCGGAACCGTATTTGATAAGATCGCTCCACCAAATACGATTTGATCCAGTTTACAAAATACTGTGGAAATCAAATTAATTTAAGTTTTAATAAAATTAGATTATGTGGCAATTTATCAAAAGCTTTGCTAAAGTCAGTGTAAATGCAATCGACCTGGCTACCAGAATCAATAGATTTTAAGCAGAATGTAGTGAAATCAAGGAGATTAGACACAGTGGATCTGCCAGTAACAAAACCATGCTGACGAGTTGTCATGACTTGCCCACAGTGAATTTTCACTCGATCGTACACTATTCGCTCAAAAAAATTAAGAATCGAAGACAACTTAGCGATAGCCCTATAATTAGTGACGTCATTCCTGCACCTTTTTTGTAAATAGGACTGATAAAAGATTTTTTCCAGAAAAGAGGAAAATTACTTTCCTGATTTATTAAAAAGCAACGAGAGTGGTTGACACAAAATGGAGCCGCATTGTTTTAATACTGCGGCAGGAATCCCATCTGGTCCAGCGCTAAAATCTTCATCGATTGATACAATATACTTAAAAATATCCTCTGAGGTAAAAGATATATGCTCCAAAGAAACTTTGGTTGCGTTGTTCATATAATCGAAATACGCTAAATCAGGATTAAAAGAATCTGAACAGAATCCATGCACATGAACAGATTCTTTAAAAAGATTGTCAAATAGGCCACAAATAATGGTGGAATCATCAGTAAATCCATCCTGAAATTTGAAAGAAGAAGGAAATCCATCAGTCTTCTTCTTGACATTAATAAATCCCCAACATTTTCTTGGATCGGACAAAATACTCAGCTTCATATTATCCAAATACTCATTATATAATGCAGCTGAGCAATTCTCAAATTCCAGAAACAAGCGTTTGTATGTTTCTAGGTCATTTGAGTCAAAACTACAAACATATTTCTTCCATGCCCTATTCCTATTGTTGCGAAGAGTCTTTAAATCCTTTGTGTACTAAGGGTACGCAGAATTTTTCGCAAATTTCAGACCATATGGTACAGACTTAGAAAACATGGCAAAGAGCTCCGTATAGAAAAAATTTATTGAACTATTAAGACTTTTATTATTTATGTATTCTGTAATTATATTTAATTTACTATAAAGTAAATGATTCAACTTCAAAACGTCAGCTTGTTTGAAATTAAATTCATAAACTGTGTCAACAGAGCTTAAATTTAGCATATTCTCCCTATCGGATTTATAAAAAATACTCAAAGGTGGATGGGGATTATCAATAGTTGTCAAAGCATGAAGTGCCTTCTGAACAATGACATTGTTACTGTCTGTAGTTAAGACTAGGTCAAGCAGCCTTTCCAGACTATTATAAATACAACTAACTTGTTGTAAGTCAGAACATATATTGTCAACAAATATATGTTCTTGTCGTGTCTTCGAATTAGATGCACAAAAATGGGTTTCATCGTCAGAAGAATGCCATTTTAAGTCAGGCAAATTAAAATCGCCCAACAATAAAATGTCGTCATTAACGTCAAGTAAATTTAATATAAATTCTATGCAATCCGCAAGGCATGCATAGACCTCTACACTGCTCTTGGGAGGAACGTATGCATTAATAACAAATACATTAGAATTGCAATGTACAACGTTAATGCATATAAGTTCTATATTAGCAGAGCAGGGAATATCAATAAAGGAACTAACACAGGAGTTCCTTACAGCTAATAGGACACCACCACCAACTGCAGAATTATTGTCAGCGTGTCTGTCCTTCCTATATACTTGAAAACTATTGTCAAACAGTTCTAAGTCAGTGATTCCTCCGTTCAACCAAGTTTCAGTTAACGCGATAATATCTTCAGAAAAATTCTGAGTTGACAAAAAAATGTCTCGCGTCTTTGAACGCAATCCTCTTACATTTTGATAGTAAAGGGAAAGCCTATTTAGTTTTTTTGAGTCTGACTGGCAATATTATTTGTCCTTCTAGACCTGTGTTTAGGCTTAAACTCAGAAACAAAGATATTATCAGCCCTCAGATTAGAGCTCAGAACAGTTGCAAACTCTTCAGCAGCTACTGTGAGAATAAATGATGCGTGGGACGGTTTATTTCCAATTTTCTTGCATGAGCAGAAATCAGCCTGACTTACTAATTAGTTGTGTTTAACAAACGTCAATACATTTTCACTTGTTGTGTCGGGCTGAAGGCGTGAAATGAAAATTTTTTTTTCGACAAAGCTCTTAAATTTAATGAACTATTGCGATCATTAGTTATGTCATTTCTAGCCGGGGGAGAAACAGATGGAGAAGATGGAGTAATAACGATATTATCTATTCTCACTGGCGTAAACACTGGTTTAGCCGAGATCTGCTTCGTTTCTAAAGTGGCTGGAAGCATCATGCGCCGCTTATTATTTTTATTTTTGGAATTATTTCTCTTTTTCTTCGAAATATTTAGGTCTTTTTTAGATGAAATTATTTGAGTCTCAGAAGAAGGGGCTGGAAGAGTCTGAGACAATGCGGTCGAAATATTTACCGATGAAGACTTTTCATCATAAATGCTAGTGCTGGGTGAGGTGCTTACTTCATTAAAAAATGTAACAATTTCTTTAAAATTGTTATTTAAAGCGTGAAGACTATCACCGAAAAGCTTAATTTTTGAGAAAAACTCATCTGGTGAAAGAACCCTACACGAAGCACAATACCAGCGAATACCTGATCGTGGTGAGATTAAACCATCAAGACACGACTTAGAGATCCCAGCACATGGAGTATGGAACAAACGCCCACATGGGCCAGAACAACTGAACATACGGTTCAGAATGTTTTGACTTTTGCAAAGCTCGTCTAAAGAACAAGCAGCCAAATTTTCTACGGAAAAATATTCCATCTATATGTATAAAATAGGATGTGTGTATATATGTAACGTATGGACTCGAAAACGGCTGGGCCGATTTTGATGAAATTTTCAGGTAATGTTCATCTTGGTACGGTGGGTAACATAGGCTATATTTGGACCCGATAGGTGGCGCTGGGGTGGACTTATATCGAAATTTTGAATTTATGGACCAATTTAACTGAAATTCAGAATGTATGTTTGTTTGATCATAAGAAAATCATTTGTGTATAAATGGACACGGTAGGTGGCGCTGGGGTGGACTTATTTCGAAAATTCGATGGCGTGAAAAATATATAAATACTTTTAATTTTATTTTATAACAAGGGGAGTAGCGAAGCACACCGGGTTCAGCTAGTAGAGAATAAACAAAGTTAAATAATTTTATGTGAGCAAAAATAATGTCCACTAAGTGCTAATGGGTTAATAGAATATGTTACAGTTTAAAAGCAACTGCAACAATTCTCTGTGCATAGTTTATGCAAATAAACAAATAACGCACAAAGAGGAATGCAAAAAAAATTTTAAAAAGAGAAAGAAAAAAGTATATAAGCAGCAGCTCAGCTATCAAACTATGACCATAAATAAAACGATATATGTACCACAATGAAACATTAAAAAATTAATATGCTACACCATGAAAATAATAGACTTCACTTTATTAACACTAAAAATAATTTTCAATCACAATACAGCACACACGGAGATTAATAAAAACTGATATAAACAAATTACAATAACAAAAACAACACAAGATAAACGACCGTCACCGGCTATATGACGAGATCGACTGATCAATTTATTGCACATTATTTCAGAATTTAAGATATTAGAGCGAAGCCAAGTCTTTGTAAAAATTATAATGTTATATTCGAAATCAAAACTGTTTATAAAAATATCGGAAAGTTTGGAGTTAAGACCCCTGACATTTTGGTACACAAGCTCTAATTTAGACTTGCGTTTTATTAATCGTTTTTTTGGATGAGATTCAGGGCTGTTTCGGGGACGCACATTTGCCGGTCTTGGATTGCTTTTAAATTCAAATTCGCGTACAATTGTGTTTGGCGGCCAAAAGTTTACATCAACTATAGAATTAAATAAATTTTCAGGAACTGTTAATCTAAAGAAGTAATCATCTTACATTTGAATATTTGAATTTATGAACCGAAAGATGCAAGGAACAATTCAACTAATTCAACTTTGATTTACAGATCGATTCTGTGCGCTACCGGTAATAGTAATCTTGTTACCGAAATTCGTTACCGATCTTAGCAATCGGTATTCTATGCACTCGGTAATGCTGTCAAACGTCGTAAACTCACCTCATTGAAATAGAGCACTCGCAGTTCTGTGTGAGCGTGTGGTGAAACAAAAAAAAAAGTAGAAAAGAGAAGTAAGTGCAAAGAATTAATTGAATTTTGCTAACTTTAAAATAATATTTGCTTTTCTTAGCAGGAAATAAGAACGAACTATGCCAGCACAGCTGCAGTTTTATGTTATTTTTGTTCGCAGCCACTCAGAGCAGCTGCAAGCTATACAAATGCCAACTGTTTTACTTGTTACCACCAAAAGAGATGGTAACAATATTCATCGGTAATGCTTGGTTGCAGAATACCAAAAGGGTGTAAAAGTTAATATAAGGTGAATTTCTTCGGTAATAAGATTAGCGTTACCACGACAGAATCGATCTGTTAATGAAAAAAATCTATATCAACCCCTGTTGTATCCGCAGCTAAGCGAGAAACAAAGATTGATTTAGTTAGTGGAATTGCAATTATTGGCTTAGGTGGAACAGAAACTTGAGAAGTAAGAGGAACAACCTGGGAATCGACCAAAGTTGGTGAAAGAGAAACAGTTTGGGCATAAGACATGACTGGCAATGAAGGTGGAGCTGCCAGCACTGGCAAAGGAGCAGGAATCGATATGTTGGCTGTATTCGAAGTAGAAGCTAAAATAGGTGGAGGGGCTGTTATACCACAAATGTCCACGTCATCAGCAATGTCATATACAGAAGAATGTAGAGTTGGAGTTAAATCCGTTTTTTGCTTACTACGCAAAGACATGTGTTTTTTTTCCTTTTGGGTGAAGGAATTGACTCTTCAATATATTTAAAATCGTCGAAAAAAGACTGGTATTTATAAAATTTTGTAGAAAGTGAAGAAAGTTCCTTACTTATTTCAGAGAAGCCTTGCTTTGTCTGCTTGAAAAGTTTGTAGAAGTTGATGTCAGCCAATCTACATTTCTCGCAAGACCAACGCAACCCTTTACCTTCCTCAATACAATCCGCAACTAGACCTGTCACGCCTGAACATTTGATATGAACAGCATTATCACATTAACAGCATGATAAAAACCGCTCAGTTTCACCCCTTACAGAGCAGCCAGGCTTAGCTAATGCAAGATAAAATGACGAAAATAAGGCAAAAAAAAATACTGCACAAGCAAAAATTTTAACAAATTTTATCAATAAGAATAAAAAAAGAAAAATTAGCGTTGTAACAACCCTGTACTAAAAATATACAGCGATTAACAAAAGTATGTAGCAAATATTTTAAATAAAATATTTAGTATAGATGTACAACTGCTGATGTAAGAATGAGACAAATAATCAAACGAAGAAGAAAAACAACATAAACAAGTGAATATGAATGTAAAACAAAACTAAAAAACTTAGATTCCACAGCTTATGAAAATAGAATTAAGTGGAAAAATAAACAAAAATTATAAAAACCTGACTGCCTTAGGTGCAGTATTGTCGCAAGGTGAGATCGAATCAGATTTACCAATTTCTTACGCGAGCAAATCACTTGGAAAGCACGATTTAAACAAACCAATTTGAGAAAAAGAATTATTGGCTATACATTGGGCGATTTAAGGCCATATCTTTATGGTCGCAGATTTTCATTTGTCACAGACCACAGACCATTGGTGTATCTCTTTTCACATAAAAACCCATCGTCTAAAATGACACGCATTAGGTTAGACCTATGCGACTATGATTTCGAGATTAAATACAAAACAGGCAAAGCTAATACCAATGCAGACGCATTATCTAGAATCATTATAAATAGCGATTCGCTTAAAGCGATGATTCCAACAGTTTTAGAAAACGAAAATACAAAAATAATAGCCATAACTAGAAGTATGGATAAAAACAAACATACAAAAAACTCAACCAGTAACAATTTAGAACGTATTCCAGGCAGGAAGATTGATCATCTTTTTGTGCACTTCACTATCGAACGTAAACAAAATAAAAAAACTAAAATTTATAACAGAAAAAGATTTTAAGGGTAATCAGATAGAAATCAGGTTTTTGTACGATGCAGTGACAATCCGATGTTCACACAGATGACTTTGGAGAAACTGATTTCGAAGATGCAAAAACTAGAGATTGAAGAATTAGCATTGAATATTAATGATGATATATTTAAAACCATGGCCATGGAAAATTTTAAAATATTTTATAATAATTTAAATATTAGTGAAAACAAAGTAAAAATACTCATTTATAGAGGACCAAAAAGAATAATAAAGTTAGAAAACCAGAAAAGAATAATTGGGGAGTACTATAATTCGACCAATGGAGGTCATATGGGAATCAGAAAAACGATGTTAAAAATAAAGCAAAGGTATATATGGAAAAACATGTGTAGAATGATTAAAAATTTCATAAAGAATTGCGAAACATGTAAAATTTGCAAACAAACCAGACATACGAAAGAACAACTAACTGTGACAGGCACACCAGGAACTAGTTTAGAAGTGGTTTCAATAGATACTGTAGGTCCTCTACGATTAACAAATAACTACCGGTTCATACTGACCATGCAGTACGAATTACCCAAATATGTCATATCATGTCCTATGGAGACGAGGGATGCCAAAACAGCCAAAACCTTAATAGAAAACTTAACTTTGATTTATGGGCATTTTAAAAAAATAAAGTCGGATAGGGGTACAGAGTTTACCAATGAGTTATTGTCGCAAATATGCAGCCAATTCAACATAAAACAAGTATTTAGCACACCATATCGTCACGAAACTATTGGTTCTATAGAGAGGAACCACAGACTTCTAAACGAATTTTTACTTATTTTTTGCAAAGATGACGAATGGGACCATTGGATCCCATACTTCACGTTTGCGTACAATACGACACCTCATATCCATACGAACTCATTTTTGGAAAATTGGCAAACCTACCAAATGAACAATTAGAAACATTTAAAACTTACAATACTGAAAACTATGCGCAAGAACTCAAAATTAGATTAGCATATTATTTAAAACAGGCACATGAGTTGATAAACATAGCTAACGAGAAGCGAATGAAAGATAATGACATTTCAAACCCACTTAATATAAAAAAAGAATGAATAGAAGAAAATATCAATCACCATATCATGGTCCATACACTGTAATTAAGAAAAATGGAGTAAATACAATAATAGGTGTAAATGGAAAAGTAAAAGAATACCGCAATAATATATTGAAAAAATGGATTTAATTGAAATGAAATTCTGTATTAAATATGTTGAAATTTGTCAAAATATAAAAATAAACGTACAAATTTGAATTGTATAATTACAAATTATAAATATATTGAAATTTATTAATATATCAAAATGGAAATATAAACAAACATATTTTAATTGTATAATTACCAGTTAAAAATAAATTGAAATCTATTAAAATATAAAAGTTAAAATATTTACATTATATAATTACCAATTTGAAATTTATTCAAATATTTTAATTGTATAAATTATAAAAAAACAAAAAAAAAACCTTTTGCATTGTATAATTTTAAAAATTATTTTTTTAAATCAAATAATTTTATCTTAAGGATGGGGGTGTAGTGCTTTCCAATCTGAACATTGCTATAATTATAAATTAAACACATTTACTTTATGCACTTATTACATATAAACATTTAACACATAATGATATATTCTACAAAGTAAATAGTTCTACAAACGTAGCCTAAACACATTTATGTTAGCAAACAAACAAAACAAACACATAACTATTATATACATTCTTACTCGCTTGCACAACAATAAAGGCAGTGCACTTTTTGCTTACATAACTACACTAATGACTATATAAACTAATGTTCTACTTATTTAAGATTATATTAAGTTAGATATATATTTAATTTTTTATTTATTTTAAGTCCAAAATAATACTGTTGTTTAGCTTTATAAGCCGAACAAAATAAAATCACTTAAGTTTTGAGCTTTAAACTGTTTGCTCCTTATTTTTATTTCTAAGCGCCTGAATGCACTTTCGAACGAAGATGCGGTCATCCCCTTCTGCGTTGACCGCCGCTGGGTACCGAATCGAATGATTTCTTCACTGGAGCATCGTCTTTCATGCGCTGAACATGACCGAGCCAGCGAAGCCGCTCGATTTTAATGCGCTTGACTATGTCGATGTCAGCGTACAGCTCATACAGTTCACCATTCCACCGTATTCGGTACTCGCCGTTGACACAGATTGGTCCGTAGATCTTACGAAGAATCTTTCTCTCGAATGCTCTTAAAGTCTTTTCATCTGAACTGCTCAGCGTCCAGGTTTGTGATGCATAAAGTAGGACGGGCACGATGAGCGATTTATAGAGCGTTATTTTCGTTCGTCGAGAGAGGGCTCTGCTTCTCAATTGCCTTTTGAGCCCAAAGTAACACCTGTTGGCAAGAGTTATTCGTTTGATCTCAATGCTGATGTTGGTTGAGTTTATGCTGGATCCCAGACAGAAGAAGTCCTTCACAACCTCGACGGAGGTATTGTCAACTGTAACGTGGGTTCCAAGACGCTGGGACTGTTTGTTTGTTGACACCAAGTATCAGCTTATCTTATCTGCAGCAAGTCTTATCTGCATTCACTGCCAGACGCGTTCGACTTGACTCTCTTTCTAGTCTGGGAAATGCTGCACTGACTTCGCGCGTATTATGGTCAATGATATCGATGTCATCAGCATACGCAAGCAGCATAACACTTTTGTAGAATATTGTGCCACTACGTTTCATATCAGCAGCTCGGATGATCTTTTCCATCATTAGGTTGAAAAAGTCGCACGATAAGGAATCACCTTGTCTGAAATCTCGTTTGGTAACAAATGGTGGAGAGAGGTCCTTGCCGATTTTAACCACGTAAGCAACACATTGTTTAAAATACGCTCTTCTAACATCACAATATTTAAAAAAAACACTGGATTTTAACAGATACTAACAGATTTGTATGTTTGATTTTAAATAACAATTAAATAGAAAACGAAGTGGATACAGCTTTACAAAATATACTTTGCTTTTATTACTTCTTTGATTAAATATTGAGAAAAACTCTTATAAAACGCTTATCCAACTATCGACATCTCGAACGTGTTCTTTATTAATCGGCACGAAAAATTATATATTTTTCAAATGAAATTAAATACTTTTGGCATAATTGAAGATGAACGAAAAATCAAATTTTACAATCATTTTTACTACATTATTTGCTTAGTTCAATTCCAGAAAAATTTCAGGCCGCTTTCAAGTCATTTAGAAGTTATAGGGTTCCAAACTTGTGAAAATTTTAAATTATTTAAAATGAGCTCCAAATACTGCTGTCTTTAAGCGTATAGCTGTCTTTAATCGTGAAGTTTCCGTTAAAAAATACCTCAAAATATGCATTAAACATTTGCTTAGCATTTTGCGTGGCAAGAAGAACGATCGCAATGTTGCCTACATTACTATAAGCTATATAGCGGTTGCTGATGAGCGCGATATAGGCAAGCATTTGAAGACCATTATGTAGTCTATTAAAATGGCTTTACCCGCTAAAGATGCCCCAGTAAACGCAAACCCGTAATAAATCCAGCTCTTTTCGCCTGCATCACTCTGCTGGCGAATACCGCCAAGTCTAATATCACAAGATGTGTGTGATATATTGGAACAAATGTTCTCCACTGGTCCGTCGAGCGCCTTGATACAGTCATGTGAAAATAAATAGGGACACCTGTATTTTTATATTTAAAGCTGCATGAATTACATATAGGGTGCAACAGATATAGCATTAATTTCCTCGGGTGGTGGTTCCTCCTGATAAGGCGAGCATAAAAATTTATGGAGTTTCCTCCCAAATTGTAAAACTTTTAAAATACAGGGTGTTTTACGGTTTTGGTACGTGTTTAGTATAATTGCTCTAGAATCTAAGCTACTCAAAATAAAATAAAAAATAATATTTTTTATTTTAGAAAAAATATCAAATTTTTCATCAGTATATCAATCACTTTCGTGTCATGTGCTGAAGCGGAGCAAAAATTTTGAGATTATCCAACGAAATATCAACAAATTTTGCATCTTTTCTTTTAGCGGAGCTGTTATCATCCAAAGTATGAATTTAGAAAAAACTGTTGACTAAGTGTATTTTAACATGAAAAACAGAGATTTTAAATTTTGACGATTGCAGCTCCGCTAAAACAAAAGATACAAAATTTGTTGATATTTCGTTTGATAATCTCAAAATTTTAACTCCGCTACCGCACATGACACGATAGTGGTTGATATATTGATTGTTAAGTTGATATTTTTTCTAAAATACAAAATATTATTTATTATTTTATGGTGAGTAGTTCTAGTTCTAGATCAATAATACTAAACACGTACCAAAACCGTAAAACACCCTGTATCTTGAAAGTTTTACAATGTGGGAGGAAACTCTATAAAGTTTTATGCTCGCCTTATTAGGAGGAACCACCACCCTAGGAAATTAATTCTATATCTGTTGCACCCTGTATGTAATTCATACAGCTTTAAATATAAAAATACAGGTGTCCCTATTTATTTTCACATGACTGTATGTAAAGAATAAAAATAAGAAATTACCAATTGACAGAAGCTGTCAAAATTTTTAATGTTCACAAGTGCATAACTGCTCAAGTCCTCGCCAATAGTAGAAAGGCACTTGTGCAGATTTTTGACGTACTTATATTTTGTTTTTGTAAAGTGCACAAGTCCCCAAGTCCTCAAGTGCACTGAATCGTGAATACCCCTAGTGTCAATTTCTTAGTTTTTTCCCTTTCTTGTTGTTGTTTTATTTTTGCTTTACTTTAGTTTATGCTTATGTTATTATATGGAGTTCAACAGTCTGTTGAATTCACCACTAACAATGCATGGTTACTGAAGTTGTTTTTAGATTTGCTGAAAAATTTTTAGGCTGTTTCAGTGTGTTTTTGGTCTGGCTCCACCATTTGTTTAAAGTTTTTTATATGACATTGTTAATTATTATGTTGATTTTCTATGATTTAAATACAAATTCTAAATGTTTGATACAGTGGACTCGGGGTAACGAGAACTAATTTTTACAACGCCGATTCACAGAATCCAAATTGTTCATACTATCAAGATTCTATTTTTTTTAAATAAATAGCATTTTTATTAAGCATTTATGTGAATACATACATTGTTTTGTGTTATTTTTAGTGAAAAGAAAAAGTCATTAATTTTGGTTTGTTTCTGGCGTTTTTGCACCAATTATTGCACTGCTGTCCCAAGAAGGCTTTATAGCACAAGAATATTCGAGTAGTCTGCAGTGTTTTGTTCGGCCCATTTAATGCATTTATCAAAAGCTTTCTAGTAGTTCAAAAGTTTTCTAAATAAAACTCTCTAAGTTGTCTATTTCAGCCAATTTGTTTCATAATAAACGATCTCGAAGTGTACTTAAAGGAATAATATCGTCTTCATCATCGCTGTCTTTAGGCCCCAATAAACTGGTATGTTCCAAAATGGGTTGCCAGCATTTCTGTATTACATCAGATTTCAATTGGTCCCAGGAACTAAAGCTTTTAAGAACTGGGTTACATCTCCTCTTGCAACAGCCATGCCAAGAAGATTTTTTCTGTAATTAAACTTCGTAAGGCGAATGACGTTCTGGTCTATTGGTTGGATTATCGGCGTAACGTTTGGTGGCTTATATACGACGAATATGGAACCATCATCTGTTTTTAGAATATCCTGCGGTGGATGGCAAGGGGCATTATCCAGAAGCAAAACAGCTCTTGTTGGTAAACCTTCTTGAAGAAGAAACTTTTTTACCTGAAAATTAATTTTTATAATTTTTTACACTCCATAAAGCAGCATTATATGTAGCATTAATTTACCTGAGGCACAAATCGTATGTGAAACCAATCTTTGAAAATATCTGCAGTCATACAGTCATTTTTGAACATTTATAGTCCACTGGGATAGCGTATGACTTGAAGCAACGCGGCTTTTTTGCGTGCCCTATGACTAAAGGTATAACCTTATGACGTCCAGTAGCATTTGTGCATTCCAAAAACGTAACTCTAGATTTTTCTGCTTTTCTACCAGAAGCAGTTTTTTTAGCGCTTGAAACATACGTTTTATCCGGCAGCATCTTTCAAAAAAGACCTGATTCGTTATAAATCTGATCTCCACATGGCTGAAGCTCTTTTATTGTGTTGCTGAAACGTTGTAGAAATGGTTCAACGGCAGAGAAAAATGAGCTAGTTGTTAAAATCAGCTGTTCATATCGAGTTTCTTTATGTTCATGTTTTGCAGTTGATTTTTGGTTAAACTTGTTTTTTTGCTTTTTTGCAAATTGAACACTTCCTCGGTATTTTATAGTTTTATTTACACTGTTCTTATAATATTTTCATTCAAATTTACACAAACTTAACACACGTGCTCGCACTATTTACAATTTGAAAACATAATATTCTTATTTTAACCTTTTCATTCTCCACTCTTCGTTAAATGGCCAAACAGACTACACAGACTATTTGTGCAAACACGTGTTTGCGCAGACTGTTCGACAGTGTATTTGGCTGTTTTAGGTTTGTGCAGATGTCTGCGCAAAAATTAAAATGTTTTAATTTTCGGTTGTGTTTGCGCAAACCGTCTGTATAGTGTGTTGTGAAAATCACACCGACTTGCCATAATCCCGAAAGTTTTATAAAGTGAAGACGTGCGTGAAGGAAATTATATAAAAATGGAAGCAGAAAAGAAAAATTTAATAGAATTTGAAATAAAAAATCAAGTCTGCGCATACACAGTCTGTGTAGTGTATGTCGTCGCTATGACGCGTGAGGGCACTAAGCGAGCCGGCCCTACCTGGTTATTTTGCCATGACAGCGAGTAGGTTTTTAAATGACGCTTTTGGATCTTGACTACCAGGCGCTCAGCAAGGCATATTAACCAGGGGCCGAATTACAGCATCCGTGATCAAGCAAAATTGTAACAGATTGATAGGCACTTGTCTCGTCGTGCTCTTCGTTATTTTGCTCGATCACGGATGCTGTAATTCGGACCCAGGTAGGCTCGATACGGAGAGACTTTAAAAAGTACCCCTTAAATTCTGTGTTTGTTTTGATTCCTTTTCGACAATACCTACAATTCTGTCAAAATCATGTCAAACGAAAAAAGCTGAGTGCCTGGTAGCCAATATCCAAGAGAGTGTGTTTGAGTTTCATGACCAACATAAAAACATTAGTAGTTTTATAAATGTCGCCAGCATATTCTCTGACTGGGTCCATAGTATAATAAGTAATAGGTAGGAGTGATATTTCGTGTTTCAACCATCGAATGTCAAACAAAAGAAAACAAAATAGAAAACGTGTGTCGAACACATTGGCCGCATTCAGAGGAGTCACCTGCTGCAAAGGTTTCTCACTCAAATTTAAAAAAAAAAAACAGTTGCCAACTATTGACTACGCTGAAAGCTGCCAATGTGTGTGACACACGCACTTTATACTGTTTTCTTTCAAGGCTACCTAATAATAATTCTATCATGACTGGGACTGCATCGTTCAAAAATTTTTTGTTTCTTATTTCAGCTACCATGCGCCTATAATATTTTCTTTAGAATATAATTCAATTATTAACGCAAACAGTGAAAATAATGAAAATGAAATTCAATGAAGTTTATGTAAATACAAATTCTATGTATACGTACTTTAGAGTACATTAATTATTTAAAGAAGATTAATTTATATTTTTGTTAATGTGTTATTCTGTTTTTTATATTAATACCCATAATTTAAAATATAATGAAATCATAACAGACGAAAATAATGTGCATTAATGATGAACCGAATGTACGGATGAATCGAAACGGGGGCAGAAAATAAACTGCACTTGGCTTGCTATATTTTCTGTTTTCCTTGTAGCAAGTTCTCAAATGCAGGCATTAAAAGAGACTTCAGGACGAATCAAACAAAATATCATAAAAAAAATAGAAAATTTATTTTATTTTATGAGGATTATTTCTCATTCAATGTATTTTATTTTTATATCAGCAATATTCAATTTAAATGTAATAATATAGTTTGGTGTAATATAAAATAAAAATGCTATCTGAATAAAAAATATTTTGAAAGATATAATCAAAGTCTGAGGGAGTGAAAATATAAAAAGTTTTTCCGATTAGCATGAAAATGTTTATAAGCAGTAAAGCGGTCCGTGGCAGGACAAAGTCTTCCAGGGAATACTAATATTTTATATACAGGTTTTCGCTTCGGTCGGTAGTTTCCTCACTGCTTTACTTTTTTTTACTTAGTTTACTTAATTATCATATAATTATTTTATTCAGATTGGCCACGCCACTCGCTTGCCTCCCACATAATATTCAATGAAGTTTATTAATTCAAAAATATTTTTATTAGGTTTGTTCAAATTTTACATAAATCTTAAGAATGAGAGAAAATAACAGAAAACAAGAGAGAAAATTATTGACTGTTATCAGAGTAATTCGTACAGTCACTCAACACGAAGTAAGTGAAATCGAGATCAAATAAGAAATTCATTTCGTCATCTTTTGTATCATAAGCTTCATTTAAAATTAATTCATCAATTTTATTTTTTTTTCTAACTATTTTCTATGTTGGATACTTTTTTATGTTTGCACAGCAGCTTATGAGAAATAATAAAAATACATTATTTAAAAAAATTTAATTATATTCCTCATAAAAAAATTGTGAAGTGAAACTAACAGTTTATTTTCTTGACTCAATTTTTTTCAATTTCGATTGGGTGATTTTGAAAAAAAATCAGTACTTCCGCAGCGCAGTTGCGATGAACAACAAAATTTAGGATATACATCAAATATCATTTATTTATTTTGCTGCTGAGGGAATACGTAATTTTATTTTGAATGTCGACCAATCAAAATATAAAACGCTTAAATTTTTTTTCTTATTCTCAAACATAAATAAATGCAAACAATTACTCAGCGAGCTCGTCGAGCTTGACGTCAGCTCGTAAGAGCTCGAAGTTCGTAGTAGCCGAGCTGATCATCACTAGTCTACATTCATTCTCTTCATATTCATTTATCTCGAAACTAGTTTTTTCGGCATGGTGTTGTAGAAAAAACAAAAACTATTCAGCCGAATCATCTTAAATTTAAATACGCTATTCACAATAGTAGTGGCTATCGCTGGAACTAGAATCAAAGTTTTATTTAAAAAACATCGTATATTATCGTACACTTAATAACCGGTAGAAAACAAGCTGTTTTAAGAACTTACATTTCAAAAGCGCGTCATTCTGTAAACTTTCAATATTTTTTCTTTCTAGTTCCAGCCATAGCTGCACTCATAGAGTGATTCATAATATTCTTGGTTTTTATTTTTCACATAAATAGAAAAGTCTAAATCTACAACTCCGTCCATGCCCCTTTTTTTTTGAAAGCGTCTCATTGAGCGCCATTTTGAACAGGACCAACAATTTTTTAAATTAAAAAATTTTTTATGATGAATGAGTGTTGCAATATACTTTAAAAGTTTAAGTATCGTTGATCGGTATTTTAACTTTTTAAAAAATTTCTAAAAATACCTAACATTTTCGAGCGCTAGAACACCTAACCACCGGCCTTGCCTTAAGTGCCTGTGAACATTCATGTCTGAATTAGCAATTAAAATCTATACCTAAAATAATTGGCATCTTGTGATAATTTTCACCCAGTTCAATAGAATTTTGCTACTTTTTTTGTTTGGATAGCCAATACACGCATTCACATGTAGGATAGCTAATGCACGATCCATTAATAAATTTTTTATTCTGTTGCACCATAGCTTCACGCATTCACATGTAGGATAGCTAATTCACAATCTTTTTAATAAATTCTTGTCATCTACTGCAATATAGCTTCAGTTAATACTTAATACTAGTATCGCTAGTGGTCGAAATTCGACCAATCAAAATTGATTTGTCTTTGTTTTTTTCAGTTTTTTTTAAAACTTTTAGCAACGTTAAAAATATTAAAAACATTAAATTGAGAAATACTTTTGGCTAATACAATTTCACAATTAATTTAAAATACTCTGTAAGGCCTGTAATCAGAAGCATTCATAAATAAACAATGAATGCAACTTATTTTTTTTACCAATAAATTCGATAAGATTACCTCCCGATTTTCTTAAAGTTCGTCAAAAAACGAAAATTTTTTTTTGTCTTTTTCATGCTGCATGGCATGACAATGTGATAAGACAATGTGGGTAGCCATCAGTATAAGATTCAGATATCTTAACAAAGCAATCATCTGCTCAATCAGACCAACATACTTTATCACAATATCGCTCTCTAATTTGGTTACAATTTAAACAATCCGAGCTTGCTAATTTGATCCTCTCGCCGCAAAACCTAAAACATATCGCAATACTTAACCATTATAATAAAAAATTTTGTACAAAAAAAAATTTGCAGTGAGGGGACTACCGATCGAAATAAAAACTAAAATCCATGATGTTATATTGTTTTATTGATATATAATGTTATATAGTTGTTTTTTAAAGAAGGCGTGGCAAAATTTTTTTATATAGTGACCACCCCTTGGACCCATAGCACCTACATACCAAGCTTAAAAGGCTGATTATTGACGGAACGGAACGTTATGGAATGTTGAGAAATGTCACTTAACTATCTGTTATATGGGTTCCTTTGAGTTCGATTATAATAAAACGGAACGGAGCGGCACGCGACGTTGAGATCTATAGATTTTTTATTTCTCCGCTGTGTTCCGTAACGTTTTGAGTACAAAATTTATGTTGTCAGATGCTACTATTAATTTTATTCTGCATTTGTTTTGTTTTCCGTATTTTTGATAAAGTTTGATTAAATTCATGTTTGAAAACAATAAAAAAGAAGAATTGGTGGCATTTGTTGTGTATTACATTATATTTTAGAAAAAAATAACTCCTCTTCCGTTGCTATTATAATCTCCATTCCGTTTGGAAACGTTTCGTCCCGCCACGATGACACTTGACGCCGTCCCGTTCCGTCTATTATAGTCAAAACAACCTTTCGTCATCTTGTCCATCATTATCAGAAACATACTACATCTTTAAGTATAACGAAACGAAGGCTGAACGTGGTGTAAGACACAGTAAGCAATACGTTTTTCCGTATCAAAAAATATTGTTGCTCGTTTCTTTCACGACGTTCAGCCTTCGTTTCGTTTTACATAAAGATTCAGATATAATGGGTTGCGCAGTATGGAACCCAAGTTTTGAAGTGCATAGTATCATAGAATCTATCCAAAAACAATTCTTACTTTTTGTCTCGAGAGACACGTACGATCCTCGGGACTAGAAACCTGCCATCATATGTTCACAGACTGAAAGCCATAATGCCGTTGTCAACTAGAAGATTGCTACTCTGCTAATGTTTTATATTTGATGTCATTGCCCAAAACATTGTCAGCGAATATTTTTCCAACAAAGTAATAATTAATGACCCAATAAGGAGAACTAGGCATACAAGATTTCTGAGTGAATCTCAGAACCACACCACGTACGCTTTCAACGAACCAATAAACAGATGTTGTATGATATTTAATACTATCAGCGGGCACTACCTACCACCTACGTCTAAATACATATTCAAGCGTACCCTATCCAATCACCTCTTTCCACCCTAAGCGTCTATCCTTACCACGATCACCAATCACCATCCATGCCATCCACCATCATAAAATAGGTAAGTATGTAAGTTCCTTCTGTTTTTCTTTTCTTTTCTTCTCTCCTTTTCTTTTTGACGTATTCTTGAATTTATGTCATTCAGGTGAGCGGATTACGCTTACGTCGTTTAGCATGTCTTTGTACACCAAAACAAGGAAAGGGGTGAGAAAAAAAACAACCTGTTAGAATAAGTATATTGCCTTGCTTGGCCAAATAAATAAATAAATAAAAGCTCAGACCATCAAAAGTCTCGTGTATGCTTCAGCAACTATACTCAGGATAGCTGTATCAACAATTTTTTCGGCTGAGGCATCAGCAAGTTTATTCTGTTCAGGCTATTAGTTTGAAGAGATAGTAATTCAAAAACAGCAAGAACTACAAGAGAGCCACACAGCTCTGTTAAAGTGTCTGAGTCACTTTCCCACTCTGCTATTTCTCGTGTATGCTACAGCAACGATGTTCAACAGAGCTGTGTCGCTCTGTTTTCCATTGTCCCATTTGGAAACAGGATTTTTACATTTGCTTAGTTTTACCTATCTTAATGACTACTTATTCAAATAAAAATTATATTCTGCTAAACTACTTGAAAATACCTTTCCATCGATATAAATTTTATGTGAATATGTTGACGTTCACTTAGGTAAAATGGTACCAAAAAATATTTGTTTGCATGATAATATATAGATTGAATGAAACACATTTGGAAACAGGATTTTTACATTTGCTTAGTTTTACCTATCTTAATGACTACTTATTCAAATAAAAATTATATTCTGCAAAACTACTCGAAAATACCTTTCCATCGATATAAATTTTATGTGAATATGTTGACGTTCACTTAGGTAAAATGGTACCACAAAATATTTGTTTGCATAATAATATATAGATTGAATGAAACAAAATATTTGTTTGCATAATAATATATAGATTGAATGAAACACAATGTCACAAAGGGTTTTGGAGTTGTGGTTGTGGTGTAAAACAGCGCTGGGCTGCCCATAGCTCACTGAGCGCTCTCTGGGCGTAAGTTTTCACATGTACACAAAGCTCACAACAGAAAAGAATATAATTCAGTCTTTCGCTGACTGTAATGCTGTGAAGACTAATGTCGCAAATTTTATGTAAACTCTTAAAAAACTAACTTTTTGATTTGCACATTCATAATACTTGTGCATATATTTCTTATTTCATAGAATTTCATATTATCCGTTTAAGATTATTATTATCAATTGAGACACACTTAGACCAATGAGGCCCATTGTGGTACCACAGGGTTGATTCCCATTCTTTATTTAAACCAGCTTGAGCTGCTCACAAAGCTTAGGATTCGGTATACCGATATTTCCGCGAGTTCTTCGAGGTCTTTGAAAAAACAGTTGTTTAAGTGAAGAAAACGTTTTCGAGCCAGCGCTGGGCAAGTGCAGAGAAAGTTTTCTGTAGATTCCTCCTCATCTCTACAGCTTCTGCAAAAGTCGTTGTGGGGTATGTTTAATCTTTGAGCGTGTCTACCAATGAGGCAGGGCATAGTCAGGATCGCTATCATGGTGCTATTCTACTGAGAGAAATGAGTCTTTTTGAACGCTTAAGATTGAGTTTAGGCCAGATTTGCCAGATTTGCCTGCTGACCATTTATTGTTGGTTTTGATGCAGGATAACTCATGTGTAAGAAAGTACATGTGGTGTGAGGAATACCAAGGTTTGTTCTGTCTAAAGACAGGTACTGCTTGGTAGTACCTGTACGACGAGTTCATCTGCTTTACAGTTACCTAGAAAATCCTTATGTCCAGGAATCTAGCATAGAAGGATTTTGAGCTGCTCTGCCATCTCGTTTAGCGATCTGCGGCAGTTTAGAACTGTTTAAGATGTTATTTCAACAGTAGCGGCTTGACTGTCAGAAAGTATGCAAATATTAATGGAAGATATTTCATTTACCTGAAGCCAAGTTAACGATTCATGCTTAGCAGCGATTTCAGCTTGAAATACACTGCAGTGGTCAGGGAGCTTGAAGGCTAAATTAATGCTTCTGAGTAGACTCCTCCACCTAGTTTGCCATCTAGTTTTGATCCATCAGTAAGTAAAGATCTCAATGACATTGTGAGATGAACGGTTTTCTAGTTCCCACTCGAGAGAGAATGGATACATCGAACTTCCTTTCAAAGGATAGTTTTTGTGTGATGTAGTAAATGGACCTAGGTAAAGGAGGAAGATATTTTCTAATGCAAGAATGCCCTAGTGTACCTTGTTTCCACTGGGAGGTGGCTTCTAGGCGGATGGCTGTATTAGCGGCCATCTGTTTAGCTAGGATATCAAGAGGTGTAAGATGGCCTTTTTGCATGAGTATAGGACAATATTCGCTTTTTTGGCTCTCTCGAGCAGATTGGGCTTCCAGTTTAGTGTCCTATCCAGTATAAGGCCCAGATATTTTGCTTGATCTGAGTAGCTTAGTCTTGTGTTTCCCAGTTTAGGAAGACTAATTAGAGGTAAATTGTGTTTTCTAGTGAAAACCACTAATTTAGTTTTGTTTGTGTTAACGCTGAGCCCACAGCTGATAGCCCAGTTAACAAGAGAATTTACGCAATTTTGCATAATATCTCGAAGATTAGATATGCATTTTTCAGAGGTAACAATAGCAACGTCATCGGCATAAGCTATTACCCTGTACCCCTCTAGTTCTAGTTTAACTCACAGTTTATTTACTGTTAAATTCCAGAGTAGAGGCGATAGAACCCCTCCCTGAGGGGTTCCTCCTAGTACAGATCTTAACGTGAGTGCCGCTCCAAATTTTGCACTTATAATCCTGCCAACTAGCATTTGATTTATGAGTGCTATCAGTGCGGCATCCACCCCAAGCTCCGTTAGCGCATTGGTGATAGCTCTTGTCTCGACGTTATTAAAGGCTCCTATATCAATGAAAGCTATCATTGTATATTCCTTCAGATGGAGGGATTTTTCATAATAACCTTCACATTATGCCATCGCTTGGGAATGTGGTTTAGGTCAAGGCAGCTTTGGTAGATCAACAAAAGCCGCTCCTTAATGATGTCATACGACTTTTGAATTTCTATGGGAGCTATACCATCTGATCTTGGTGACTGAAATGGTTTCAAGCTACTGATTGCCCATTCGAGCTTTGTTTGTGAGGTATTTTTAGAGATCTGTTCACAGATGGTAACTGATATTTCTGAATTGGAGCGTTACATATCCCTGAACATCCCGGAAAGTGGGTTTCTACTAAAACATTCAGAGATTCCTTACTGCTGGTGGTCCAAGTACCATCTTCCTTTTTCATGAAGCTTGGATTAGAGGGAACCTTGGCTAGAATTTTCCTAAGCCTTAACGCCTCAGAGGTCTGTGAGATATTTTCACAGAAGGTCCTCCAGGACTGTTTTTGTGCTTTTCGTAATTTATTCTTATATTCTTTGAGAGCTGTTTTATAATTTGACCACGTATCTGTGGATCTTGTTGCTTTTGCCCTATTGAAAAGTTTTCTGGTCTTTTTTTCGGAGATCTTCTAGTCCCTTATTCCACCAAGGAGATTTTTGCTTCCCCCTCAATGTTTTAGCGGACAAGCGGTATATTAACTTTATTTAGCGAGCTAGTGAGACTATCAACTAAGTTGTCTAAAGATTGTTTGTTGGAAGGACGATTAGGTTGTTCATTTGAGAGATCTGTTCTTAATGTATTTATATAAAGATCCCAATTGACTTGTTTAAGATTGCGAAATTCGCATGGTCTCGTGTCAAGTTAATCAACATCAAAGAGAATATATCTATGGTCAGAGAAGGAGTGTTCCTTAGAAACTCTCCAGTTTTTTACCCTATTAGATAATAGGGTAAACCATATATCTACGGTCAGAGGCAAGGCTAATATCTAGAACTTCCTGCCTATTACTTATAGTGAAGGTGGGTTCATTACCTACATTACTTATATTAAGATTGGTTGTAAGGATAAAATCAAATAGAGACTCACCCCGTTTGTTAGTGTCTGAGCTACCCCAGATCAAATGATGAGCGTTTGCAGCGCAACCGATAATTAGGCCCTTTGCTTTTGATGCTGCCGTGGAGACCAACTTTTTAAAAATGTCTTCTGGGAGGACTTCGTGGTCGTGCGCGAGGTATGCTGAGACGAGCCATAAGCTATTCTGGCCCATCTCGACGCTTAAAGCTAGTGTCTTTGTTACTGAAATTAGAGAGAGTAAATGCACTCAGGTTTTTCCTAATTAAAATACACGCTCTTGGTTTACCTTGTGAAACAGTGGTAGATTTTAAAAATGCAAACTTTGCCGTTATCAATGAATTCTTAAACTCAGTTGATTGGGCTTCAATGTCTATAGTTAAAGATTCATAAACTAGTTTATGAGTTCATATGTGATAAATTATCGTTTTCTGTTTCTCAATTTGTTCCCAGAAAAGTTATTAAAGTTAGAAATAAACCACCCTGGTTTAATTCGAGATTGGCCAATTTAAAAAATCTTAAAAATAAAGCTTGCAAAAAATTTAAAAAACTAAAAGTGAACTAGATTACTTATATTATGTTCGAATTAGAAATGAATTCGATTTTCTTCATAAATTTCTTTATAATAATTATATTTTAAACGTTGAAAGTAGTTTAAAATTGAATCCAAAATATTTTTGGGAGTACTTGAATTCTAAACGTAAAACTAATGGGTTTCCAATAAGCATGGAATTTGATGGTCTTAAATCCAATAATTCTTTAGAATCTACATATCTTTTCACAAAATTTTTTCAGAATGTTTACGAAAAATATGCACCGTCTGTAAATGACAGTTATTTAAATTTTGAAGTACCAAATGTTCAGTATTTGGAGTTAATGATAATTTCTGAACAAGAAGTGTCCTTGGCGATTTCACAGCTTGAATCTACTTTAAATTTGGTCGAGGGGACTTTCCACCAATGTTTTTCAAGCTTTGTGCCGATAAAATCTCTTCACAAATTGCTTTTCTTTTTAATTTATGCATTAAAGAGGGAATCTTCCTAGAATGTTGGAAAGTCTGCCTAGTGGTCCCAATTTATAAATCTGGTAATCGATGTGATGTTAATAATTATAAGGCAATTGTGAAACAATGCACAATAGCCAAATTATTTGATCATATACTAAAGAACAAATTATTTGAACATGTGAAGGGTGTAATTTCTCAGTATCAACATGGGTTTTTACCGGGCAGATCAACGTGTTCAAATTTATTACTGATTTCAAATAGTATTAATGCAATGGAAAACGGTAGTCAGTTAGATGTTATATATACTGATTTTTCCAAAGCATTTGATAAGGTCGATCATTCAATACTCTTATGTAAATTAATAAAGTATGGGTTGTCTGCTGCCTTAATAAAATTTTTTTAAAGTTTTTTAAATGCTAGGAAGCTTTTTGTAATGATTGGTTCGATTATTTCTGATGTAGCTATTGACGCTTCATCTGGTATTCCACAAGGTTCCCATTGTGGACCTCTCTTACTTTGATCTTTATAAACGATTTGACTCTTCACTTCAAATTCTCCAGATGTTTAATGTATGCTGATGATGTCAAACTATACTATAGAATTTCGAACATTTCTGACTGCATTAATCTTCAGAGTGATTTGACCGTTTTTCAGGATTGGTGTCTTTCAAATAATTTACTTTTGAATATAAATAAATGTTATATTGTTTCGTATACTAAATGCTCAAATACTGTTTTACTTGATTATTCTTTAAATAATTGTCATTTAATACGTAAATTTGATATTAAAGATTTGGGTGTATTTTTCGATTATCAATTAAATTTTAAATGTCATTATGATTTTATTGTTTCTAAATCATATTCCATGCTTGGGCTTATAAAAAGAAATACACAACATTTTAAAGATCCTGTAACAATAAAATCTTTATATGTGTCTTTAATTGGTAGCAAAATTGAATACTGTTCTATTGTATGGAACCCATTTTATATTGATAACTCAAACCGAATTGAGAGATTTCAAAAAATTATGAGCAAATATGCGCTCAAAAAGCTAAATTGGCCTGATGTTCTTCCAACATATGATGCTCGTCGAAAGATACTTGGCTTGCAGTCCTTAAAAGATAGAAGAAAGCTTAGTTCTCATTTATTCGTTTTTAATGTATTATCCGGGAAAATTAATTGCTTACAACTTTCAAATTTGTTCCAACTTTATGTGGCACCAAGGAATTTGAGGCGCAATCGGATGTTGGTGGAAAGCTTTCATAGGACCAATTATGCAAATAACGAGCCTATAGCAAGATGCATACACCTATGCAACAGTTTTTCACATATTCTTAACTTTAATGTTTCAGAAAGTCAGTTTATATTAAACTTATTTATTCTTTTTAACTAGTTTGTAAGATAGGGAAATATAGTCTGTAAGATTGTAAATCGGTAGGCGAAATAAATAAATAAATAAATTCATATTTTAAATTTAAACACTATTAAAATTAATAGTATAGTAAAAAAATAAATAGTAATATAAATAGTAAATAGTAATTAATAGTAATTAATAGTAAAATAAAATAGTAAAAAATTCCTGTGAAACAAAGTTGCAAAATTAAAAATAAAGTTGAACTTAGTAATTATTCCGTTGCCGAGAACATATTTTATACTAACAGTTTGGATAAAACAAGTTTAGGCGTTTTAAAAAGAGAATTACCTAACCACGACTTTGTCACAACACAACAAATTGCACAAACAAACCATCAAACGCAATTTAGACCTCAGTTACCGAATGTGAATCAATATCGTCCCTTTGTAATAAATAATGAATATAAAGAAAGAACTATTCCTACGAGGAATTTTAGACCATTTTATTATAGAAATATTATCCAGTTTTCACAAATTATCAAAACAGTTTCAATACCAATTATCAAAATTTTATAATAGACCTGGTGTTAATTTTACAAACCAAAACTCAATAAATCATCCGACCTATGGTCAGTTAAATCAGAATTTGAAAAGTCATAGGGAGAATGATTCGAATCAATCTAGAATTCGACGCTATGGACAGGTGGTGCATGGAAATAGAAGAAAAATTTTATCTACCTGCCTCGGAACAACCAAACTACCAATCATTAAATTAGACACAACCATTGGACAATCAAAAATTCTTATTGATCCCGGATTAGAGCCCTTTGTAGGTGCACTTAAAACCGGCTTAAAAACATTTGTTTGTTTCACACTACACTGCACTGTCTAGCGAACAAAACAAAATAGCGCAATCAAAACAGATCATAGACATTGTTGATCTAAGGTATTGTTGATCTAATGCAACGAAAAATTGTTCATTGGCAATAGATGATTTGTACCAGTATAGCAAGAATTGTGCGCGGACGCCAACAAGAAAAAAAACCCCAACAAGGACCAGAAAAAAACAACAACACACACGTACTGTATTGTTGCGGTACAGCCGCGCCTGTGAACGATTTGGAGAATTACAACAATCATGAAATTTTTGAAGTTGTTGTAAAAATATGTCAAGTTAGGCGCTGACGACAGCTGATTAAAATGATGAAAATGATCTATTGCCAAATACTGCTTTTTATTTTCATCTTACTTTATTTATTTATATATTTTATTGACATACTAATGCAACAAGACCGAGCATAATCTTATAATTAAAGCACTAGCCTCTAATTTCATCAGTATTTGTGATAACAGGGTTAATTATACAAGTTACCAATAAAAAACTTAATAATAAAGCTTATATAAAACAGTAATGTTTGAATTTAAATTCAAATAAAAGTATTACTTGATAGCTTAAATTACAATTCTGCTTGTGTAAAAACTGAAAATTTACAATAATTGCAATGAGGAGAAAAAAATATTCAATCGAAATTTAAATTGCACAGCATTGGTAATTGCTCTTAGATCAGTTGGTAGTGCGTTCCAAAGACGAATTGAATACACAAAAAATTGTCTTTCCGATGCCAGACAAGAATGACGCATTTGTATAATAACTTTTGATCTTCGTGATCTTGCAAACCCGAGTCTGTTGTACAGATAAACCGGCTCCCTAGTATAAACCACCCTGTGCAGTAAAATTAGTGAACGAAATTTCAGTAAATTGTCGAGAGTCATATTGTATAAACGTTTTGCATGCACGAAGACATGATCTCTACGTTTTAAGCTATAAAAATATCGTGTAATGTTGTTGAAGAGAACATTTAGTTTGTGTTTAAATAAACTGTCACAGTTAGCAAATATTTCGCACCCATAGAACAGGGTAGGCATAAGGTACGATTTAGCCAGTAAGATACGTGTTCTAAGGGGTGTGAAATATTGAGTTGTCCATAAAACACGTAACATACCATACACTTTACCGATAGTGCTACCTATGTGAGTGTTCCACGACAATGTTCTATTAAATATTATACCTAGGTTTTTCACGCTATCCACACATTCAACATCACAATTGTTCAGTTTAATTTTTGGGAAGAGTGAATAGTCTACTGGTTTTTTTGAGATGACAATGCATTTTGTTTTTCTGGAATTTAAACATAGGCCATTTGATGTGGCCCATTCGTTAACGCGTCGAAGATTATCATTTAGGTTCGAAACACAAGGGACGATAGACTCACGGGAACAACTAACATACAATTGGACATCATCGGCATACATATGAATATTACAATTTTTCAACACTTTTGGTAGGCAATTTATGTATACAGAGAAGAGCAGAGGACCTAACACCGAACCCTGTGGAACACCTCTGTCATTTGGTAGGAATTTTGATACAATTCCATTTGAACAAACTGCTTGTGTTCTGTTGGATAGATAGGATGATATCAAATTAGGAATCCAGATTGACATTCGTTAATTAAATGATTTCTATAAATGAACTTACACATTTGTCTATAAATTATTAGCTCTAGAACTTTTGATACATACGACAAAATGGCTATAGGACGGTATTCATTGCACGTTTTTGGAATCGGTATTATTTTTGCCTGTTTCCAAGTGGAAGGATATATAGAAGTAGTGAGAATAAAATTAAAAATGTGTGTTACAAAAGGTAGTAATTTTGGGAGTAGGGCCTTGAGAAAAACAGGATGAATATTGTCAAAACCAACAGCATTTGACTTTATAGCTAAAAAACACTCGAGAACATCCGTTTGTTCAACGCATTCAAAACTAAAAACGTTGTTACTTCGCACGCTGTTAGGGTTAGCGAAAGATTCATGAGAGATTGCTGGCATTGGAAGATCTAGAAACTTTATATTTAAATAGTCTACATCAACATCATTACTTTTCCTACCTTTACACTTGCCCATTCCAATGTTTTTTATTTCCTGTCATGTTTTTTTGCTATCAATTGCAGAAGAGAATTTTTCACAATAGAATTTTGTTTTTTCTGATTTTATTTCTGCAACAACAATTTTCCTAGCATTTTTGAATTCACTATAAGTCTCCCACTTAAAAATTTTTATTTTTAAGTGGGACGAGCTCCTCAAAAAGACTACTGAGGTTGGATTGCAAAAAATTAACTTGCTCATCGGGCGATGTCATACTGTATATGTTAACACGATCGCCTAGCGACAGCGACCGTTGACCTATATTACCGTTTTATGCAAAAGTTACCGAACTCCACACACGAGGCGCAAGATCAGCGGTTTCAACAAATAGTGCAACAGTTACCCAACACCACACACGAGGCGCAAGATCAGCAGTTTCAACATTCTGCAGTAAATGCAAGATCAGCATTTAAGGTCTTTTATTTAAGTCTAGCCTTAATACTTTTGTATTTTAGAATTCAGCCTGCTTTTAATATCGAAATAAACTACACGGCTCGGTCTAACAGTACCAAATCTAGTTTTATTCTTTATATGTGGCCAATGAAAAACTTTACTGGCGCCCAACTATAACTCGAACCGGAAAAATAATACTACAAAAATTCTGAAAATATAATAAAAATTGCAGTGCATCAACAAGCAATTAAAAAATAAAAAACGGCAGCAACTAACGTCGCACCGGAAAAATAATCGAAAAAAAATAAAAATACAAAAAACTCTGAAAAGATAACAAAAATTGCAGTGCATCAACAAGCAATTAAAAATTAAAAAAAAACAACGGTAGCAAATAACTTCGCACCGGAAAAATAATCGAAAAAATAAAAATACATAAACTCTGAAAACATAACAAAAATTGCAGCGCATCAACAAGCAAATAAAAAATAAAAAAAAAACGGGAGCAACTAACGTCGTAGTCAACCAAATAATAGCAGCAACAGTGCCCTGAAAGATTCACCAGCGGACCACAGAAAGCAGACTTATTTAGATAAGAATAAAAAAAAGAAACGAAATGTGAGTTTATGACAATTTTTTTTCTCTCAATCAAACCAAAAAAATTTTGCGGAAAAAAACGGCCAACTTTAATCTTTGCAAAAATACAATTTTTTTTCTCACATTTTTAATGACCGGTATAACAAAATCTTAATACTAAATTTTTTTTATCTATAACTAAAATATAAAGTGTTTGTGTCGATTCTTTGTCAATTGTTTTCCTTTTTTCAAATAATTTCATGAGTGACGACGAACAAAGTCTTGAATTTTTCTTCAAAAAACTTACAACTGAGAAGAGGGTAAGCGATAACAGTAGTAACACAAATTGGTGGTCAAGGAAAAGTGACGGAAAATACAAAATGGAACCAGCGCAGTTAATGGCTTTGATAGAGAGTGCAGTTAGTAGCGCACTTACCGTACAGAGGGCCAATTTTGAACAAACTATAGCAGGTCTTAACGAACGTTTGACAACCTTGACAGCGACAACACCCCAGGTGGAAACGTACAAGGACGTAGAAATAACTCCAGGGACATCATGTGACGAATCATTAGACATTATAAAATCGCTGCCGGACTTTGAAGGTAGACAAGAAAGTTACGTATCTTGGAGACAAGCGGTGCACACCGCGTACAAATTATTTGAAAGTCACAATGGTAGTTAAAAACACTACCAGGCAGTAGCAATCATTAGAAATAAAATCAAAGGCTTTGCTGATATGGTGCTCTCCTCTTTCAATACTGTCCTTAACTTTAAGGCAATTATTAGCCGCCTTGACTTTACGTACTCGGACAAGCGACCAATTTATATAATAGAGCAGGAGCTGTCAACTCTTCGTCAGGGTAGTATGACGATTCTACAATATTATGACGAAGTAGAGCGAAAACTAACACTCCTCACGAACTAAACAATTATGACATATGAAAAAACTATTGCTGCATCTTTGAATGAGAAGTATAGGGCGGACGCACTTAGAGTCTTCATTTCGGGAACTAGGAAAGCATTGAGTGATATACTTTTTGCGGCGAGACCAGCCGATTTACCGACAGCGCTAGCATTAGCTCAGGAGGTTGAATCCAACCACGAACGCTACATGTTCGCAAGCAATTATGCAAAAAGTGTAGAAGACAGGACACAGCGTGGTGAGCAGAGACAGCAAAACAAAGAAAAAAACTTTGCGAATGATAATCAGACAGGCAATATACGAAAAAATCCGCATTTTTTTAGACAACAGAATACTGGAGGTAGGACTCCACAAAACTTAGGCCCGGTACAGCCAATGGAAGTTGACTCTTCACAACTATTCAGACAGCCCACTCAGTTCCAGTCGAATAGTCCTGGCCAAATCCATGGTCGAAATCAGTTTCATAATCAGGCTATGGCCGGCCACAACCAGGCCTTGGCCCAATACTATACCAATCATAATCTAGGCCAAACAATGAAAAGGCCACTTAGCGGTAATACTAGATTTACAGGCCCAAAGCATCAAAGGGTGAATAATCTCTTGCAGAATAACCCTCCCGTAGATCAAAAGGAATCTGATTATCAAAGCTTAGCCGAATCAGAAGCGTTGGCAGTAGTTGATCACCTCCAGGGGCATGATCAAATAAATTTTTTAGACAAAACTCCCTGCTACCATTCATAAATAGAAGTATAGCAGGGAGAACGATTAAACTGTTAGTGGACATAGGAGCGTCTAAAAATTACATAAAGCCATTAACAGAACTTAAACGTTAAATTCCTGTGGAAGGACCTTTAATCGTAAAGTCTATCCATGGATTTGATAACATTAAGGAAAAGTGCATTGTCCGTTTGTTCGACACCAATAGCACATTTTTTATTTTACCTACGCTATCAACATTTGATGGCATAATTGGCCTTGACCGGTTAACACAGACGGGGTCAACATTAGATTTTAAGAAGAAAACTCTCAGAACCAACACCGGATCTGAGGAGATACAATTTTTCAAATGTGTCGATGTTAATTTCACTCAAGTAGAAGATTTGGAAGCACCCCAAACAGTAAAAAATATTTTTCACAAAATGATACGGAAATTGTCTGGCATCTTTGCAGATCCCAACGAGTCCCTACCCTTCAACACGAACATTGTCGCATCTATCCGAACAGATACTGACGACCCAGTTTACTCAAAACTGTACCCCTACCCTATGGTCGTTGCTGATTTTGTAAATAGTGAAATAAATGACTTATTAAAAGAGGACATAATACGCCCATCCCGTTCACCTTACAACAACCCCATTTGGGTTGTTGATAAAAAAGGAAGAGACGAATACGGTAATATCAAAAAGCGTCTCGTCATAGATTTTCGGAAACTAAACCAAAAAACTATAGACGACAAGTATCCGATCCCAAACATTTCGGTAATACTATCAAACTTGGGAAAAGCTAGGTACTTCACAACTCTGGACCTAAAGTCAGGGTTCCACCAAATATCCCTCGCTGAACGTGACAGGAAATATGAATTTAATAGGCTTTCTTTTGGTTTGAAAAATGCCCCCAGCATTTTTCAGCGAGCCATCGATGATGTTCTCAGAGAACAAATAGGAAAAACATGCTACGTTTATGTTGATGACGTAATAATTTTCTCTGAAGACGCGAAAGACCATATCCAACATATAGAATGGGTCTTAAGGGCATTATATCAAGCAAATATGAGAGTCGCTCGTGAAAAATCACGCTTCTTTAAAGAAAGCGTGGAACACTTGGGATTTGTCGTATCTGGCGAGGGTATAAAAACAAGTCCTAGCAAGGTAGAAGCTATTCGCAATTATGAACAACCCACTACACTCTTCAATGTCAGGTCGTTTCTCGGGTTGGCAAGCTACTATCGTTGTTTCATCAAAGACTTCGCGTCCTTGGCGAAGCCCTTAACTGATATTCTTAAAGGTGATAACGGTAAAATTAGTGCGAACCATTCAAAAAAAGTAATAATTCTGGCATCAGAAGATGTCATCCTACTTTACCCAGACTTTAAGAAGCCGTTCGATCTTACGACGGATGCTTCAGGGTCAGGTCTAGGGGCGGTCCTCTCTCAAAATAAAAGACCAATAACAATGATTTCGAGAACTCTAAAAGATAACGAACTAAATCCCGCCTCCAATGAACGTGAACTTTTAGCAATCGTATGGGCTCTCAAAAACCTGAGAAATTACCTTTATGGGGTTAAAGATCCAAATATCTTCACCGATCATCAGCCGCTTACCTTTGCGGTCTCCGAAAGGAATTCGAACCCAAAATTTAAGCGATGGAAAGCATTTGTGGAAGACCACAATGCAAAAATCTTCTACAAACCTGGGAGGGAAAACTACGTGGCTGATGCACTATCACGGCAATATATTCATGCCTTGGAACAAGAGGCTTTTTCGGATCACGCGACGATCCACAGCGAGGAATCGCTAACCTACACGATCGAAGCAACTGACAAGCCAGTCAATTGCTTTAGAAACCAGATAATTCTGGAAGAAGCACAATTCAAATCCAAGCGTTTCTTCATATTTTTCGGAAAAAAAACTCGTCACCTAATCAACTTCAGAGACAAGAACACCCAACTGAATGAGATCAAAACTATTATAAACCCAGATGTAGTCAATGCGATAAATTGCGAGCTACCAGTGCTCGCAAGCATTCAGCACCAATTGGTCAGACAGTTTCCATCAACGAAGTTTTGGCACTGTAGAAAAATGGTGTTAGATATTGTTGACAAAACTGAACAAAGGGAAATAGTTCAAACTGAACACAATCGGGCCCACAGAGCTGCCCAAGAAAACGTTAAGCAAATCCTTTCCGATTACTACTTCCCCAAAATGACGAAGTTAGCCAATGAAATCGTCACAAACTGTAAGATTTGCACAAAAGCCAAATACGACAGACACCCACAAAATCAGGAGCTTGGGGTAACACCCATTCCATCACGCGAAGGCGAAATCTTGCACATCGATATTTTTTCGACGGGAAAAAAATATTTTCTTACTTGCATTGACAAGTTTTCAAAGTTCGCAGTCCTATACCCATACCCATACCATCGCGTACAATAAATGACATTAAGGCACCAATTCTACAGTTAATAAACATTTTCACGAACACAAAGATAATTTATTGCGATAATGAAGCATCCTTCAATTCAGAAACCATTTCTTCCCTACTAAGAAAGCAATTCGGAATTGACGTGGTGAATACGCCCCCACTTCACAGCACTTCAAATGGGCAAGTCGAAAGGCTCCATAGCACTCTTTTGGAGATTGCAAGGTGCCTGAAACTGGAAAACAAAATAGACGACGTGGTAGATCTAATATTGATGGCCACAGTTGAGTATAACCGTTCGATTCACTCAGAAACCGGCAAAAGACCTATAGACATAATCCAGGCCACACCCCAGGAAACTAGAAAAGTAATAATGGAAAAGATCGAAAAGGCTCAACAGGCTCAACTTGAAAGGAACAATCCTTTCGGACAAAACAGGGTGTTCGAGGTGGGAGAACGTGTTCTCGTAAAATCGAACAGAAGACTAGGAAACAAATTAACGCCATTGTATGCTGAAGAGAAAATAGAAGCTGATTTGGGAACCACGGTTCTTATTAAAGGGAGGGTGGTCCATAAGGACAATCTTAGATGAGCATTCCAGTCTTATTTTTTTTTTCTTCTTTCTTCCCTCTTTCTTTTTTCTCTCTCTTTCTTCTAAACTGACTAATCTTGGGGTTTCACCTTTCTTTTTATATTTTAGGTTCTATATAGGGATACTTTTTGTTCAAGTGTTAGCGGCAAAAATAACGGACTACTCCAACGCGGATTACATTCCATTCTCAGACGGGGATGTAACAATCTGGCAGGGCTTCGATTATTTTAAACATTCCACCAACCTTGAATCATATTCAGCAATGGCAAGTGAGACTAAACAGCTCACAAATCATTTCCCTCTGTCACACATGAGAAAACTACTTGACGCTGGTGTTGAGCACATCAACACTCTCTTGGCAACCCTGAACGTGCACCATAGACACGCTAGAAGTATCAACCTCTTGGGAACCGCACTCAAAGTAATCGCAGGAACCCCAGACTTCGATGACTTCGGAAAACTAAAATTTAGACAGCAAGAACTTATAAATTCCGAAAACAGACAGGTAACTATCAACTCAAAGACACAGGAACAGATTAACAAAATAACCGATGCAGTCAACAAGATAATTGAAAACTCGAAAACAAAACAAATTGACACTGGCATTTTATATGATTCACTCTTAGCTAGAAACAGAATAATAATTTCCGAACTAGAAAATTTAATGCTAACCATTACTCTTGCTAAGATTAAAATAATAAACCCCACAATTTTGGACTCTGAAGATATAAAAAATGTAATTGTCATGCGTTCTACAAATATTAGTATAACAGATCTTATGGAAGTATCTTATATTAAGGTTTTATTAGATAATAAGTTTTTACATTTTCTTATTAAATATCCAATACCTAAGTTAGAGTGTAAGAAGGTAACATTATTCCCAGTCCAGCGTAACGGGACTATCTTGCACTTCTTCAAATAAAACAATGTTGCCGAATGTGGCAGCCGAGCACTGGGTATCGGAAACTGCATCGCGACGCTTACAACAACATTTTGTCAAGAACTGAATCACCCTACATGCGCTCAACAACTTCACACTGGCAACATCGCTAGTTGCAGTACTAGACCAAGTCACCTTGAACCGCTAGTAGTCGTCGATGATGGCATCATTATAATCAACGAGAACTCCGCCGTTATAACTTCCACCAACGGTCCTAACAGGACGGTCACTGGTACCTTTCTCCTAACTTTTAACGAGGAAATTTGCATCAATGGGTCCACATACATGAATCGAGACGGGGTATTGAAGAAATCATAAGGATCAGCCGCGATGGCTGCTCTGAACATAACCAGCCATAACGAGATACTAAGTCTACCATACCTCCAAAGAATGAGCGTAGAGAACCTAAATTATATCGGGGATGTCGAGGAGAAATTAGCAACAAGACACCTCTCATCCGGCCCAGCAACAGTTATCATTATAATTGGCTGCTACGCACTCCTCAAGCTATACCAAGAACGCAGAAGAAGACAAACGAAAAAATCCCTCCATATCGTGATCGACAGTTTCAGGAAGCCCGAGGACGGCCATCAATTAAGCGAGGGAGGTGTTAACACGATCGCCAAGCGACAGCGGCCGTTGACCTATATTACCGTTTTATGCAAAAGTTACCCAACTCCACACACGAGGCGCAAGATCAGCGGTTTCAACAAATAGTGCAACAGTTACCCAACACCACACACGAGGCGCAAGATCAGCAGTTTCAACATTCTGCAGTAAATGCAAGATCAGCATTTAAGGTCTTTTATTTAAGTCTAGCCTTAATACTTTTGTATTTTAGAATTCAGTCTGCTTTTAATATTGAAATAAACTACACGGCTTGGTCTAACAGTACCGAATCTAGTTTTATTCTTTATATGTGGCCAATGGAAAACTTTACTTATATACTGCTCCAGTTGATATTTGAAATTCCAGACTCGAGACGATGGTAATCAATACTTTTAAAGTCGCGAAACAAAAATGACTTTGGTTGCGTCTTCAACTGAAAGTCGCACGACACAAAAATTATATCATATTTGGAAAATGAAGGATAAGATATCTGATCATAAAGTAAAATTTTTTTTTTCATCGTTAACAAGAAATATGTCAAGTAGTGTGTTAATAGTTTTTGTATAGTGCGTAGGCATAGTAGTGTTGACTGGAAAAAGTCTTAAAGTCTGCATTTCGAGAGCTAAGTGAGTTTCCGTTAAGAGATTGCTATTAAAATCGCTTGCAATAAGAATTTGTGAGTAGTCAAGTGAGATATTTTCAATGAGTTGAATAAGATTTGTCATATCAATAGTTCGATTGGGACGGTAGACATTACCAATAAGGAACTTTTCATTTGCATTGGATATAGCAATAAACAAATATTCAATAGAACAACAAGTATCTGACTTACAAATTAGCTTACATGGGATATTATCACGCACATAGATAGCTGCACCACCTGCATGACCCAATCTGTCTGCGCGAAACATTTTAAAACCACTCAAATTGAACAAATTATCGTGCATATTCTTATTAAGCCATGTTTCTGTAATACAAAGAATATCAACGCCTGAACTCTCGAAAATATACCTTAATTCATCCATCTTATTAACAACACTTTGCGCATTAAGATGGCATATATTAAGGCCAGCCCTCTGCTTACACAGTATTCGAACTAAATTAAACGCGTTGTCTTTGGAACGAAGTCGATCGCTAGTCAACAAGTTTGACATGTGTGATAAAGTTGTATTTTTGCTACCATGCGTGCTCTTTTTGTAAACGGTCATTGCAATGATGTTATAACAAAAATAAGTATATGCTAAATTGAAAATTTTAAAGATAATATATGATATTAATAAATTATTACATATATAAATAATTTTTTGGAATGAATCCAAAAACAAACATAATATATAGGTTTTAAAACAAACGTCAGCAAGCATCATCTTAAGTTGTGCAGTTGTTGACATCAGCAATATGAAACAAGTTGCTTGTACAATTGTCTTCATTGTTGCGAAACATATTATTTGTGTTGTTATGCTGATTGTTGTTGTTTTACTGCTCAGTTGTGACAGATTCTGCGAGAATATTAAGTTTTAGCATAAATGATGATAAAATTTTATCATCTTTAAATGATAAAATTTCATTACTTGTGGTGTTGACGAACAAAAACACGTCGTTCATGAATTGCCGAGAGAGAAAGTGTGTATTGCTTGTTGCAGGTTTTTGTTTGGTGTTGAGCAGATCAAACTCTCAAGTGTTATTAGATGACAGTCACCTGTGAGCAATGCAATACATCATAGTGTGTGTACGTTGAAATAGATGCACCGACGCAGGGCTTTATTCCGGATCTTCAATTAGCCTGATAAATCCAAAGGTACTTCGGACTAGCCTAATGAAGGTAATCCCATCCAAGTTAATACCATGAAAGGAAAAATATGTTTAAACACAGTACAACACTTTAACGAACTCAAATTAGTCATTGAGTAGTAGCTCAAGAACACGTCAAAAAGAAAAGGAGGGAAGAAAAGAAAAAAATACAGAAGGAACTTACATAGTTACCTATTTTATACAAAGTAGTAGATATAATTAATAGGGAACAGTTAGAGAGGCATGGATGGTGATTGGTGATAGTGGTAAGAATAGACGCTTAGGGTGGAAAGAGGTGATTGGATAGGGTACGCTTGAATATGTATTTAGACGTAGGTGGTAGGTAGTGCCCTCTGATAGTATTAAAAATCATACATCTGTTAATTGGTTCGTTGAAAGCGTACGTGGTGTGATTATGTTATTCACTCAGAAATCTTGTATGCCTAGTTCTCCTTTTTGGGTCATTAATTGTTACTTTGTTGTAAATATATTCGCTGTCAATGTTTTGCAGACTGGCTTTCAGTCTTTATGTAAAACGAAACGAAAGCTGAACGTCGCGAAAGAAACGAGCAACAATAATTTTTGATACGGAAAAATGTATTGCTTACTGTGTTTCACACTACGTTCAGCCTTCGTTTCGTTATACTTAAAGATGCAGTATGTTTCTGATAATGATTGACAAGATCTTGTGGTAAAAATAATTGCACGTCTGAGGAAAAAAATGCTCCCAAAATCAATTGCTATGGGCTTTGTGCTAAATCTTTTCACTTCAATTGTATTGGTTTATCGAAAAGAAGGCTTTGCTACATACAAAAATATGCAGCAAACTTTTTGTTTTTCTGTGACGAGTGCAGAGAAATCTCCCCTCTCACATAATGCTCGCAATAAAGTGCCTTAATCACTCTTTCGCTAACTTGTTATCAGAAAACAAGAAATTTTTTAATAAGGCATCAAAACAATTGGCTAAATTTGATAAAGTGTCTCAGATATCTGAAGACATTAGTTCTCCTTTGGAGGTTTCGAATAACACCATTGAAGAACATATAGCAAATATTTTGAGAAACATAAAACTATTAACGGAACTTGCAAGCGACAATAACAAAAATTCTCACATCGAGACCACACTTAGTGACATAAAAAATGAGATTAATAAAAACTTTAATATACTGAAAAAATTCTAAATCAATGCAAGATATACGTGAAAGTATCAAATTTATTCGGAATGATGTGGACATTGCAATTCAATCAGCTTCAAGCAAACCTCTACCTTCACCTTATCAGCCAGATGCACTCATTCAAGTTTTATATAATAAAGTCAATGATATAAGTAACGATATGTACGCTTTTCGTGAAGCGCTTGCTGAAATATCAGAAGCAGTCAGGTCCTAATGGAATGGACATTACTTCAGAGTTGGCTTCGCATCAAATCACATCTGTCATCAGTACCGCATCCAACCATGCTCAAAACTCAAGACTGCCCCCACCATGATGCTTCTTCCATTTTTCTAGAAATCCTGGAAGCAGCTACACATTCTTCCTCGTCTCTTTCCTTTTCTCCACCTCCGGCCTCTCTCCGTTAAACCAAACGAGTTAACAGCTGCTAATCCTGTAGCTGCACCTCGCAAATTGATCCATCAGTTCGGAACCTCATAGACATCATCCGATAGCAGGATCAAAAAACCACAAGCGTGTCCTGGTTGTGAAATTACTTTGGAAATAAATTTGGTATCGCAATATCTAATTTCCAGATGATGTTTTCCAAAGCCATGAAATTTTGCAGTTTTAAACTTAATATCCCAACTAAATATGCGTGAATGTTCCTGAACTCCTCTGGACACAGTGTGTTGCATGGCTAGTGGATAAGTTCACGTAAATCTAGCAACGAAAATAACAGTTTTTCTTATTCTAATAACAAGTCTAATAATTACACAAGAAAAACTACCAGTAAGCCTAGGAATAATGCTAACTCTAATTTTATTTCCAATTTTAATTCTAATTACTAATCTCCTTTCAACTCTAACTTTAAATCTAATTCACACTCAAATTCTAACTCTACGTTAAATTTTAAGCCTTGCAATTCTAACTCTAATAATAATTCTTATAATATTAGTTCTACTAATAATAATTCTAATAATAATTATTCTAATAATAATAATTCTGATAACAATAACTCTAGTTCAATTGCTAGTGCAAATACTTATAACCCTTATTTTAATCGAAATAATGCTTTACTTAATGAAACCCCGAATTGCCTTATCCTATCTACAAACCGTCAGGAAAAAAAATTAATTCCCGTCCTAGCACTGACCCAAACTGGAAACTTAAAACCAATATCTTTCCTTTTTTACTCCTCAGATCAATGCTAATTCGAATCAAATTAATTATTCTCTTCAGCCCTTTCACCCTTAACGAGTCTAATTCAATCTTAATCCTAACTTGGACACACCAGCAAAAAAAAAGGAGAATAACATACTCCATCCTGACTTTGTCCATTCCCATACTCTAAACATATCTCCTTCTGTTCTAGTCACTACTGAAGCCTCTAATCAAGCTGATAGCCCTACATCTTTCATCGACCCTATTCAACCACCAAGAGTAAAATTTACTTTGAACTCTCATGTTGACACTGAGAGCAGATACGCCCTTTCTCGGCTAAGAGAGAATAGTGTCTGGAATAATGTGCGTCTGTATCTTGTTTACTTGCATAAAGCACCGGTCTCTACCTGTATAGAAGGCAAGACCAAGACAAGCCTCAAAGTCGATTCAGCAAGAAGGTCTACCTACTGATGTCTACGAATTGAGCCATTTATTCGCCAGATTCCACGTGCAACTTGGCTTAACGAGCCATCAAGTCAAAGAAGATCTTGACACATATGCTACTCATGTGAGGTCAAAACATATATCTTATCTTCAAAAGTCCCGTAAAGAGCAGCAAAAATATTATTCCTAACCAAATTATTACTGCTAATCTAAACCCCAGCCCGTTTTTTGTCACTCTTTACTACCAAAATGTAAGAGAATTACTCACCAAAATCTCTACAGTGTTCCTTAATTCCCTTAAGCTTCTCTACGACATATTTGCCCTTACTGAGACCAATCTTACGGCCAACTTCAAGAAAACTGAGGTCTTTGCGTCCGATTTCGCGGTTTTCAGAGACGATGGTCTCGACAAAGATGATCTCTCCTCAGGTCGTGGTGTCCTTCTTGCTATTCACAATCGCTTTAATCCAACCTTTATAAAAAATTCCCACACTGCCAACTTTGAATTTATATGTGCCAAGGTTTGCATCGCAAAACGAAATATATTCATTATCTGCTGTTATATTCAACTGTCTCAACCATTGAAGGCTATTAACTTGCAGTAGACGCAATAGATTCACTTTTGGATCTCATGGATCCGTTTGACACCGTTATATTTCTGGGGGACCAAACAATCTTTCCAACCTTCAATGGGTCCTCTCTGATGACGAATCCTACTATTATTCTTCAAATCCTACCTCTGAAAAAGAAATTCTGTTCACTGTATTTCAGACTGCGGCCTTAACTAGTTGAGCGGAGTTACTAACAATTTAGGTAGACAACTAGACCTAATTTTTTTTCTTCGGATTCAGATAACTGCATAGTCTCAGCAAGTAACCATCTCCTTTCAGCACTCGATCAGTACCATCCACCACTATCTCTTACCTTATCTTATAACATTAATATCAAAAATACGCACTTCGAGCACTCGTACAGCTTCAACTTTCGGAAAACTGATTTTGTAAAATTAGAAATTTTGCTCAGTAGAATCGATCTTTGATATTGCAGTTGCTCACTTCTACGACATCATTTTCGAATGCTTCACACAATCTGTCCCCTTCACCAGGCAGTAAAACTTTTCGTCATGTCCCACATGATACAATAAGGAACTACGTGTACTCCGTAGCAAAAGAAACAAACTTTGGCGCGCATATTAAATTTCTCGTTCATCTCCTGAGAAGATTTCTCTTCTCAAATTATCTTCACGCATATAACCTTTTTTCCGTACTCTGTGAAACGCGCTATATGAGTCTTATCTTGATCATATTCTAACTAAATAGTTGTCGGATCCTAAAAGCTTCTACAAGTTCATCAATATAAAAAAAAATCTGACAACAACCCATCTACCCTTTCTTTTTCGGACATATTCCCAGACAACCCGGTAATAATTGCAAACCTATTTGCAAATTTTTTAAGTCAGTCATACCTAAGTCATAACGATGATCTAGACTACGAATATTTTTCTCTGTTAAGGAACTGTCCTCAAACGACGCTGACTTCTGTTGATATTATACTAACTGATGTGTTAGGAAAGATAAATAATCTGAAGGACGATTATTCTCCTAGACCCGATAGTTTGCCTGCTATTGTTATCAAAAAATTCGCGAACTTGTTGGCTTATCCCCTATTGGCTTTTTTTCAACTTTCTATTTCTAAATCAGTTTTTATTAAGTTATGGAAGAGTTCGTACATAATACCTCTGCAAAAAAAAAGGACCTAGAAATTATATTTCCAATTACAGACCTATTGTAAAACTGTCATGTACTTCCAAAATATTTGAAAGTATCATTTATGACATTATCTCTTTCCACTGCAAATCTTTTTATCCTCCTAGTCAACACGGCTTCCTCAAGGAAAGATCAACTACCATTTACCTTACAGAATTTTTTCAAACGCTTTATGCTCGTTGGAATGCGGGTGATGTAGTTTCTACCGACTTTAGTAAAGCGTTTGACAAAATCTCACATACTATCATCCTTCTTAAGCTCAAATCCTTTGGTGTTCCATCACTGTTTATATCATGGATTAAATCATATCTCGGAGAACGTCGTTACAATGTCATCTTTAGATTTTCCAATTCAGAGTCTTTTACAGCTATCTCTGGTGTCCCAGAAGGTAGTCACCTTGGTCCTTTGTTGTTCGACTTAGCAATCTCTGATGTAGATGGAATTATCAAAGATTCCAATCTCTTTGTGTATGCTGATGATATAAAAATCTATCGGCGCATACAAAGCAACGCCGATTCTTGCAATCTTCAAGATTATCTGGTTAGTTTTTCCACTTGGTGTCAAAAAAATATTCTTGTCTCCAGCTTCCCCCGAGAAGTTATTACTTACTCGGCAAGCCAGTTATAATAATATCATTAGATATTATTAGATCTAATATCATTAGAAGAGCCAACTCAGCACTGGATTTCGTTAAATACTGGTCCAGAGAATTTTCCAATCCTTACGTGACTAAATCTCTCTACCTTACCTTTGTTAGACCCATCCTTGAATAGGCCATTCAGGTTTGGTCTCCTATCTACAACACACAACAAATCGAAGCCGTTCAGCGAAGATTCATTCGGTTCGCACTTCGTGGTTTTTCCAATTCTGACAGTTTGAACTGACCTCCTTATTGTAATGTATATAATTAATTACCTACCAACACTAAATTGTAAGTTACGTTTACCTCCACTAGATTCTAAATTAACGTTAATTATTTACTTAAGCGCACACTAATTAACTATGTTATTTATTATATTATCCCTAATATTATTTATAGTTTTAAGTTATGTTTTAAGAAGGTATAAAAGGAAGGATTTTTAAATAAAGGAATCAATCAGTAATTTTGATTCAAGCTTAAAAGAAGTCTTTCTTTTATTTTAAAGCCTAGCATATCGGCTGACCACTTTAAAGACTTCTGCGCCTGTGGCTTTATTAAAGAGCTAGCGTAAAGGAATTTAGGCAGAATAAACTAGAAGGAAAGTCATTTCTAAACCTGCGACCACCACATTAAAGAAACCATTAATTCCGGCCACTGGACAGAAAGCTATTTCCATTAAGGATTATTAACGGCGCCAGCAGCGAGCAAAAGAAGCTGCGCTTACAAAGATACCTCAAACAAATAAGCCAAAGCAATGGAGGTCAGGCAAGCAGGTGCGCTTGCGGAAGAAGCTAGCCTGCTTGAGGTGAATAGTTAACAGCGAACGATGCATTCCCCAGAATATTATCTTTCTACTAGTGGCCAAGTGCTGACAATGAAAATTGATCCACCGCAACAACAAAGCGAGCGATCGACATTCATTGCATTGCGGCACTTTTATATGAATTCAAAGCCAAGGTCAGTAAAGTAAACAAACAAATGAAAGTAAAACAAATAATACAATAGTGTGAGCACTGATCTACCGCCACAAGAACTGGGCGATCAATTTTCATTTTATTAAAAGGCAAGTGTTTTAAAACACAATAAAGTAATTCAACGAATTACTTCTGTGCAGCCAGCACAAATATGCACCGTATGCATTTTTGAGGCACTAGGTAAACAAAGCAGAGGTAAATTGTTTTAAATAATAATTTATCGTAAGGCTATATGACCCAATTACACATGTTATACATGTTTGTACGTTTGTTCAGTTTAATGCTTGATTATTAAATAAGTATAGAAGGTTGGAGTATGTTTGTAAACTAGTGTAGTGGTATCACGAAACCGCAACACACCAGCTAAAAATATGTAGCGACACTTATTGTTTTTCTTTCTTTTCTTTGTCACACACAACGCTTATCGAACAACATTGGGTCAAGTCTAACATTGCGTCATGAGCAAATGTAAACAATGCGCTCACTGGCCAGCTAACCCAATTAGCTGCTCAAGTGCAGGCGTAGCGTAGAATTTCCAATGTTAATCGATGAGTCAAAGAGGAAGCGAAAGAAAAACAAATTGTAAAGCAAATTTGTAAGACACATGAACTCTAATTCATGGAACAATATGAAAAAATGAAATAGTGGGGAGGAGCCCAAGAAACAATGTAAGAATAATAACAAAATTTATACTGGTATTTTTGATATAAATACCAGCTGTTTTGAGAAATAAAGCAATCAAGATTTGAGTCTTAAAATAAAATGATGTCTTGAGTTTTATTTAACCTTTTACTTCCTTTTTATCAGTACGGCAAATTTGGCCATCAAATTATAGCAGCCTTATCTTTGGCAACATTTATTTTTCCTGTTCAGTTAAATAAACTGAAACTGTACTACCAAGCTTATTACATGGCGATCCTGCAAGATTCAAACCTAGAATCTTCAACTGTTATCCTGTGAATCCTGCATAAATTCGATCCTGCTGATCCTGCAAAAATTGTTATCCTGTGAATCCTGCATAAATTCGATCCTGCTGATCCTGCAAAAATTGATGTCCTGCTGATCCTGCAAAAATTTACAGATTATGCAAAACGATAAAGAGCAGCAAGCCAAAGACGACATTTTTAAAAAGTGGGAGAAATACTATCAGAAGGAAGAAGAATACGTGCCTCAGCCAGTAGCAGCCACCACCGACCCTGCACCAATATATACATCAACGCCGATCAACGCCGAACCAAAACCGATCACGATTAAAGAATACCAGGAAAGAACAGCGCTCCATACCAAAAGTATAAAAGAGCATCTCCAAGTGCAAACCGCGACTCAACAGGTAACAAAAAGACCAAGAGGAGGACGAAGAGTAATTGCAAGGCAAAGAATTGCCCAATTACATAATATTTTGCCACTCGTAACAGACGTTACACAAAAGAGGAAATTGATACAAAAGATCCACTTGGAGAAACAACAATACGGAAAATATGGGATGGTTCAGCAACAAACAAGAAGTTGTCACCACTACCAACAACAACAACAACAACAGCAACGTTGAAAATAATAATATTTTTTATTTTATAACAATTCTTAGCGCAATTTTTATGATTGCAACTATTTTATATATAGTAAATAGATACTACAAAAATTATGTTAGAAAACAAATGTTAAGAAATTTAAGTAACACCGTGTAAATAAATAAAAATCATTTTTTTTTACAAATTTTCAAATAAATCAAATAAAAATAAAAATAAAGTAAATTTGTAATATGTTAAAATTCGGGATAAATAGTTATTACCAAGGATGCTTTGGAATCCTATTCAACAAACATTGCGAAAATTGTAAAGAAAAAATTATTGACATAGGAAAAATTAAATATATTACACATAATAGTAAAGCATGGCATCGTGAATGCTTTAAATGCAAAAATTGTAACAAAAACGTTATAAAAAGTGGTTTTATAGAACACGAACCACATTTAATTTGTAATAAATGTTATTAAATGTATTATAAACAATAAAATTTGCAAAAACAATTATAAATTGATTTTCATAGACATACATGGAAATAGAAGCAGCAAAGGAGATATTAAAGAAATTAAAAAAAAGCACCAAACAGAGAATATACAAAAAAGTATATTGATGAAATAAAACGAAAGGTATATGATTTAGGACAAGCTATAGTCAAGACAGACAACACTAAAAAAAAATTAAACATAGAATACTTTGAAGAGATAGCTACAGCAATAGAAAAATTTTTAATAGAGAAAATTCAGCAAACAGCTAATAAAACCACAGAGGACAAGACTCTAGATATAAAAATGTCAGTCTTTAATATAGAAACGGCTATTAAAGCCATACCAACTTTTAACGGACAGCACAACGAATTAGAACCATTTTTAAAAATAATAGAATTGCTACACAATTCTTATACAACGGACGCACAAAAAACTTTAATAGAATTTGTTGTGAGTGTAAAACTCAGTGCAGTAGTTAGAACAGCATTAGGTTCAAATATTACATCTTTTCAAGATTTTAAAAACAAACTCCAAGGAAGGTACAAAAGCAACGTAACGATTGCTCAAGTACATACACAACTAGCATCTGTCACACAGCGAAATAACACTGTAACTAATTTCAAGGATAAGATCTTAAATTTAGTATCAGAATTAAATAAACTACAGATAAGTGACTTAGGCAATAATGTGACCAACGAACAAAGAACAGTAGTAGAATCTATGAACGAAAAATATGCTTTGACAATATTTAAAAATGGATTAAATGAACAGATAAAACCAACTATTTTTGCGGCACAACCAATAGATTTAAACTCTGCAGTCAACATTGCACAAGAAATTGAGCGTGATAATCAAAACAATGGCTCAAGGATTTTAAACTATCGTGCACAGCACAACAGACAACAAACAAGACATTACAACAACTACAGACCGCAGAACGTAAATAGATACAATAACACTAGAGCAAATAACAATCATAGGTACAACACAAACCTACAGAGTAATCACAACAACAACAACAGAAATTTGGTACGTAGCAACAATAGGAATGCTGCACACAACAACAACAACAGAGGACGATTTGTTAACAACAACAATAGAAACAACAACAATAGGAATTTCAATCAAGGAAACAACCGACACCACATGCGCATAATAAATAACCAGGGAAACATGGATGGCCCGGAGGACAATTTCCATGCACCTCCGGAAGGCCAACACTAAATAATAGAAAAATTTGCCTAATAACAGAGAATCTCACTAACTACGTCACACTAAAATGCGCACAGACAAATCGAGCTTTAACATTTTTATTAGACACGGGAGCAGACATCTCTATATGCAAAGAGATGAACGCACATTTTGAAATAGATGCGGAGAACAAATGTAAATTATCAGGAATAACCAAGAATGAAGTACATTCTTTAGGAGTTGCAAAATTAACATTGTGCCTCGGAGAACACCGTGCTAACAATGAATTTCATATAGTGAATGACGATTTTCCCATCACTACGGACGGAATCCTAGGAAGAGATTTCTTTGTAAAATACATATGTAAGATAGATTACGAGACATTTACAATAACAATACCTATCGGCAACACCGATTATGTAGTACCTATAAGTACGAAACCACCAAAACAAACATGTTACAAAATAGCACCCAGATCCGAAGTAATTTTTCCAATTGAATTAAATATCACGGAAGACAGCGTTATACTAAATCAAGAACTTGCAAACGGAGTATTTTTAGCGAACTCTTTGGTTCCTGCTAAAGGCATTTGCCACATCAAAATTGTAAACATAAACAATGTAGAAGTTAAAATAAACGAGATCAAACCAAAAGTAGAGAAGCTAAGCGAATACAACATCATGACTTTTCAAAACAAACAGAAGACAGAAATAGACGAACAAAGATTTAGAAAACTTATAACTGAATTAAAACTGGACAAAAAGACAGAAACTGAACTAGGAGACATATTCAAAAAACATCAATCAATTTTTCATTTAGAAGGAGAAAATCTTTCAACCAATAACTTTTATACACAGAAATTGAATTTGTCTGACACAACTCCAGTATACATAAAAAATTACAGATTACCACACTCACAGTATGACGAAGTAGATAAACAAGTAAAAGGACTAATAGACAACGACATAATTGAACCATCTGTTAGCCCTTACAACGCACCATTATTGCTAGTACCCAAGAAAAGCAATGACGACAACAAGAAATGGCGTTTAGTAGTTGACTTCAGGAAACTCAATGAAAAAATTGTAAATGACAAGTTTCCACTGACAAGACTAGAAGACATTCTTGACATGTTAGGAAGAGCTAAATACTTTTCAACTTTAGACATGACCAGCTCATTCCACCAGATTCCTTTAGACAAACATTCTAGACCACTAACCGCATTTTCAACACAAGACGGACACTATCATTTCAAACGATTACCATTCGGACTTAAAATATCTTCGAATAGTTTTCAAAGAATGCTAACAATAGCTTTAAGCGGTTTAAATTCTGAAGCTTTCCTCTACGTAGATGACATAATAGTTTTTGGATGTTCTTTACAACATCACAACCAAAACTTAATAAAAGTATTTGATCGGTTACAAAAATACAACTTGAAATTAAACGCAAGTAAATGCCAATTTTTGAGGTCAGAAGTAGTATATCTTGGACATTTAATAACAGACAAAGGTATCAAAACAGATCCAGCGAAAAATGAAGCAATTTTAAATTACCCAGTACCAAAGAATGCAGACGAAGTAAGAAGGTTTGTAGCTTTCTGTAATTATTACAGACGCTTCATCCCTGATTTCGCAGCAATAGCAAAATGTTTAAATTCACTATTAAAGAAAGGGACACCTTTAATATGGTCAGATGAATGTGAGAAAGCATTCAAAACTCTAAAACAAAAACTTGTTGACCCCCCAATTCTGCAATATCCGAATTTTGATAAACATTTCATTCTAACGACTGATGCATCTGATTTTGCGTTAGGCGCGGTACTTTCGCAAGGCGAGATTGGACACGATCTTCCAATATCTTACGCTAGCAAGTCATTACAAAAACATGACATAAATAAACCAATCATTGAAAAAGAACTATTAGCCATACATTGGGGCATAAATTTTTTTAAACCTTATTTGTACGGAAGAAAGTTCATAGTGGTCACTGACCATAGACCACTAGTCTCATTATTTTCGCATAAGAATCCATCATCCAAGATGACGAGAATACGATTAGATTTATCTGACTACGACTTCGAAATTGTGTATAAACAAGGTAAAATTAACACAAACGCTGACGCGCTATCTCGCATAAAAGTTGATAGCAGCGTATTAAAGAAATTAATTCCCACGAGCAATGAAAAAGAAATATTAGCTGTTACAAGGAGCAAATCTAAGAAAAATGATAACATAAATATAAGGAGCAACAATGAAATGAATAATAAAGCGAGTGAAAATATATTGAATAAGAATGCGCATGAGATAAGAAATAAAGGTACCCACCACAACCCGAGTCAACACCTCCAAGGAAGTGCTAAAAAGAACACCACGTCTCATAATGAGTCTGATCAACTCTATATTTGGGAGTGTACATCTTTTAATGACGTAAGGAAATTAGTGAAATTAAAGTTTATTACTAAAGAAAAAAGTAACGTTACAATGAATAAAATTAATAATGAAGTGCACATAACATGTAGTGATGACCCTTCGAAACTAGATTCGATGATGGAGAAACTACATAGTTTATTAAAAAGATCACAGATGAAGGAGCTAGCCCTTTGTGATAAAGATTTTATATTTAAAAATATCGATATGAAAATGTTTAAAGAAAAATACAATGCATTGAAAGAAAATGAAACCTCGCCAGTAAAAATAATTATATACAAAGCTCTACTACAAATAAACAGCATGCTCAAACAATACAAATTGATAGAAGAATTTCACAACTCAAGTACTTCTGGACACATGGGAATACGAAAAACCATTTCAAAAATAAAACAAAGATACATTTGGAAAGGGATGAGAAAAATGGTAAAAGAACTAATAAACAGTTGTGAGATATGCAACAAAAATAAAATAACACAATACAGCAAAGAAGGCTTAGTGTTGACAGATACACCAGCCACAAGTTTTGAGAAAATCTCAATTGACACAGTAGGTCCGCTACGAATTTCGAACGGATATAGATACATTTTAACAATGCAATGCGAGCTAACTAAATTTATAATCGCACACCCAATTGAAACAAAAGACGCTAGGACAGTCGCATCAACCCTTGTTGAACAACTCATACTCAAGTACGGTTGTTTTAAAACACTTTTGTCTGACCGTGGGACTGAATTTACTAATGAGCTAATGTCAAGTGTGTGTAAACTACTTGACACTCGCCAAGTGTTTTCAACCCCTTATCACCATCAAACGATCGGAGCACTCGAAAGAAATCACAGAGTACTTAATCAGTACATGCTTTCCTTTGCAGAAGACTACGAATGGGATAAGTGGATACCATATTATACTTTTGCTTATAATACGACACCTCATGTCGACACAGACTACTCTCCGTATGAGCTAGTTTTTGGGAAACTTCCTTCGTTACCAAGCGATGAAATAAAACAAACCAAACAAACTTATAACTTAGACAATTACGTTAATGAGCTAAGAATTAGACTAAGCACTTCAATAAACAAAGCTAGAGATTTAATAAACACAGTAAAAGATAAGAGAAAACTAGACTACGATAAAAATAAGAATGTTACAATACTAGAAATAGGAGATTTAGTTTTCGTAAAAGTAGAAAGTAGGAAAAAATTACAGAGCCCTTATGAGGGACCATTCAAAATTGTTGAAAGAAAAGGAGTCAATTCGGTAATTGAAATAAATGGCAAAACCAAAGAACTCCACAATAATCTATTGAAAAAGTTTGAGAGAACAATTTAATGTTCTGATGTATTAATATTACACAACCATAGAAAGTGAAAATCAAAATTTTTTTTATATTCAAAAATATGTAAATAAATATTATATTTCGGTACTTAAGACAATAACTTTAAAACATTTATATAAGTCAACAATATTATATATTATATAACCTATTATGTAACAATACTATAGAAATAACTTAATAATTTAATTTTTAACCAAACATTTCTAAATATGAAAAAGTACTGACTAAATTAGAATACACTGTAAATTTATTCACAAATGCATATGTAACTAATATTTTCTTGAAATCCTCCACTCTTTAAAAATTAATTCCAGAAATAATTTTTCGCTTAAGGGTAAGGGTGTAGTGGTATCACGAAACCGCAACACACCAGCTAAAAATATGTAGCGACACTTATTGTTTTTCTTTCTTTTCTTTGTCACACACAACGCTTATCGAACAACATTGGGTCAAGTCTAACATTGCGTCATGAGCAAATGTAAACAATGCGCTCACTGGCCAGCTAACCCAATTAGCTGCTCAAGTGCAGGCGTAGCGTAGAATTTCCAATGTTAATCGATGAGTCAAAGAGGAAGCGAAAGAAAAACAAATTGTAAAGCAAATTTGTAAGACACATGAACTCTAATTCATGGAACAATATGAAAAAATGAAATAGTGGGGAGGAGCCCAAGAAACAATGTAAGAATAATAACAAAATTTATACTGGTATTTTTGATATAAATACCAGCTGTTTTGAGAAATAAAGCAATCAAGATTTGAGTCTTAAAATAAAATGATGTCTTGAGTTTTATTTAACCTTTTACTTCCTTTTTATCAGTACGGCAAATTTGGCCATCAAATTATAGCAGCCTTATCTTTGGCAACATTTATTTTTCCTGTTCAGTTAAATAAACTGAAACTGTACTACCAAGCTTATTACACTAGATTAAGAAATATTTTTTAAACTAGATCAAGAACTGAATTAATTGATTAATTATTGTGCAAGATTGCCGTCCGCATCTTGCACAAATGCTAAGTACAGCTAATTATCATTAAAACCGAGGTGTTAAGCATAAGTATATTTAAGAGAATAGAGAGTTGGATTTTCACTATGAAAACAAGTAGTTGAATTTTAATTTGTAAAGATAAAAAGTATCAGTATAGTTTAGTCATATACAGTTAAATATATATATATATATATATATTAGGGCGGGTCAATTTGTATGGACGAATTTTTTGGAGGTCTGTCTCAGCGAAATTCGTAAAATACATGTAATTTCAAGACTTTTTCTCCACTACAGCATATACAAATTCTGAAAAAAAGCTGTGCGGACTTTCGTAAATAGATTTTGTTCTCAATTATAAAATATGAATGTATGAATGTATGTGTATGAATCTATTTACGAAAGTCCGCACAGCTTTTTTTCAGAATTTGTATATGCTGTAGTGGAGAAAAAGTCTTGAAATTACATGTATTTTACGAATTTCGCTGAGCCAGAATTTGACCCGCCCTAATATATATATATATACAGTCACTGGGGGCGATGGAACAATGTAACATGTCTGACTGTCTCAACCTGGCGAGGCCAGCATAATCTTTGTGAAATCGCCTCAAGTCGACTCAAACCTCCACATGGTGTTTCCTGGGCAACGTCAAAACTGACAACCGTTAGTTTGGCGGCTAATCTGAGTGGCGGGCCTCCCTAGGCTTAAAATAGGTTGTGCGTCGGGTTTGAAGCCCACCTGTAAAAACCAATTTCAATGAAAACAAATAAGAAAAGAAGAAAAATGATACCCAAATCTGATGACGACTACCGCAAACGAAAAACTGATAATGATTTACGGATATGCACCTGGAATGTCCGAACCCTTAAGTGGGAAGGTGCCTCTATCCAACTGACTGATGTCTTAGAAAGATACAAAGCTGATATCACTGCTATCCAAGAAATGCGATGGAAGGGACAGGGTTGCATTCGGCATGCACCCTGTGATATCTACTACAGCGGCCATGCGGAGAAGCACGAGTTTAGATGCGGATTTGGAGTTGGCAAGAGACTACGGCCCCACGTCCTGCGATTCACACCTGTGAACGAACGACTTGCCATAATCCGCATCAAGGTTAGATTTTTCAATATAAGCCTAATATGTACGCACGCTCCGACAGAAGACAAGGACGATGAGATCAAGGAAATTTTCTACGAGCGCCTTGAAAATGCTTACGAGCGCTGCCCCCGCCACGACGTAAAAATCGTGCTTGGTGACTTCAACGCTAAGGTGGGCAAGGAAAATATTTTTGGTCCAACAGTCGGAAAGTTCAGCCTCCACGACAACACCTCCGATAACGGAATGAGGCTGATTGACTTCGCCGGCAGCACGAAACATGGTCGTAAGTAGCACTAGATTCAAGCATCTCAATATTCATAAAGCCACCTGGATGTCCCCTGATCAAAAAACAAAAAATCAAATTGATCACATTTTGATCGACGGAAGGCACTCTTCCAGTGTATTGGATGTACGCACGATCCGTGGTGCAAACATTGACTCGGATCACTATCTTGTTGCAGCCAAGATCCGTACACGTCTGTGCGCAGCTAAGAATACACGCAACCCTACACAGAGAAAGCTAGACGTCGACTAGCTGCAATCGAAACAGACAGCCGATGCTTTCGCCACTCGACTCTCACTCCTGCTTCAAAGCACTCCTCCAATCGATGATATATGCGCGCAGTGGACACACATTTCCAACTCCTTGCGTGCGGCTGCTGAAGAGGTGATTGGCTACCAACGCCCTCGCCGAAACCAGTGGTATGACCAGGAGTGTCGCGACGCCAGTGCAGAGAAAGACGCCGCCAACAAAGCCACCCTGCAGTCGGTTGTAACGCGCGCTGCTAAGGAGCGATTCAAAGAAAAAAGGAGGGAAGAGAGATATATTTTCAGGCGGAAAATAAGAGATTCAGAAAAGCGCGAGCAGGAGAAGATTGAGATGTATGGTGACAGGAATGAGGCCCGAAAATTTTTCGAAAAAATAAGACACCTTCCCGATGGTTTTAAAACCGGGGCCTCTTCCTGCAAGGATGAAAACGGGAATCTAGTGACAGATGTCCAGAGTACACTGACGTTATGGAGGGAACACTTCTCTAAGCTTCTAAATGGCGACGCTGACAACAATCCCGCCAATAGAGATGATATTCCGGAAACCCAAATTTTAGATGACAGCGTTGAGGTTCCGCTGCCCGACTATAATGAAATTCTGACAGCTATAGCTCGGCTTAAAAATAACAAATCAGCGGGAGCTGATGGCTTACCTGCTGAGCTGTTTAAGAACGGAGGCGAATCTCTACTTAAATGCATTCACGAGCTTCTATGCAGAATATGGTCGGAAGAATGCATTCCGAACGATTGGAATCTCAGTGTGCTCTGCCCAATCCACAAGAAAGGCGATCCCACTATCTGTGCCAATTACCGTGGGATAAGCCTTCTTAATATCGCATATAAGGTCCTGTCGAGCGTTTTATGTGAAAGCTTGAAGCCCATTGTAAACAAACTGATCGGACCTTATCAGTGTGGCTTCAGACCTGGAAAGTCCACCATCGACCAGATTTTCACGCTACGACAAATATTGGAGAAGACTCAAGAAAAACAAGTCGACACCCACCATCTTTTTGTCGACTACAAAGCCGCCTTCGACAGCCCAATAAGGGCTGTCTGAATTTACCTGTACTCCACCATGTCTGAATTTGGTATTCCTGTAAAACTAATACGACTTTGCAGGATGACACAGAGCAACACCAGCAGCGCAGTTAAAATCGGGAAGGACCTCTCCCCACCATTTATTACCAAACAAGGTTTCAGACAAGGTGATTCCTTATCGTGCGACTTTTTCAACCTAATGATGGAAAAGATCATCCGAGCTGCTGATCTGAGACGTAGTGGCACAATATTCTACAAGAGTGTTATGCTGCTTGCGTATGCTGATGACATAGATATCATTGGCCATAATACGCGCGAAGTCAGTGCAGCATTTTCCAGATTAGAAAGAGAGTCAAGTCGAATGGGTCTGTCAGTGAATGCAGATAAGACGAAATACTTATTGTCAACAAACAAACAGTCCCAGCGTCTTGGAACCCACGTTACCGTTGACAATACCTCCTTCGAGGTTGTGAAGAACTTCATTTATCTGGGATCCAGCATTAATTCAACCAATGACATCAGCATTGAGATCAAACGAAGAATAACTCTTGCCAACAGGTGTTACTTTGGGCTCAGTAGGCACTTGAGAAGCAGAGCCCTCTCTCGACGAACGAAAATCACGCTCTATAAATCGCTCATTATGCCCGTCCTACTTTACGCATCACAAACCTGGACGCTGAGCAGTTTAGATGAAAAGACTTTAGGAGCATTCGAGAGAAAGTGTCTTCGTAAGATCTACGGATCAATCTGCGTCAATGCCGAGTACCGAATACGGTGGAATGATGAACTGTATGAGCTGTACGCTGACATCGACATAGTCAAGCGCATTAAAATCAAGCGGCTTCGCTGGCTCGGTCATGTTCAGCGCATGAAAGACGATGCTCCAGTGAAGAAAACATTCGATTCGGTACCCAGCGGCGGTAAACGCAGAAGAGGACGACCGCATCTTCGTTGGAAAGACCAAGTAGAGGACAACCTAACGAAGCTTGGAATTTCCAACTGGCGCCAGCAAGCGAAAGACAGAAATGGCTAGCGCAAATTCTTAGATGATGCCAAGACCGACATACGGTTGTAGCGCCAACTAAGTAAGTAATTAAGTATATACAGTCACTATATATCTTCTTCTATATATATAAAATAGGATGTGTGTATGTATGTAACGTATGGACTTCAAAACGGCTGGGCCGATTTTGATGAAATTTTCAGGTAATGTTCATCTTGGTACGGTGGGTAACATAGGCTATATTTGGACCCGATAGGTGGCGCTGGGGTGGACTTATATCGAAAATTTGAATTTATGGACCAATTTAACTGAAATTCAGAATGTATGTTTGTTTGATCATAAGAAAATCATTTGAGTATAAATGGACACGGTAGGTGGCGCTGGGGTGGACTTATTTCGAAAATTCGATGGCGTGAAAAATATATAAATACTTTTAATTTTATTTTATAACATGGGGAGTAGCGAAGGGCACCGGGTTCAGCTAGTATATAATAAAAATACAGTCACAAGTGTGATCAAGAAATAAAGCCTGGACCCAAAACCGTCTTTTATTCAGCAAATTATCCAGAGAAGGACCAGAGGACTTTCCAAGCTGCATCAACATGAGTAAGTATAATTAAGGTTACTTTCCGGCAACCTCACGGCTGACTACTGACCGGCATAGCACACCATGCCTAATAAAATAAGGAGAGCAAATATAATTAGGATTTGGGACGAGTTCCCGGTCTGACCAGTAGGGCCTTAGACGAGCGGTAGGATCTTCTCGCATCCAAGTGCGAGGATGCAACAGATCCACCACTTCCTGGCTAATGTCGTGGAGCATTTGGATGGAGATCGACGAACTTGAAAAGGAGCTAAACACAACAAGGGAAATTAAAAAAAAACAAGTATAATGCTTTTAAGAAAATTTTTTTTTGTATATATGTATATTAGGGCGGGTCGATTTGTAGGGAGTGAATTTCAATTTCCCTATAATTTCTGTTTTCTATGGGTTATTCCATGAAAATTTGCCGAAGGAACCATACCTCTATCGTTAAAATCGAGAAAGAATTGGAGAATGTCATTATAAAATCTAATGATGTTATAGCCTTTAATGCCTTTAAAAAAGGGTTATCAAACTACGATATAGTAAATACAATAGAAGCAAGTAGAGTAAAAACTTTTCGGGAAGTAGTTCAAATTGCAGAAGAAATAGAAATAAATAAGCCAGAAAGCAAAATTTTTAATTTTAATCTTAACACACGCGGTAACAATCTGGCACATTTTTCATGTAGAAACAATAGTTATAATAGAAACAATTTCAACAGTAGGAATTATTGGAAATTTTCTCCTGCTTTCTAAGGGTACAACACGATCAGTTCATATTCATTGTTTGCTTTTTTGTTTCTGATATTGCATTGTATACAGTTTTTAAGTTTGCTTTCTTTTTCTTTTCAACTTACAGTTAGTCTTGCATAAACGTAGAATGAGTTAACATCGTGTTTTGTTATTCTTTAATTGGTTTGATTGCGGATCTGCATTATTTGCAATAGGTTATGGGCCCAGATCCCAATAATTTAATAAAAGGATACTGTGTGAATAAATTATAAACGATAAGTTCGTGTCTGTATCAAATTAAAAAACTGTGCGAAAAGAATTATGACTCTTGGAGCATTCAAATGCGTAGTGTTTTAATACACTTGGAAATACGGAGTGTTGTAAGTAAATAGTTTATTAAAGTAGAAGGCATAACGCCCGAAGAGAGCGCTAAATGGGATACACAAGACGAAAAGGCCTTAGCAACGTTAATGCTTAGCGTCAAAGCATCGCAAATAAATCACATTAAACACTGCAAAACATCTTCAGCAGCATGGGCAAAGCTACGGGAATTTATCAGCCGAGTAGACCTGCCAGGAAAATGACACTCTATAAAAAATTGCTTAATCTCAGTATGTCTGATATCGTTGAAAAACCTTTCAGAAGTTGGCATAGATTTGAATGAGGAGCTGCTTGTCATAATTTTGCTAACAAGTTTGCCGCGACAGTACGAAAACTTCGTTATTGCAATGGAAACACGCTACGAATTGCCTTCATATGGTGTGCTAAAAGTTAAGCTTATGGAGGAAGGCGATCGGCGAGGACAGCGGAACGAAAATTCAGAAGAATACAGCATAAGTGTTCAGCAAGCGCTCATTGCACACACGAATTGCAAAGAAAAAGCCGAACACAGCAACAAAGAAAAAGCGGAACACAGCAACAAAGGAAACAATAAAAGGAAAGGCAAGTGTTTAAATTGTGGAAAAAGGGGTCATTTTGCCGCAAAATGCAGAGCAACAAAGAAGAAACAGCAAGATCAACACTATTCTTTTTCTCTTCTGGCTGCAACAGAGATTGATGTGCTCAATCGTTTGTCATGGTGCGTTGACAGTGGAGCAACATCACACATGTGCAGCGTTCGCTATATGTTCGATTCATACCAAGCACGAGAAGAAAAAATAATGTTAGCAGTAGAAAAATTCATCCAGTCAGTCGGTCGAGGCGAAGTCAAGATTAAAACAAACATATGCACAGTAACGTTGAAAAATGTTTTCTATGTACCAAACTTACGAGTAAATTTTATTTCAGTAATCAAAGCAGTTCATAGTGGTCTTGTAGTGAATTTCGACAACTCATACACTCACTTTAAGGATAAACAAAACAATTTAATTTTGAAAGCAGAAAAAGGAACAATTTGTTCTTATTTGACCGTGCTGTACACTCATGTTTTTAACCATTTTTTGATAAAGCTGTGAAATGGCATATTAGGTATGGACATTTAAACTATTGTAGTTTGAATAAGTTGTGTCGTAAGCAAATGGTGCATGGCATAAAAGAGCAGAATCTGCCAACAAATATAAGCTGCAAGACTTGTATGAAGTGCAAAATTTGTGTACGACCATTTCCTCGAGCAACAGAAAGCCGTGATACAGAGTTGCTGCAGTTGATACATACAGATATGTGGCCCGATGAACGTAAGTTGAGTTGGTGGCTCTAAATACTTTGTCATTTATAGATGACATGTCCAGGCAAATGTTGATTTATTTTATTAAATCAAAAGATGAGGTGTTTGAAAAATTTAAATCATTCCAAGCTTTGGTTGAGTGTCAAACTGGCAAGAAAATAAAAGCCATAAGAAGTGTTAACGGTCGTGAGTACCTCAATACAATTTTCGATACTTTTCTTGATGCACATGGAATTATAAGGCAGCTGACAGTACCGTACACACCTCAGCAAAATGGTGTAGCTGAACGTGCAAACCGCACGTTGGTAGAAATGTCAAGAAGCATGATATCATATGCTGGACTCGAGGAATATTTGTGGGCAGAAGCAGTGGGTACAGCAGCATATCTGCGCAACAGGTCACCGACGAAATCACTAAAAGATAAAAAACAGCATGAAATTTTGACTGGAAGAAAGCCATCAGTAAAGCATTTTAAAGTGTTTGGATCAACTGCTATTGCACTTAACAAGACGCATAAACGTAAGTTTTCACCAAAAGGAAAATAGTACATAATGGTAGGATATTCACTCACATCTAAGGCGTATTGTTTGTTTGTTACGGCTACCAGAAAAATAATTGAAAGCAAAGATGTGATGTTTGACGAATTGGTGCTTGAGAAAAAAAAGCAATTGGATGATGTTCTTATAATCGATGACACGAGGTATGAATCAAATGAATGCGGAGTCACTACGTTCGACAACTGCGCTATAAGCAACGAAGCACGAAACAACGACGTCAAGCAAATATGCAATAAGGGTAGCAGCATCAGTGTACACAGTAACAGCAACAGCGGAGCCGAAGACGATGAAAATGCAAGCGATCAGAATTACGTTACACCTGATGAAGAATGCAGCGACGAAAGATTGGTCCAAGTAGGCCAAAAATACTTCGTACTGGTGCGCCTGGTCGACCGCGAAAGATATTCAACATATTAAATGCAATGCAATATATTGATGAAATTGAAATTCCGCAGTCAGCGCAGCCATGGCAAGCAGTAATTCTAATGAATGGGGGAAGGCGATGCAGAAGAAGTACGACGCGCTTATTGACAACAACACATGGTCATTGGTTGATCTGCCACCAGGTAAAAAGGTTATTGGCTGTAAATGGATTTTTAATGTAAAACCAAACAAAGACGGCAGCATTGAGAGGTTCAAATCTAGGCTTGTGGTTGTAGCCAACAGTACGGCGTCAATTATTTTGATATTTTTTCACCAGTAGTTCGCTACGCGACAATACGCATGATATTTGCATTAGCAGCAGAACATGGAATGCATCTACACCAGCTAGATATTTCAACAGCATATTTAAACAGCGATCTTAATGATAAAGTGTTTATGAAGCAACCTGAGCGATTCCAAAGTAAGCAATTTTCTGAACGTGTGTGTCGACTCAAGAAGGAAATTTACGGTCAATCAAGCCGAGAATGGAAGGCAACGCTAGATGTTGTTCTGAAAGAGATTGGTTTTATTCAATGTGACAACTAGCCCTGTTTATATAGAATGAATCGTGAAGGTAAATTAAATCTAATAGCCATCTATGTTGATGATTTAATTTTAGGAAGAATGAGCAAGGACGATCTTTTACAAATTAAGGCTCAAGTTGCAAATAAATTTGATTTGGTTGACAAAGGCCAACTACACTATTTTTTGGGTATGGAAGTTGAGCGCAATGGAGATACGGGTGTAATATCTGTTGGTCATAAGCAGTATATCTGCAAACTTTTGAAGAAGTACGGCATGGAAACGTGCAGACCTGTTTCAATCCCACTTGATATTGGTTTTCAAATTGGTTGCTACAATGAAGATTGCAAGAAAATCGACTCAACTTCATATCAATCATTAATTGGAGCTCTGATGTACCTTGCGATTTCAACAAGACCAAATATTTTTGTATTCTGTATGCAAATTATCTCAGAGGAACACGAATCCACACATCGAGCATCAAACAGCAGCAAAGCATGTGCTACGATATTTGGCCCATACCATCAACTACAAGCTGCATTATAGGCGATGTGGCAAACCAGTTGAAGGTTACCTCGACGCAGACTGGGGTGATAGTGCGACGGATCGGAAATCTTACACTGGTTACGCATTTTTTCCCGCCGGAAGTGCATTCTCGTGGTAATAAAAAAAAAACAAAACAACGTTGCCCTTAGCAAGGTTGCCAGCCAAAATTCGGAACAATTCCCACGAAAATTACCTTTTTCCCAAAGTAGCATAAATTAAATACCACCAAAATTCCCATGCTAAAGGTAAACAAAAAAATTCCCACAGCAATTAAAAAATACCAAAATAAATCCCACGATCATTAAAATTTACCACAAAAATACCATGCGTTTTATAAATACCACCAAAAATCCCATATGCATTTAAAAACCCCGTACGTATTAAAAAATACCACGAAAAATCAATTAAAATATTTTTTTACTTTTTTTTGGAATTTTAAAATAATTTTTGTAAGCTTATCGCTTACATGCAGAAATGTAGAATTTTCAGAAAGGTCAAAATTTTAAAGTCAGTATTTTGTTCAGAAAAGAATGCGCTATTAGTTTTTATGCAATTTTGTGATGTCAACTTGGTCTTAAAACAAATATGCAATTTAATCGTTTATATTAAGGGTAAGTTCGAAGAAATGTACAGAGTAAACTTATACCTTTACTCTTCTGTATATATACGTCGATCATCGAATTCTATGATTAAGATTTTGCTTAAAAAAAAAAAAAAAAATTTTTAAGTAAAAATTCCCAAACTCCCATGCAGTTAAAAAATAGCTGAATTCCCACGCCAATTAAAAAATACCATGCTGAATTAAAAAATACCATGGAAATTCCCAAAAACAATTTTTTTCAATAATACTGGCAACCTTGGCCCTTAGTAGCACAGAGGCGGAGTACGTGACACTGTCTAAGCGCATCGATATAAAATATCATCATGTGCGACAGCTTGTCAAAACCAAGGAGATCGAGATTCAGTATCTGTCAACAAATGACATACATTTTTAACAAAAATTTTTCTAATATTAAACATAGTAAATTCACATATTTAATGGGTCTTAAATAATAGCATACATACACGAATTCTTCATGTTGAGGAGTATTGGAATTTTTCCCCTGCTTTCTAACGGTACAACACGAACAGTTCATATTCATTGTTTCCTTTTTTGTTTCTGATATTGCATTGTATACAGTTTTTAAGTTTTGCTTTCTTTTTCTTTTCAACTTACAGTTAGTCCTGAATAAACGCTGAATGAGTTAACATCGTGTTTTATTATTCTTTAATCGGTTTGATGACGGATCTGCATTATTTGCAATAGGAATAATTTCAACAATAAAAACAACCACAATCCAAGATATAGTTCAAATAAAAGTAATAACAGATTCTTTCATAGAAATTATGTTCAAAATAACTGAAATCAAGATAGACATAGGAATTATAGCCAAGACAATAGAAATCAGAATATAAACAATAGAAATTATAAGAGGCAACGAATATATTTTACTGAAGATAACACAGATAATGGAGATGAATAAGATAATACTGGTTCGGGAAACTACTTTTACCCCGAAACCAACATGCCAAATTCTCATCAGGGTTATCGGGGAGAATGAATAATAATATAAAAACTAACGATTTAAATATATATAATAATGCAACTTTAAGCTATGGCTTATACAAATTAAATGATATTACCAATTACGTTCATATCACATACAAAAATTAAAAAACTTTCATTCCTTGTAGATACAGGAGCAGACATATCCTTATGCAAAGAAAAAGCTATAAATAATGAAAACATAAACTTAAACGAATCGTGCAACTTATCAGGAATAACAAATACTAATATTTCAACCATTGGCACAACAATCATCTATCTCCAGTTTGGCGACGAATTTACTTCTGATATATTTCATGTTGTAGAATCAACATTCCCTTTACTGACAGATGGTATCCTAGGTAGAGATTTCTTACAAAAATACCTTACTAAAATTAACTATGAAACTTTCACTTTTTCATTATCTATAAAAGATGAAGAATACTCTTTGCCAATGAAAACAAAACTAGATAAAATAACAATACCTCCTAGAACAGAAATAATTCATCCCATTAACCTAAGTCTCAAAGAAGACAGTTTAATATGCGCTAAACCAATTTCTGAAGATATTTTCTTGAATAATACTTTAGTACCATCAAAAGGAATAAAACATGTTCGTATACTTAACACTTCGACAAAAGAAGTCACTATAGAGAACTTAAAATTAGATATCAAACGATATCTAATATTAACAACATAATAAAAAATATTAACAACACAGAAGAAAGGCAACAAGAGCTTGAACAAATTATACAACTAGGAACAAATGATGTTCAGTCAAGACAATCAATAACAAAAATTTGCAAGGAATTTCAAGATATATTTCACTTAGAACAAGAACCATTATCAGCTAATAATTTTTATACACAGAAACTTTCAGTTGTAGATAACAGTCCAACGTACATAAAAAAATTATAGACTGCCACAAACTCAATTAGAAGAGATAAATGAACAGGTACAAAACTTAATAGAAAACTCGATTATAGAACCATCTGTCAGCTTACAATTCGCCGCTTTTGATAGTACCAAAAAAAAAAGTTAAACTGACACAAAAAATGGAGATTAGTTGTCGACTACAGGCAGTTAAACAAAAAACTAGTAAACGAAAAATTTCCTCTAACGAGGTTAGAAGATATTTTAGATAAATTAGGAAGAGCAACATTTTTCTCGACCCTCGATATGACAAGCTCATTGCACCAGATCGAATTAGAAAAGTCCTCCAGGCCACTAACAGCATTTTCAACTTCAAATGGGCACTACCAGTTTAAAAGACTTCCGTTTGGATTAAAGATGTCAAATAGCTTTCAAAGAATGTTGACAATAGCTTTATCAGGATTAGATTCTAACGCTTTTCTGTACGTGGACGATATCATTGTATTTGGATGCGCTTTACAACATCGCAACGAAAGTTTAATCAAAACATTCAATAGACTTCGAAAATATAACTTAAACTAAATCCAAAGAAATGTGTATTTTTAAAACCAGAAATTATATATCTAGTCTTACTTATCCTATTCAACCAACGCGGATGAAACAAGACAGTTTGTAGCCTTTTGTACAAAATTTTGCAGAGATAGCTAAACCTCTTAATAACCTACTAAAAAAGAACACAAAATTCATCTGGACTGAACAATGTCAAACAGTTTTTACAGAATAAAAAAAACGTATATTACAACCACAAATTTTACAATATCCAGAACTTTGGGAAAGAGTTCGTGCTTACTACCGATGCATCCAATTATGCACTCGGCGCAATACTATCACAAGGAGAAATAAGAAAAGACTTGCCCATAACCTTCGCTAGCCGATTCCTAAACAAACATGAAAGAAACAAGCCAGTGATAGGGAAGGAATTGCTAGCTATTCACTGGGCAATTAATCATTTTCGTCCATACCTATATGGAAAAAAATTCTTAGTAGTTACGGACCATCGACCTTTGGTAGCGCTATACACCTATAAAAATCCTTCATCTAAACTCACAAGACTTGACAGATTACGACTTTGAAATCATATATAAAAAAGGTAAAGTTAACACAAATGCTGATGCATTATAAAACTATGCTCGAATAAAACTAGATTATGACATTTTAAAATCAATGATTCCAACTACAGAGGACGACCAAACGAAACGAACATTAATATTGACTAGAAGTATACAAAACCAAAAAACTAACCGTGTGAGTAAATGCAAAACTACAAAGAAACCTGAACAGATTTACATTTGGGATTGTACTTCCTTAACGGATACACAATATGAAAAAATTAAAATTTATTGTCGAAACGAACATAAAGAAAGTTCGGTACAATTACACACATAAAGAAATTATACAGCTGAATACAAAGAAAATGAGATCGTAATTAAATGTAACGGTAATCCAAAAGAGAAAGTAGATTCAATTTTGGAGAAGTTATTACTTACTATAAAGAAGTATAAAATTTACGAACTAGCTCTTAATAAGGATGATGAAATATTCAATGTTTTAACAAAAGAAGAATTTAATAAAGAATTTCAAGAGAGAATTAAAGATAGTATCCCTCTAAAAATATTGGTCTATAAGTCGCCTACAAGAATAAAGGATGACATAACTTAATACAAACTTATTCAAGAATTTCACGATTCAACATGCGGTGGTCATTTAGGCATACGAAAAACTATGAATAAGTTACAGCAGCACTACGTTTGGAAAAATTTGAGCAAAATGGTAAAACAGTTTGTTACAGACTGTAAACAATGTGCAGTAAATAAACAAACTAAAAATATTAAAGAAACCCAACAATAACTAATACACCAACTACAACTTTTGAAATAATTTCCTACAACTGTAGGACCTTTGAGAATGTCGAATAATTATAGATATATATTAATAATACTCTGTGAACTTTCAAAATTTGAGTAGAATAGCTATGACAGTTCTGGATCAAAAACGCGTGTATTTTCTTATGGGCCTCAAAATTCACAAAATTGTGCCCGACTGCGCAGTCGGCGTCGTACGATCGGTCAAGTTGGCCGATAGTAGGGTGGCTGAAGCGTGTTGTTGTTGTTGCAAATTGGAGATAAGCATACAAGATGTACGGACGGAGGGATAGCTAGGGGGGTATGATTGGTCAAACTAGCTGAAGTGGGAGATAAGCATGCAATATAGGCAGATGGACGGACGGACGGATAGTTGTTGTTACTATAAATCAAAACCGCAAGTTTAAGATAAGGAAACAGTGTAGAAGTCTAATATTTTTCCCACGCTTGTTTAATATGTTTATGAATTTAAGAACTCACAAATTTCAAGTTAAAGATGTTAAGTCCAAGCTTCATAGTAAGCGTAATAAGCGTGCCAAAAAGCACAAGTTTAAGATAAGGAAACAGTGTAGAAGTCTAATATTTTTTCTATGCTTGTTTAATATGATATGTTTATGAATTTAAGTCGCTACAAAATTTCAAGTTTAAGGTAATAAACAAAGACCCAAAACCGCAAGCTGAAGATATGGAAACAGCACAGAAGTAAAGAGTGTAGTTGTTATGTATTTTAATAAAAAGCAAGCATAATGTTTATAGATTGAAGTCACTACATAAACTTCGGTGTTGTTGTTGTTGTTATAAATCAGCATTTCAAGTTTAAGGTGATAAGCCCAAGCTTCATAGCAATCATTATAAGCGGACCCAAAAACGAAAGTTTTATGAAATATTTGTTCTTTTGCCCACGAAACAACGTACAAGACGCTTTATTTAAAAAATCAAGATGGCACAAAGGGAGTATCTGCAAATCCGTGCAAATGAGCGCAGAAGTATAAGAGAGGAGTGGATGAGAAGACTCCACAGGAAAAAAACAGGACTAATCAATGTCCATCAAAATTTAAGAGGTATTATTTTTTTATATTTTTTTTTTATTGTTAATTGTAACACCTATTTTTATTCTTTTTATTTTCAGCTCCAAGATCATATAAGTCATACGAGTTTGTAGATGATGATCTAGTTTCGCCAACACGATCATCTGGAATTTCATCCGAAACGTTAAGTTTCGGATCAAATCATGCAAAATACAACACAATAAAGCAGATTAAAGAAATGGATGATATTGTGGCAGAGGAAGATATCTCAAAAAGTTTGTGGAAATCAAATCCACAAGCATTTTTAGATGAGTATATAGCTATTCTGAAAACAAATTGCTGGGAGGAAAACCTGTACGAGGGTCTTATCGCAGAGTGTGAAAAACTGCGGGGACACAACACACCTCAGCAACTAAAAAAGTGTTGCCTTGAGGTAATAAAAGTTGAACGGCGAGTTGGAGAAGAATACCGCACCCTTCGTCCTCCCGCTCCTATCTATGAATTAAAATGGGGGGACTGAAATTCTCAAAATTTCAAATTTTATAATAATTTTAGTTAAAACATACATAAATAAAAAATTAAAATAAAAAAAAATGTCTTCTATTTCTTTATAAGAAAAACGTGTAGAAAAAGTAAGTATCAATTCTTTCTATTCATTTTAGATTACTTTTATTTTACCTATTTTCAGTTTTAAATTTTCATTTGATATGTATAGTTTGATTTTTCAAATTATATATTATTTTTATTAAATATTGCGCAGTATCAGTATCAATAGCTGTAGCAGTATCAGTATCAGCAACAGTATCAGTATCAGTAGCATGAAATTTAATTATGCGTTCTTTATTTTTAATATTCATAATGAACTGAGCATCTATACATATTTTTCCCCGATTTAGTATTAAATAACGGTCAAGTTGGTTGATAGTAGGGTGGTTGAAGCGATGAGTTGTTGTTGTCGAAATTATAAATAAGCATGAAACATATTAACTCATTAAAAGACTTAGTTGAGCGGATATATACTATATGTAGGCTAGTAGTTCAGAACTGGTGGAATGTGGTTAGGTGGTTGAAGTGCTATGTTGTTGTTAAAATTGATGATAAGGATTTAAGAATAATTTATTATTTGAACCCCTTAATATATATATAAAAAAAAAATTATTGAATCGAGATGCTGCAGCTACTGATACTGATACTGATACTGATACTGCTGCAGCTATTGATACTGACACTGCGCAATATTTAATAAAAATAATATATAATTTGAAAAATCAAACTATACATATCAAATGAAAATTTAAAACTGAAAATAGGTAAAATAAAAGTAATCTAAAATGAATAGAAAGAATTGATACTTACTTTTTCTACACGTTTTTCTTATAAAGAAATAGAAGACATTTTTTTTTATTTTAATTTTTTATTTATGTATGTTTTAACTAAAATTATTATAAAATTTGAAATTTTGAGAATTTCAGTCCCCCCATCCTAATTCATAGATAGGAGCGGGAGGACGAAGGGTGCGGTATTCTTCTCCAACTCGCCGTTCAACTTTTATTACCTCAAGGCAACACTTTTTTAGTTGCTGAGGTGTGTTGTGTCCCCGCAGTTTTTCACACTCTGCGATAAGACCCTCGTACAGGTTTTCCTCCCAGCAATTTGTTTTCAGAATAGCTATATACTCATCTAAAAATGCTTGTGGATTTGATTTCCACAATCTTTTTGAGATATCTTCCTCTGCCACAATATCATCCATTTCTTTAATCTGCTTTATTGTGTTGTATTTTGCATGATTTGATCCGAAACTTAACGTTTCGGATGAAATTCCAGATGATCGTGTTGGCGAAACTAGATCATCATCTACAAACTCGTATGACTTATATGATCTTGGAGCTGAAAATAAAAAGAATAAAAATAGGTGTTACAATTAACAATAAAAAAAAATATAAAAAAATAATACCTCTTAAATTTTGATGGACATTGATTAGTCCTGTTTTTTTCCTGTGGAGTCTTCTCATCCACTCCTCTCTTATACTTCTGCGCTCATTTGCACGGATTTGCAGATACTCCCTTTGTGCCATCTTGATTTTTTAAATAAAGCGTCTTGTACGTTGTTTCGTGGGCAAAAGAACAAATATTTCATAAAACTTTCGTTTTTGGGTCCGCTTATAATGATTGCTATGAAGCTTGGGCTTATCACCTTAAACTTGAAATGCTGATTTATAACAACAACAACAACACCGAAGTTTATGTAGCGACTTAAATCTATAAACATTATGCTTGCTTTTTATTAAAATGCATAACAACTACACTCTTTACTTCTGTGCTGTTTCCATATCTTCAGCTTGCGGTTTTGGGTCTTTGTTTATTACCTTAAACTTGAAATTTTGTAGCGACTTAAATTCATAAACATATCATATTAAACAAGCATAGAAAAAATATTAGACTTCTACACTGTTTCCTTATCTTAAACTTGTGCTTTTTGGCACGCTTATTACGCTTACTATGAAGCTTGGACTTAACATCTTTAACTTGAAATTTGTGGGTTTTTAAATGCATAAACATATTAAACAAGCGTGGGAAAAATATTAGACTTCTACACTGTTTCCTTATCTTAAACTTGCGGTTTTGATTTATAGTAACAACAACTATCCGTCCGTCCGTCCATCTGCCTATATTGCATGCTTATCTCCCACTTCAGCTAGCTTGAACAATCATACCCCCTAGCTATCCCTCCGTCCGTACATCTTGTATGCTTATCTCCAATTTGCAACAACAAAAACACGCTTCAGCCACCCTACTATCGGCCAACTTGACCGATCGTACGACGCCGACTGCGCAGTCGGGCACAATTTTGTGAATTTTGAGGCCCATAAGAAAATACACGCGTTTTTGATCCAGAACTGTCATAGCTATTCTACTAATTTGTAGTAGCTTATCCCATGGAATCAAAATATGCAGAAACTATTGCTTTAATCCTGGTTGAACTGTTTATACTTTAGTATGGTTGTTTCAAGGTTCTAAAATCGGACAGAGGAACAGAATTTTCAAACGAGTTAATGCGTAACGTATGCAAATTACTGCACATACAACAAATTTTTTCCACTCCATACCACCATCAAACATTAGAAGCAATAGAAAGGAATCATCGTGTTCTAAATGAATTCTTACTTTCGTTTACCAATGATTACGAATGGGACAAATGGGTACCTTACTATACTTTTGCCTATTATACCTCTCCTCAGATAGTTACAAATTATACACTGTACGAGTTAGTCTTTGGTAAACTACCATACTTACCTAGCGACACTTTAAAAGACAACCAACCAACTTACAATACAGACACATGCCGCAGAACTTAAAATAAGATTAAAAACATCAATTGCCAAAGCAAAACAATTAATTTCAAAAGCTAAAGAAAAACATTTAAAAAAATCCGAAAAGTATACTCAAAATTCAGATTTAAAAAATGGAGATTACGTATTAGTAAAAATAGAAAATAAAAAAAAATATCAAAGTCCTTACAAAGGCCCTTATAAAATAACTTTGAGAAATGGAGTAAATTCTAAACTTAATGTAAATGGAAAAGAATATCATAATAATATGCTAAAAAAATGGAATATTGAACCCAAAGTTGTATAGGTATAAATTGAATGAATTTAATAATGTAGTCAACTGCAAATATTTATATATATTAATGTGCGTCATTATTATTATTTATACATTCATTAAAATTTAATGTGATTTCATTCAGTTTGTCTGGGAGCAAAACAAAAGCAACATAATTAATATTTGGTGTAAGATTCATTATTCTTGATAACCGCTGCATATCTGAGCGACATCGACTCTATTAAATTAGATATGTTAGTATTAGGTATATGTTCCCAATTAACTTTCAGGGCTTCATACAGTGCAGTCTTATTAAAAAACCTTTAACCAGAAACTTTTACCTTCAAAATTCAAAAAAGATTTTCAATGGGATTCAAGTCATTGTGAATGTGCCGGCCAATCAAGGACTTGAATCCTATTGCCTCTAATTTAATCTTTGATGAGCTTTGAAGTGTGCTTCGGGTCGTTTATGGGCTGAAACGTTCTCTCAAGCGACATATTCCACTCTGAATGTGGTTGCATCTTGCTTTTTAAAATGTCATTATATACAAATCGATCCATAATTCCATAGATTTTTTGAAATGGTTCAACTTAATTTTAGGAAAAACAAGTGAAGACCATAATGATTGGGTGGCGCCGTACCGTGCACATCCCATCTGAATTTATCAAGTTGAACTTTGATTCATCGCTAAAAACGATTTTCGATTTTTGAACGGTCTAATTTAGGTGCTCTTTTGCAAGACTGAGTCTAAAAAACAATAAATTGCAACTTGTTGTCACAATTTTAGACAGAATTGTTTAAATTGTTACTCCTCACTTTGTTTTTTATGCTAAGCTGTAAGCAAAGGTTTCTCTGCCGTTCTGTTACTTCTTTAATCGTTCTCAACGGCTCGTCAACAAACAGTGCTGTGATGGATATCTAAATCAAGTGTCCGAACAACCTCTTTGGATGTGGCAAATGCATTTCGTTTGAACACGCCACAAATGTTCCTGTCATCACGCAACGATGTCTTTCGCGGCCGCTCTCTTTAATGTACCTTTGTTACGTCTTTTGTGATGGTATATTTCTTTATTAATCTGCAAACTATTTACTGATTAATATCAAACTGTTTCACGTTAGATATTTGTGAATTCCCGTTTTTATATTTAGAAATAATTTGCAATTTAAGAGCTTCACAGTATTTAAAACGTGCCATTATAAATGGAACAGTCAATGTCACAACTAGCGCAAAAACAAAACTAAACTTAAATTTTGATATTAAAACGGATTTTTTCTAACAATTTAATCTGTTAGCGTGAAAAACTTTGTGGTCTAGTTATAAATATGTATTTAGATGTCACAAACTCTTATAGACCGCAACAATTGAAAACATGTATGAGTTTCAATTGCTTTCAATTCAGAGATAACTTCTATTCGAACAATTTTGGCTGCAGTATGGGAAACAGCCTTTCTCCGCTCATCGCCGAAGCATTCATGTGCAAGTTTGAAAGAGATTTGAGAGATGAAAATTTGCTTCCACGTATTTGGTGGCGATATGTCGACGACACTTTCGCAGTGGTGAAAAAATCTGAGGTAAACAATATTTTGCATCACATTAACAGCCGTTATAATAGCATCAAATTCACATATGAACTGGAAAACACGTCAGATTACACTCTTACTTTTTTGGATTTAAATATTAAACGATTTCAAAGAAAACTTAAATTTTCTGTACCTAGAAAATCTACTACATCCGAGAGATATATAACCAACGATTCGTATTGCTCTTATCAAAACAAAATATCGTCGTTCAATTCGATGATCTATCGTATGTGTCGGTTACCTCTACCAGTGTTCGATTACAAAAAAGAATATGAATATATTATTCATTTGGCCAAGGTTAATGGTTTCAAAAAATCCCTCATTGACATTTTAATTAAAAAACATTCAAAAAGAATAAGGAAAGAGAACGCTTCAACCCTCTTCACCCAAAACACATCATACAATAATGCCATTGCACGAAGAGTCACCTTGCACTTTGTACCTAACATCAGCAATAATCTCAGGCATGCTTTCCAACGAGCAAACATGAGTATTGTGAACACAAATTGCAACAAAATTCGCACAACACTCGGCTCCACCAAAGACAAAAAACCATTTAACAAGAAGAGCGGTATATATCAAATAACTTGTCCAACTTGCAATAGGAAATATATTGGTCAAACCAAGCGCTCTTGTGAGTGCCGCATAGCCGAACATCAACGATACATAAAAAACAAAGACATCAGTAAAGCAGTGACAAGACATGCATTTGATCCAAATCATAATGAACCACACGATATGAAAACTTTGGCCAACAATTATAAATTAATTAAAAATGTACCATCTGCATATAAATTAGACGCTTATGAATCTCTTTATATGAGTATCACTGACAATTTAATGAATATTGATGAAAGCCCAATTGTTTCAGAGCTATTTAAATTTGCCAAATAATTTTTATTTAATTTCGTTAATTTTTTGTTTAATTTTTTTGTCTTAAAATTAATTTCTTTTGTTTTTTTAAATTTTTTCCGTTTAATTAATTTATTAATTTGTTAAATTGATTAATTGATTAATTAAATTAATTAATTTGTTAAAAAAATGCAACCTAGGAGTCTTTTTATTGATAAATATTTATAGCAATAATCTTTGTTATTTTGAGTACAAGTTAATTGTTTGGTTCTTCTTAGTTACCGTTTTTTCATAATCTGTTATTGCTTTTTTTTTTTTTTTTTTTTGTTGGTTTGTTAAAAGTTCAATGTCCATTTAATTTTCACTTCACATAATTTATTTATATTTGCCAATATTATTCTTCAAAATTGTTCTTATTTATTTATTTATATATTTATATATGCTGCTTTAGCAAAGCAACTTGTGCCGCTCTTTCGTGACATAAGAAAATATAAGAAATTATCCTCTCTCTGTTTATGTTTTCCGTGTTTCTACTTTATTCTATTTACCAGACTTACGTTGCTTTGTTATAAGTCCAGATTTTATGTAAATTCTAAGCCAAAATGTTTTTGCAATTATTTATTTTTACCTAAAAAATACATTTAATAATTTAAGCATTGATAATGTGTTTCCTTTTATTTTAATGTCAGTCACGCGTATTACGCTGAAGATGATCGGTCATTACCTTAAATCCGGTTGAAATGCATTCTTGTATTTAAATAAAAGTTAAATTGAAACCTTACAAAATTATATATCGTTTTATTTAAATTTTATTTTTCAATTGTTGCGGTCTATAAGAGTTTGTGACATCTAAATACATATTTCTAAACTTAAATGTTTATGACTTACAAACAACACGTGCTTTACAATAACAGAACGTTTACCGGTAATTCTTGGAACTTCTGTTCTCTTTTTACATTTTTCAAGTTTTGTTGCTTTTGTTTTGCTCTCAGACAAATTGAATGTAGCCACATTAATTTGAAATTTAATTAAAAAAACAAAACCTAATTTGAATTTGATTTGTTTTATATATGATGTATGAATATATGCTTTGATTCCTATAATCATTTTTGTATGTCCCCAATATTAAAAAAGATACACGATTTTGTTGCAGTGCACTTATTTTGTTGCTATTGTTTTGCGCAACACTGTATTTAAAAATTATTCGTTAGGTATAAAATACTAACTAGCATTAAGAAAACTAAATTTAGCAGAATATGTAAACTTGCAATATAAAAATTAACATCACTTTTTTTAAAAATATATGAATTTTTATCTTAAATGGCAATGGTGTAATGTATATAATTATTTAACTACCAACACTAAATTTTAAGTTACGTTTACCAACACTAGATTCTAAATTAACCTTAATTATTTACTTAAGCGCACACTAATTAACCATGTTATTTATTATATTATCCTTTATATTATATATAGTTTGAAGTTATGTTTTAAGAAGGTATAAAAGGAAGGATTCTTAAATAAAGGAATCATTCAGTAATTTTGATGCAAGCATAAAATAAGTCTTTCTTTTAGTTTAAAGCCTAGCATATCGGCTGACCACTTTAAAGACTTCTGCGCCTGTGGCTTTATTAAAGAGCTGGCGTAGGGGAATTAAGGCAGAATAAACTAGAAGGAAAGTTATTTCTAAACCTGCGACCACCACATTATGCAGACCGCCTGAAATTGATTCACATGCAAACTCTTGTAAAACGAAGGGAAGTTGCCGATGTACTCTTCATTCATCAACTTGTATGCGGAACCATTAACTGCCTATCACTACTCCAATTAATATCCTTAAATACCAACCCAAGTAACCTTAGGTAAATTCCTTTCTTCTACCTCAAATTTCACCGCACCGACTACGGATGCAGTGAATACGGATCCTGTTACCAGGATGCATCGTGTAACCAACAATTTGATTAGCGTATTCGATTTTCATCTGAGCAGATCTCGAAGTGCCTTTCTTAACTCTAACGCTACTTCTTCTTAACTCCTAGCCACTTTTTCCCCCTCTCTAATGATTTTTTTACAATTAAGAAATGGTACATGTAATTAATGATATTTGTAATTTCTCGTTATTACTTTTCTTCTTGTATTTTCTTTTTGACGTTTGACGTGTTCTTAAAATTACGTCATTCAGATGGGCGAATTACGCCCACTACCCATCTTTCGGACACTAAAACAAGGAAAAGAGTGAAAAAAAATAATAACAAATAAACCTTGTTAGAATAAGCTTAGTTCTTAGTTAATCAGCTTGTATTAAGCTTAACGAATAAATAAATAAATAAATAGATCTTTCTGGTTACTGTTGTGACTTGTGTCTCCATACCAATCACCAACCCACCTAAAGCTCAAAAGAAATGTAAGCCTTTACCCTCTGTAAATTCTTACCGTAATTATCTGCGTAACACCTCCTAAATTTTTAAGTAAATCAAAGAAACAAAATCAAAATCAATTCTCAGATTATACACCATATTCGGTTTGCTACCTGCTGGATCCTAGACTTGATTACGCGTCGGTAGTCGGTAGACTTGATTACGCGTCGAAATAATCTTACGTAAAAGGATAGACTTTGTTACTATCTCTGATACGACCATGGAATATTTAAACTTAACTCTTGCTATATAATTTGCTCTGTACCTTGTACGTTCTTGAACGCCTTTAAATCTCTGTGAGGAAATAGGATTCTTCAACTATCTGCCACTCGCGATGTAGAGACGTTCAAGCCAAACAAATAAACTGAAACTGAAAACACTGTATAAAAATCAAGTTTTTAGCTCACTCGTTTCTAGAGAGTGATTTGGCGTCCTTGCTAGGGCGCCATTGTAACGATGTATTTCCTACGGCTGAGGGAAGCTCGCCGGACCGGGGATCGTTACAATAATTTATAAAATTACGAACACCAAATCAAACCTTGGGTTTAAATTATTTATAACAATTTTCATTATTTCACAATTAAATTCCTTAATATATCTTAAATCTTTTCAATCTAGCTCTCTTTAATGTTTATATTTTTATTTGACTTTTAATTAATTAACCGTTGTCCTACGTTGAGAAAAACTTTGAAATTCCACGTTGAGGTGCAGATGAGGAATTGAAGTTTTTAAATATTTTAAAAAATTTATAATTGCGATACTACAAAGAACATGATTTCGGTCTACACTTAGCATAAAATTAAAATCATGTAAGCTTGCTTTTATCCCAAAACAAAACGGTTTTTGAAATATATAAAAATGAAAAAATATGTAGTTTTCTACACCAACGTAGGACTACGGTTAAACTCCATATGTATAATATATTATATTTAAGATTGGATTATAATCAAATAAATCTTACCACTGGGTGTTTTAATAAAATATGAATTTAAATGTTTACTGGTTGCTGCCTTACGTGCAATCTCATTGATTTGGTGTACTAAAATCTTCCTAATGCGCTCAGCCGTAGGAAAACATATCGTTACAACTTTTTATTTATATTATATGTAATATTAAACTTTAATAACTTTAATGAAAAATATAGATTTTTATACATCGACACTTTTTTTTGTAAATGTTTTGATTGCATATGAAGAAAAAACTCTTGATGCTTGCGCATGCCCAGACTTTGGATTCTAAGTACGGGGCTGAAATTTAGGTCGGATACTAAATTCCCAGGCTGTGCGATCTATAACTTAAAAGCTAGTCGATTTCTTAAATTTGGGTTAAATTGCTATTCTCTCTTGTCTTACTCCCATAAAATGTTATCAGTGAAACGGCATGTGTAAATTGAGGTCGAATACTGAATTCCGAGGCTGTGTGACCTATAACTCCAAAGCTATTCGATACCGAAAATTTGGATTGTATGGCAGGTGTACAACGCCAAAAGAATGTTACCAATGAAAGAGCATGTGTAAATTTGGATCGAATACTAAATTCTAACGCTATGCGACTTATAACTCATATGTTATTCGATATCGCAAATTTGGGTTAAAAAAGAGGTGCCACGCCTCCTTGACAAACGCTCATACAATTTAATCAATGAAGCGACACTTGTACATTTAGATCGAGTACTGAATTCCGACGCTGTGTGACAAATAACTTAAAAGCTTTTCGGTATCGAAAATTTGGGTTGTATGCGAGGTGCCATTCTCCATTATTCAACGCCAAAAAAATGTTGCCAATGAAACAGCATGTATAAATTGAAGTCGAATACTGAATTCTGACTATGTGCTACCCATAACTTCAGAGCTATTCGATATCGCAAGTTTGGGTTGTATGGGAGGTGCCGCGTCCCCTTTTCCAACGCCATAAAATGTTATCAGTAAAACTGCATCTGTAGATTGAGGTCGAATACTGAATTCCTTAGCTGTGCGACCTATAACTCCATAGCTATTCGATATCGCAAAATTAAGTAGGTGGCACTCCCCCTTGTCTAACGCCCATAAAATGTTACCAACTTATCTGCACGTGTAAATTTAGTAAAACTTCAAAGATATTCGATAGCACAAATTTGAGTTGTATGGAAGGTGCCAATCCCCCTATGCCAACCCCCATAAAATTTTATCAATGAAACTGCATGTATAAATTTATTTCATATACTGAACTCCGATGCTGTGCGACCTGTAACTCAAAAGTAACTCAAAAGAGGTGCCTCTCCCCCTTGTTTAACTCCCATAAAAAGTCATCAGTGAAACGCGATGTGTAAATTGTGGTTGAATACCGAATTTCGAGGCTGTGCGACCTATTAGCGACTCCAGAGCTATTCGATATCGCAAATTTTTTATATATTTGTGGGCGGTAAAAGGGGATGTGACTGTTTTTTTAAACCATCTCGTACTGGAAACAAATCCACTGCCAAAATTTGAGCTCAATCGGACCAGTTGTTTCGAAGTCTTTTTATCTTTTCTTAAAAGTAGACGTAGCTATAGTGGGACCACTCTCATTTTTAGTAAAGTTACTGATAGTTAACTTAATTACCAAATTTTAGTTTAATACGACAAAAACCGTTTTAAATATAGCATGTTTATTAATAGGGCGGTAAAAAGGGGTGTCGCAACATTTTATTTTTTATAAACCTTCGTGTAACAATTACGAACAAATCCGCAGAAGGAAGTATCCAATTTGGTCCAGCCGTTTTTAAGTTTTAAGCATCTGAACAAATCACGATCATTTTTATATATATAGGTGTTAAATTAATGCAAAATAAGTTTTTTAGGCCTGTCTGCAATTTTGTTAGGTCTGCTGATATTATTGCTTGTAACGTGGTTCTATCGACGTTTGTCCATTTTCTGTTAGTAATTTATAGTACATTACACCAGCCCAAAAACTAAACTTGTTTTATTTCCTTTAAATACCTCAGTAAAATAATTATATGTGCAACACTTCAAATGCTTTGTAGTCTAGTGGAGAGTGCGCTAGACTATCAACCCAGAGGTCCCTGGTTCGAATCCGTGCTCGGGCATGGTTATTTTCACTTTCTTTGTTCTTTCCAACATTTAAGAATTATGGAAAACTAAAAATCCACGAATAAATTATGGTAAATGTGGAATAAAAGGACAGGAACGGACAACTAAGGGCTGGAAATGCTTGCCAAGGTTAAGTCATAACACTAGCCTCGGTTAAAAAGCAATTACAATTGTCCTTCACTGTTGTTTCGCCTAATCAATAATTCAAATATAGTTCCAATCAATTACTCTAAATAATCTATCCCTTTCCTTTCAGGTCAAAGACCAAACCTCGTTTGTGTAAGACGCATGCCTTTGATCTTTAAAAAAAAAATGCAATTCTAAACAAACATAACTTCATTTGTTTTTATATTATTTTTTTATTGAAATAGTATTAAGGACTTATATGTAAAACAAGATACAACTTATTTAAAAAACTTGTTGTTATTAAAAAAATTATAATATATTTAAAAGGTTCATAGAATAAAATTATATGTGCAAAACGTATTTTTATTTATTTTATGGAATAAAATAGAAATATACTACCCCAACAACTCTCAGTTCGTACGACTGAATATTTTTTAATGTAAATACTTTCAACTTTTATTTATAGCAAGAAATCAATGTTTTTTACACAACAAAGTTTGTTGTATTCTTAAAGCTTGAAATGTAATTTCTAAGGCCGCATTCATAGTGAAAGCTTTGGCTAAAGCTGATTCATAAAGCAGCTTTGTCGAGCTTTTTTTGATCATAGTAAACGCTTATTCAACGCTTCACAAAGTAGCTTCTTGAGCTTATTTGTATTTACAGTGCGAGCTTTTTGCTTGTTTTATCAAGCGAAATGGAGATGGAGCTGAAAAGCATTTAAAAAGCAGCTTTATACTTGGATTCAGTTTACACTATAAACACTGTGGTTTTTCCATATGTTTATACACAAAGCATTTTTCAGCAAAACCTCTTAGCTCTGCAAAAAAACTACACAGCAAACTTTTATGTATGAAAAACATTGATTTCTTAATATAAATAGAAGTTGAAGGTGTTTATATTACACAATATTCAGTCGTACGAACTGTGTGTTGTTGGGGTAGTATATAGATTTCATAAAGAATATCAGGCATTTTCTGCATTCCACTTCTGAGTGGAAGTTAAAATAAATCATAACTGAATTCGATATTTGGTGTTCTATATATAATTTTTTTCGTAAATACAATTGATTATATTAATATATTAAATAAAATACAAAACGAAAAAAGTGATATGTATAACACCAAATATCGAATTTAATTATGATTTATTTTCACTTCCACTCGGAAGTGGAATGCAGAACATGCCGGTATGTCTCCCTTTCTTATATACTTGGTTCTTATATACTTTCCTTATGACTTGGTTAAGCGTGAAAGGCATGAAGTACCTAAACAGTCTGTGGATGGAGCCATCGATTTTCTGCCATTCATCTCAAAGAACTGTTTTCAGATGCTTCAACGACTCGAACTGGCGACCGTTTTTATAAACTTGGGCCAAAAGAATACCCCACAGGTTTTAGATAGTATTCAAGTCATGGCTAACAGCATATCACTACAGTACGGGTATATTTCAGAATTGTTGAAAGTCATTTGTGGCTCAAAAAGAATTTGTTGGTGCGTTGTCCTGCTGAAAATTCCAGTTATCCTCGTATTTATAGCATGTGAACTCAATGCTTCAAGGATATATTGAGATATTCTTTATTCAAGGTTGAAACACATCATCTAATAACTCAATATAAATTTGTGCATTCGACTTACACGAAATAAAATATAGGGGAGACTTTCAAAGTACTTGAAACCGGCTGAAATCATCAATGATCCTCGCCCATGGTTACGCGCATACCTTATTTGTCGTGGCTATCGAAAATTGTGCTGGTATTTCTGGCAACCGTCGGGCCCGTCAAGGTTGAACCATAGATTATATAGTATAAAGATGTGCCACGTAGAACATTAAAAAGAAACAAATATTTTTCAGATCAATATGTAAGCTTTTGTGAGCGCGATGAAAAAGCTTTCTTGAGAGAAAAGTTTCCGATCCTTGCATGCACATTCTCTCTGCAATGCTCTTTCACTCTTCACTCCACAATGATTCTCAGCATAGATCACCACTGCATGGTTTCTCATAGCTAGCGAGAGTCGTGAAATTTAATGTTGTAATTGTTTTTTCCGTTGTTGTTGTTGTTGGAACCAAGCAGTTGTGATCTCTGCTTGACAGCAAGAAATGTTTTTGTTTGTTTGCATTATTTTCATGATGATTTCCTTATTTTGTGCGAAGCAGATTTTTCTTATTCACTGCTTGCTATTAATATTGACTATTTTTGATTGAATATCAGCCAGAGCAGTAAAATCTGCATATATATTCACAATCTTAAGGAAAACTGAATAACGACATACAAATCCATCCAATGAATTCAAAATTGTTTATAAATAAAATTTTTAATTCACATTGAATTTTAAAAAACTGATTAGTAATTAATTTCAATTATTTTTTTTTTCGTTATTCAGAATAATTATTTTTTTATTTATATGAATGCTATTTACAAAGAATGCAATTCAAAAAGAATTTAAAATTTTTCAATAATTAATTTTTTGTAAATTATTATTTTTTGATTCATTGCCTATTAATTTTTTATTTATTATTATTTGGTTCCATATTCAAAAGTGAATAACAAGATTTTTTTTCATTTTATTTATTATTCAAAAGTAAATTAAAAATTAGAAATTAATACGAAATTTATAATGAATAAAAAATTAATAATGAATAAAAAATTAATAAAAAAATTAATAGCGAACATTTTATTCATAGTAGTGAATAGTAGTGAATAACAACATTTTTTATTTTTCTGAATATTACATTTGTGAAAGAGTTTAAAATATACCGTTTATTAACACTTCCCCCATATTTAAAAATATGACTTTGATACATAATTTGGTTTTATTTTTACTTTGTTGTTAAAAAAAAAATATTTCAACGAAAATATTAAGGTAAAAAGTATGATTGCAGCAGGTTGGATATTTACGTATTTTAGTTTTAGTAAAAATACTCAAAACTACCTGCATCAAAGTCGACGTGGTGAGTTTGTACTAAACAAATTCTTCAGACTTTAAAAACCAAATTATCATATATTTAACTAAAGATTTTGTTTACAAACAATGTTTTTACCGTTTTTAGCTAAATTTAAAAATCCCTAAATCGCAATTTTACGTTATAATAGGATTTGCAACACTGTAAACTCCTTGAAATGAGTCATAGCAGAATTTTTTTACAACATTCATGATTTTAAATTTTTATTTGCTTATTTAAGCCCGGTTTCCATGTTGTCTTCTAAGGTCGCAGACAATCACATCTTCTGCTATAATGAGCGAGATGGAGATATGTTATTCTTGCTATAAAATAATGAAATTTGGTTTGTTGTCGTATGTTGTGTAGCTTTTATTTGTTTGCTTAAGAAATTATTTTATTGCATTTGTTTTAAACATTAAAAATGTCAGAAAAGTTCAAGGGGTTCAGTCAAGACGATATCAAGAAGTTGTCCACCGCGTCAATATTTAAAAGTACACCAACTAGCACCGGCTCTACAGAACAAGCTTTTAGGGGCCACCACGGCATAACACTCTAACAACACGGGATGTATAAAATCGTCAATTTAATAAGAAATAAATATTATTTATTAATAGACTTAATAAACAGTTTTTGTAACTTACATAATATATTGATTACAGCAAACATTCACAAATTTCTAAACAATGCAATTGCTTCGATTTTTTTTCTATTTTATTTTACTTCTATTTTGACATGTTAACGCATCCTTAGAATGATATAAAAATAGTTTTCAGTGATGACAATAGTCCAACAACAAACAACTTAAATGGCTGCCGTATTTATAGCAAGTGATAGACTTTTATAGCAAAAGTTAAAAAAGTTGATCTTTCATGATCTTCTACGATCTCCCAGCATCACATGAGATTTTAGAGGATATCTACTTACTTACTTACTTAGTTGGCGCTACAACCGTATGTCGGTCTTGGCCTCATCTAAGAATTTGCGCCAGCCATTTCTGTCTTTCGCTTGCTGGCGCCAGTTGGAAATTCCAAGCTTCGTTAGGTTGTCCTCTACTTGGTCTTTCCAACGAAGATGCGGTCGTCCTCTTCTGCGTTTACCGCCGCTGGGTACCGAATCGAATGTTTTCTTAACTGGAGCATCGTCTTTCATGCGCTGAACATGACCAAGCCAGCGAAGCCGCTCGATTTTAATGCGCTTGACTATGTCGATGTCAGCGTACAGCTCATACAGTTCATCATTCCACCGTATTCGGTCTCGCCATTGACGCAGATTGGTCCGTAGATCTTACGAAGAATCTTTCTCTCGAATGCTTCTAAAGTCTTTTCATCTAAACTGCTCAGCGTCCAGGTTTGTGATGCGTAAAGTAGGACGGGAATGATGAGCGATTTATAGAGCGTGATTTTCGTTCGTCGAGAGAGGGCTCTGCTTCTCAAGTGCCTACTGAGCCCAAAGTAACACCTGTTGGCAAGAGTTATTCTTCGTTTGATCTCAATGCTGATGTCATTGGTTGAATTAATGCTGGATCCCAGATAAACGAAGTTCTTCACAACCTCGAAGGAGGTATTGTCAACGGTAACGTGGTTTCCAAGACGCTGGGACTGTTTGTTTGTTGACACTAAGTATTTCGTCTTATCTGCATTCACTGACAGACCCATTCGACTTGACTCTCTTAGAGGATATCACATGCTATAAAATGCATAATGTATGAGTTAATAAAATCTTTATAGTTTTATTTTTTTAAAAAAGTTGCACCGGCAAACGGTGCTCTTTATTTGGCTCCAATAAAGTCAAATAAAGTCAAATAAAGGGCACCGTTTACCGGTGCAACTTTTTTTAAAAAAATAAAAATTATAAAGATTTTATTAACTGGCGCCCGAGCTAATCCTAAAAAGAACTCATATCCGAGCGAATGTAAAATAAATAAAGTCCTGTTTTAAATTACTTAAGTATGTAGTAAAGTAAATTGAAAGTGAATTTAAATGCCCTAAAGTAGTGCTAAAAATAAGCACTTTAGTTACAAGGACAATAGTAAATAAAAAGTGAAAAAATAAACATTGTAATAAAGCGATAATAGTGAAAAAGTCACAAAGTTACTCAAATAGTAAATGACAGCTACAATAGCGTAAAAGTGCCCTCAAGTAGTGCAAAACTAATAATGCTGTCTCAATGTTCCTTAAATACTAAGTAACAAAAACAGAAGTGAATAAAGTGCCCTAAGGAATTGAAAAACAATTAAGGCTGCCACAAGAAGTTATTAAATTGTGACACAGTATAAAAACAAAAACAAGTGTGCTTATAAAAAAAAATATATAAAGAACAATTCAAGACACTTTATAGTAATTATAACAAATAAAAAACAGCGTGTTGCAGAGAAACGAGGCCCCCGAGTAGCCATCAACAGCAAAAAGGAAGTGCAACGCACTAGACACTCCGCCCTCAGAAATTAATCCAAATTGGAAAAGAAAACCTGGAGAGAAACATCCACTACATACGGTTCAACTAATAAAATATATTCATCCAAGGTGATTACAACTAAGCTTGTACTGTAAGCAATTTTATTTTTAACAGTGTATAATTTTGACATATTATTGAAATATTATTCTATAAGTATTTGATTTTGTAAGCTCTAGACTTTCAATTGCATTAGAAAGAAAAAAAAACCATAATAAAAATAAATATACTTTATATCGTAATACATTATAGAAAGACAAAACTGAACAGATAGTTCATAATTAACTTGACTTTACGAATTTAACGAAACCATAAGAAACTCGATGGCAATCAAAACAATCTTATCCGTCCAACGGTACTTAATAACGCACAATCCGCACCAACACCACCAAACATTAATATGGAAGAACTAGGTCCCATAATAGCACAAATAGCCTCAGAGGTATTTTCGAGGCAGGGTCCAGCTTTGGTCCAAGCAGCAATGAATCCCAACTCTCACTTTGCAAACGCTAGGGATCAAGTAATCGACGAAACACACATGAACAACATTACAGACTTAGATAAAATCCCAGGCGTAGTCAAATGCTTACGCGAATTCTCTGGTAGACCAAGCGAATTTAATTCCTGGAAATAAAGCGTAGAGAGCATTCTAAAGATTAACGAACCCTCCAAAGGTACGCCTAAATATTATGGTATCTTAAACGTAATAAGGAACAAAATTGTGGGTAATGCAGACATTGCTTTAGAATCCTATAATACCCCACTCGACTGGCCAGCTATAGCAAAATGTCTAACCTTACATTACCCAGACAAACGCGACCTGTCCACGCTCGAATACCAAATGACCGCCTTAATTCAAGGTAGGTCAACAGTAGAACAATTTTACCAAGATGTCTACTCCCAAATGTCACTGATTCTAAACAAATTAGGCTGCTTAGAAGTCAGTACAGAATCCCTTCAGATCCGCACCCAACATATAGAGAAAAAGCACTTGATACTTTCATTCGAGGACTTAACGGTGAACTTCTAAAACTGTTAGGAATGAAAGAACCAGCTGATTTAAGGCATCACATTTATGTCTCAAGCTGGAAAATCAAAACTTCCGAACCAACTATGCCAATAACCAACAACTAACGATAAGAAAATACCATCCAAAATTAACCACAAAACCCCACAAAACAGAAATATCCCTATGCCACGCTATAGGCAAAATTTTCATCCCCAAATAGCATACATTCCTAATCCTCAAGCTCCAACATTCCAAAAAAAATTCCAAAATACGACACAGCAACCTAACCAATACCTACAGAGACAACCACCCCCACGACCATTTGCTCCCAAACCTTTACCTAGACCAGAACCTATGGACATCGATACAAGCATCCGTTCAAGAAGAATCGACTACATGAATAGGCCAAGACCAGAAGAAGTCGCAGAGAAAAGACTACCGCACAGTGGTTCCAAATCGAAAAAAGACGGCCAAAACCACTAGGAGTGGTCTGATTTTCATGAAATTAAGTACATATAGGTTTTTGGGGTCGCTGATCACGAATCTGAAGTCCAAAATTTAAAATTCAAAATGGCGGCTTCAAAATGGCGGCCATGAACAAGCTAACTTCTTTAATAATTGTTTAATTCATATGTTTTTATATATCATATACGATATGTTTTTCAAACATCTTTAAAAATGAGGTTTTGGCCGCCTTTTTCATGTTTGGAACCAATGTGCACCGCCCTCCCAACGAAGCTTCATCCCTCACAAGACCCAACGCACATTCCATATAGACACGGAACGCGCCAGTTAATAAAATGTTTATAATTTTATTTTTTTAAAAAAGTTGCACCGGTAAACGGTGCTCTTTATTTGACTGCTACTTAAGGAGTGATAACAATGTTTTCTTACAATTAAAATGAAACTTATTAATTAGCTTATTTTAGCAACTATTGTTGTTGCTTCCATGCACTAGAGAGTGCTGGTGTTTTGGTCAGCATTTTGTTTATTCGATGTTTTATTTCCTGGTTAATAAGCATTTGTTTTAATTGGAGCGGCCGATGGCTTATTGCTCAATTGTTTGATTCTGCAGTTTCGATGTCTTTTAAATGTTGTTTCGCAATTTAATTACCGTGCTATTGCTCAATTGTTGTTAACTTATTCGTTGTTAACTTATGTATGTTTCGCACGCTCCTTTATCAATCCCATAAAGAGGCACTCGCACTCTAATTCTTTCCCACTGAAGATGTGATTGTGGGAGATATTGGAAGATCTTAGAAGATCACATGGAAACTGGGCTTTAAACGCACAAAAATTCTTATATGATTTTAGTTTTCGATGCTTGCTTTCTTTTTCGCTTTCTTTCACTAACAGCTGTTTTTGCCAGGCTATGTTTTCCTTTTGAAGAGAAAATAATCAGTTGTCAACACTACCTGGATTATTTTGAATTGCCATGGAAATGAGTAAAATAACAGAAATATCGTAAACAAAGAAACGTCAAAAATAAATCAAAACAAAACAACGAAATCTTCGCGCTGCTATAAATAACTAGCTGAAACACTGTGTTGCTGCCACGCCCCCATTGCCAAACGACCATAACATGCTATCAGTGAAACGGCACGAGTAAATTGTGGTCGAGTACCGAATTCCGAGGCTGTGCGGCCACCTATAACTCCAAAGCTATTCAATATCAAAAATTTCAGTTGTGTGGGATACGTAACGTGGGTATACGTGGGTAACGCCCATAAAATGTTACCAGTGAAACGTGTAAATTGTAGTCGAATACCGAATTTCCAGGCTATGCAGCCTATAACTCCAATGCAATTCGATATCGCAAATTTTTGTGGTGTAGGAGATGCCACGGCCCCTTGCCCAACGCCCATCACATGTTATCAGGGAAACGCTACTTGTAAATTGTGGTCGAATACCGAATTCTGAGGCTTTTCGAAATATAATTAAAAAACTATTAAAAAACTATTAATTTTAAAATATAATTAATATGAAAATCTTTCATGAAAAATTTTTTTCTCAAATTAAATTTTAAAAACTTCAGTAATTTTAATACCAAAAACATTTACATATCTTTAGAATTTCAGAAATTTTTAGTACAACGACTTTTTCATAAAACATCGTTCCCCAAGAATGAGAAAAAACGACATGAAAATCAAAACTTTGACTTTCGATGCAAATATATCCGCTATTTTTAAATACATTTAATTCAAATTTTTTTGATCAAAGTTTTAATAAAAGCACTTTACAAAAATAGTTTCAACTATAGTGTTAGGTCAGTGAATAAATTCTTTAATTTTAACTAACTTTTTTGAATAACTTTAAAATTATAATATTCGTATGGTAGTTTAGTAAAAAAATTGCCTACATTTTTTAAGTAAAACCTAATGAAATTCTGCTACATTTTGTTGGCAGCTGCATCGTTTATTCAGATGTTTCGTGCATCAAATCTTTACATATCATTTCTATTGCTTTTCAATATTATGCTCACATTTGCTCACATTGTAGCTTACTTATTCTCTCTCGCTCTCAAAAGCTTTAAATCGTTCACTCACCGACTCTCATAAAGCTTTTATGTGGATTTATGATAAATCCACATTCAAATTTTACTGTGCCACTTGCTTGTATGGCGGTGGCACATCTTTCTATTATATTATCTGTGGTTGAACCTTTTCTCATCACTTAATATGAAATTCCTAAATTCTTTCTCACAAAATTCGCATTTTTCAAAATTGGCATTTTCATCTAAAATTTGTTGGATTCTGATTCTGGTAACCCTTAGATTCAAATGCGCAGCAATTTCACCACAACTCACCCCTTTCCCCACAGCAAGACGTCGAATTCGTCTTTTTTGCCGTTGGTCAATCACGGATTTTCTTTCACTACGCTTGATTAAAGCATAGTTGCCAGGGTCTTTTAAAAAATTTGCTATGGTGTTTCGGTGACGATTTGTCTTAGTAGCTATAAAACCTACTTTTATACCGGCTTCATTTAAGCTTTTTATATTTCAACGATCTTCTTCAGATAAAGTGGTTCCACGTGGCATTTTTATTTGAAAAATAAAATAACTCCTAAATGTGCTCATATTTTGTTCCAAAAATGTATAACCGTTATGTTTATAGTTTTTCTTACTAAGGTTATAAGCAAAATTTCGTAATTCTTACGTTATAGCAGTTAAAACACAAAAAAAGCAATTGTGCACGTATAAATATTTGCTACAGCACACGCGAGATTTCACACTACTTTTGATTAACGGTACTACGAATACGAGGAAGAGAAGAATTCTCTGTTCGAATAATAGACTTCATCCTTTAACAAAAATTTTGGCAAACTCAAAAAAATTGTATTGTTATAACCCAGGGAGAAAAAATAAAAAATATTTGTGCATATACAAATATTTTACTAAGATACTCCCATTTTAATTTTTATTTTAGGTAAGAAAACGATTGTTACAAAGTTTTATCGAAATCGGATAAAGAGAAACTGTGCAGAATTTTCATTGCAAACCACGTTTCTAATCTTCTTATAAAAACAATAATGTTTTAATTTTTAATTCTTTATAAATTCATTAAAAAATATAATAAAAATTTTTAATTTTAAGTGCATAGAAATTTTTAATTATGATTTTTAAGGAACCTAAGTCTTTTAATTCGATATATTTATAAGTCTTAAAATTTTATATTATGACAGATTTCAACAAACTTTAGTTATGCTTACAAGAATTAATAATGCAACCAGTGTTGCCAGGTTAGGGGATTTCCCCCTAGAATTAGGGGCTTTTTAACTGTGTTGAGAAATTTTTAGGGGTAATGAATCTTTAGTGATTTTTTAGGGATATTTCAAAAATTGACCTTTGTTAATAAAGGTGTCTTACTTTTCCTTAAAATTGTGCTAACAATTTCAGAAAAGAAGATATTTGGCTTCTTGGGTATTTCAGCAACACTTTATAAAAACAGCTGAATTGGCAGCACTTCAAATAAACTACCAACCATTTCCCACTTCACTTCAAAGTTGTTTCGCGTTTAGTCAAGTAAAGACTTGCAATTGATTTATTCCGTGTAAAAAAACAGCAAGTATGGGAAAAACTATAGACAACAAAAATATGCCCAAAAATATATATAATAAAAGTGGGAGACGGAGCCACTTTTCAAAAGTAAGACTTAATTTTAAGGTAAATTTCACATTGGACAATTGAGAACTATGAATCAACTTTCTGCCCTTGTTAAAGACGTCCAAAAGCTCAGCACTTTAAATACATAGACTTGCATTGCAGTTGCACTACTTCCAGTTGCCCCATATGAAATTTCTGTGTTTTTCGAAAAAAATTTTAGGGAAATTTTAGGGGGATTTGAAATCCAATCTAGGGGTTAATGGTGAAAGGCACCTGGCAACACTGAATGCAACAGCGAAAACTTTTTTATTTGCTTAGTATTTATAATTAATTGTTTGTTATCTCTAATTCAATAAGTCGGATTTGTTATTAGTGGAATTCTTTTTACGATAATATTCAACAACTTACATAACAAATTGTTCGCCTTTTCGCCTTTGAATAAAATTTATTTGTACATTAGCTTTACTGCTCTCTCCGCTGTATCATGAACAACATGCAAGCCGTGCCAAAACTCAGCACCAGCGTGTAAATTTTGAAGCGTTGACCGTTATGAAGGGTTTAATGCTAAGAGCTCTGTCGAAAGTCTAAACCTTTTGAAAATTTTCAATGTATTCTGTGATACAAAGTGGTTTACATCTTTTTGCGCAAGAGTATCTGACTTCGATTAAAACTTTTATTTTTCACCTCGAAATTTCGTGGCAGATGAGAAACTTTTTGACCATTTTTTCTTAATTTCAAGAGAAATTGGTCAAAGAAAGCCATACCAACAGATTCTTCTATTAAGTACCACATATGTTGATAAATTTTGACAAAAGTTGCATTTGAAATAGATTTATCAATAGCATCATAATATAACACATCGCTGACTAATTTTTAATCTTGGTTGGCCACTGCTGCACCATCCGTTCAAAGAAACCAATACTTGACGGTATACTGTTACTTAAAATATTCAATGTATCAAATTGAAATGAACATTTTTATTTCATAAATCGCTTACGCCATCCATCGTGCATGTGATGTAGGGCCGGGTCTATGAGCATGCAAATTGTTAATTTTTTCTCCAGCGAAAAAGCTCTTTATAATCGGCTAGAGAATGAAAATTTGATTTGCCTTGTACAGAACGGTGATACCAACATTCTGAACAAGGGCAATCTCCCAAGCTTAATAAGCGGTCATCATCCCAAATCCAATCTTTGTGAGTATGTCCGCAAAAAAGGGGACGCATGTCCCTCAGGGTTATGCCCAGTCACCAATGCATCAATACTGAGCATGCATCATGATCGACCTTTTTGTCTTTGCCCAAGAAGGTTGTTTATCCTCATAATTTTTGATCATCGTCAAGGCCTTTGCATGTGCGATATAAAAAAAAATCGTTAAGAACATTCAGAAATTTAGCTTCAGTATCAATATGCTTCTGGGAAAGCTTAGTTCTACTTTTTTTGATATTGCTCCAAAGAATGTGCAAGTTAATGAGCTTTTCTTGAGTTCTCTGCTCTGTCTACGTAAAAATTTTAGCTTTTTCCCAAAAAATTCTTTCTTCCCGAATCACAATTTTGGCACTTTTCTTTATTGTCATTTTTCTTGAGCGAATATTAAAAAAAGATACGTCCTATCGCAAAATTCGCTGTGTGCGTCTTTACATTTTCACAGCGAATGACGATGAGTCAAATTGTGGAAGTCAATTTAGGTATTTCATATGTATGCAGTGTGGGCTTGTTTACAGCTTTATACACGCTTTTAAAAGGATGATCGTATAAGCTTTTGTTTTTGATAATTTGCATCACTTATAATTTATTCTATTTAAATAAAATTTCGAGAGAGCTATTTTATAATACATTTTTCCACACGAAAAGTTTTCTTGCCAGCAAGTCTGCAGTACAGGCAAGTCTTTCTTTGTCTGTTCTTTCTCTGATGCTGTGCTCTTTTTTCCTTTGTATTTTCGACTTGCTGGCAAGAAAAATTGCAGGGTGGAAAAGAGGTATACGCTCAAAGAATATTTTTATTTCTATAGCAATGGTCATCAACGCAGGGTTCAAACAACAACAAAGACAGCTTTCCAAGTGCACAACTTTACACTGAAATAAGAAGTTGTGAAAAGCTCTCGCACCATTTGGTGCAAGTAAATATTGTCGAGTGTTGGTTTTCACACTATAACGTTTTCTTTTTTTATTTTTTTGTTTGCTTTTCGCTAGTTTAAACAAAAAGAAAAGAGCAAAAAAGGTAAAAGTGTCGAATAGAATGTATTAAGGTTTTTTTAATATCTACATTATATATTTGTGTTCTAATTTTTTATTTAAATTTTTTAATGTTTTATATTGTTTTGTTTTAATTTTAATGAAAGATTTAAATTTTAAACATTCTAAAATAAGACAGCGAACAACACCCTTACCTCATGAACACTCAAGGATATTGGATCCATTTGGCTATTTTTTTCCTTCAAAAATTTATGGATACTTTTTTAAGCCTCAGTGAAAGTTTGGATAATTTAAAAAAAAAATCTGTTCTAATATGGATATATATTTTTGTTTGCAAAATATAAAATTCTTAAATTCAACAAAAACGTTAAGAACAATTGTGTCATTTTTGGGCAATATTTTCTTATCAGAAAATGCATTAAAGCAATCTATTTACAAAGAACTTCTAAATTTTGTGAAAAATATTTTTAGTCTGCCATAGCTAGGCGACTTTTTAAAACATCTATAATTTTTTACCCTTAAGATTCCCGTTAGCGATTGCAAATTGTAACGATACTTAATAATTCTAGTAAAAGTTGTACGGTCATGTACCCTTATTAACTGCATCTTTATGTAAAACGAAACGGCTGAACGTGATGCGAGACACGGTAAGCAATTCATATCAAAAAATATTTTTGCTCGTTTCTCTCACGACGTTCTGCCCTCGTTTCGTTTTACATAAAGCTGGATTTTTTTTTGCTTCCGATAAATAAGGACCAACATATCTTGCCACCCTGTATGAAAACGACTACTTGTTTTCACCTAGCAAAAAGAAGATTCAGTTAAAAAAAACTTATTTGGAATCTTGTTTTTTGTATTATTTACGTAAAAAAAATTTCAAGTCTTTTAAATGAAATCTTTTTTTCAACGTACAATGTTAGCTTAATATAATAAAAAGGCAATAGCAACCCATATAATCTATTTTACACTAAACTGAACAATTTATTTTTTCTTTCCTTTTTTATGCAATTACCTAGCAAACTTTGTGATGCTAATGTGACATGTATTTTTAGGGACACTGCTTCCAGAAGACATTGTATAGATCAAACTGTGCTTCTTAGCCTTTTAAAAATGCCTTTCAACAGGCATTCTTAAAACCTACTTCTGGAAGATACTCAAATGGCATTTTAAAATTACAATGACAATTCAAATAAAGTAAAAAAATTAATATATGTATATTAGGGCGGGTCAATTTGTATGGACGAATTTTTTGGAGGTCTGGCTCAGCGAAATTCGTAAAATACATGTAATTTCAAGACTTTTTCTCCACTACAGCATATACAAATTCTGAAAAAAAGCTGTGCGGACTTTCGTAAATAGATTTTGTTCTCAATTATAAAATATGAATGTATGAATGTATGTGTATGAATCTATTTACGAAAGTCCGCACAGCTTTTTTTCAGAATTTGTATATGCTGTAGTGGAGAAAAAGTCTTGAAATTACATGTATTTTACGAATTTCGCTGAGCCAGAATTTGACCCGCCCTAATGTATATATTTATAATTTTTTTTCAGATATTTTCCGTGGGTTTTGTTTAACCCCCAATTAAGCCCAACTACTTACCACTTCCAACACTAAAATGATTTAAAAATTGGGAAAAAGGATATTTTACGTGGAGTTTTTTAAACCCCCAACAAAACCCAAACACTTCTCATTTCCAACACCAAAATTGCGAGAACGTCGGGAAAAGGGATATTTTTCCAGGGATTTTTTAACCCCCAAACCACAAAAACTATTCCATTCCATGGAATGCCTTCTTAAAGTTCTTCTAGTTAACTCCTCCTAGAGTCCTTTCATTGAAGGGCTCAAAGAAATCTTCCATTGAAAAAGTTATGGAAGCATTGCTTTCAATGACATGCATATGTTAAAAGAATGCCTTCTGGGCATAAAAGCGGAATGGATGCAATTCAAAACTTTCTCTTCCGCTTTGGCTTATTTTGGAACCACTTTTTTTGGCTTGGTATATATTGTTTTGTATATTGCTTATGCATAAATATTATACTTATAAAATTGATGTAATTAAAAGACAATAGCAACACATGTAAAAGACAGAAGTACTGAAGTTTATGTTCCTTTTTAATATTATTATACATGTTTTGTTTCTTATTTTTATATTTTAATAAAAATATTTGTTAGTCTTAAAATTAAATAAATAAAATTTTTTATAGAAGTTTAAAGAATTGGGTTTCATTATTTAAAAATGTTAAAGTTGTATTTTTGTGTTAAAAAATCAATATATTATTGGTTTTTGGATTTTGATACGTGAATCCTTTTTTTTCAAAAGTGGATACTTTTCGATACTTTTCATTGATACTTTTTTAGAATCGTCGTTGAAACACTGATGGGAAAACATAAGTTGAAGACCACTGTTCTAGAGACTTAAGAATAAAACTATTTATAAATTTTCCATACAAAGCTGGGTCTAATGGTGCATGCATGTGTTTATGCATTCTGTGCTCGCTAGCTCGCAAATTTGGCCATATCTATATCTATACTATTATATAAAATTGAAGTGAACATTTAAAGTTACGACTTTACTCCAAAAGTACTGGTCCGATTTTAATGAAAAGTTTTTTAAAATATCATATTTGTGCTACAGATTTAGATAGGGGTATTTTTCTTTCGAAATTTTAATATTAAGTATATTTAATTAAGGTATTAAGTTTTTTATGAAATCATCCCAGCTGCGACGCATTGTTTATTCGTTGGCTCTTGACGCGTTTGTGTTGCGAGAGTTTCAATAAACTCCATCTTGCTCTCTATTTTTCTCTTTCTCTTCGTGCTCAGCTAGCACAGCGCAACAAAAAAAAATGATGAGCCTCGAACAAGGCATAAAGTGAGATACATATAAATGCAGAGCGGCGCTCCAAAACAAAAGAAAAAAAAACATTTTTGTTTTCTTTGATATGTATTGTCAACCGAATATGCCATATCGCATCACTAAGTCGGATGTCGCAAAACTAACCGTAGCACATAAAAATTAGTCAAAACCAAAATTAGGTAAAAATTAGCACATGTGTGAAAAAATTGTCCCGTCTTTAAGGAGTTAAGGAGATTGATAAAAAAACGTCCGTGGCGAAGCCGCGGACAACAGTGACCTGCTAGTACATATATACAAATTTGGCCATATACACATTTGGCCTTAAACAGTGCGCGGCAAACAATAATAATAATAAAAAAATCTATAAAAAATCGCTCCATTTTTGAAGATTTTGTATTATGTAAAAATGTAAGCGCCTTACAATGAAAATTTAAGCGCCGTTCATTGATACTGTCAAAAGTGTCATTTACCCCTCGGGACGGGCATGAACAAACCGTTTGAAAAGTTCATTTAATTTATTTCAGTCAATTTATTATTTTAAACTGTAAAAAAATTGACTGTAGAATTAAAGTGAAACAAATTTTATATTCATCGGGTTTAAAACGAACTAAATTGGAATAGCACAAACCGAGATATTGCGATTTAAGTAACACAGTCATTGACAAAATTTTGATATTTTTCATAATTTTGACCTAACGGTAATCCGTACATTCTCTCCCTTTTCGAGAGAAATCCCGATACATGTGTAAACTTATTTTAAGTAAAGAAAATTTACAAACATTTTCGTCCAAATCTGAGACATCAAATCCTGGAAGGTGTGCGATTTGTAAAAGAATATCCTATTACTAAACACTAATTAATTGGCATTATTCTGAAATATTTTTATGCTCTCCAGGATCTCATATCGGTGTAGTAAAAATAAATGCATTATTTTTCGAACAGTAACTGTAGTAATCTGTATCTCGCGTTTTATAAGTGCGATTGGGTTACTAGATGGCGTTAGAAAGATAAGATTTCGTACTAAAAAATCTTCTTAGACGATTTTGTGATTGCAGTCTTCCTAAGTTGGTATCGCTGGCTCTCCAATATTTATAAATATTTACATATTATGAGTTATTTTAAGTGTTTTTTTAACCTGTATTTAGTAGGAGTGACGTTTAAATTATTGAAATATGTACAAAAATATGTACATTTTTTTATCCTCCAAAATGCCTTCTATCAAAAGGCTAATTATGCTTAACAAGGCAACATATTTATTTGTGGAAGAGCGTTTTGTTATCTTTGATCTGGAACGTTCGATTTATTTTATTTGTTCTCATAAATCCTTTTAATATCTTATTTTTATAATTTTTATCATTATAGGTTGTTTTATAAACAGTGAACTCGAGGGATCGGCTGTAAACATACCCAGACAAATTTTGGATAGAAAAAACACTCCGTTTAATACATGCCCTAGTTCAGGCTCTGTGAGGCGTTTGTGGAACTTTTTAGTACGACAAGAATATGTTCAAGATATTTTTGTTAAGTTTGTATACAGCAGAAAATCATTAAGGGAAAACACTTCAACTGCAATGTTAACTGGTATGCAAGCACTGGATGATGGAATTGAAAACGGTAAGTCACTTTTCATTTGACAGTCAACTTGTAATACAAAATGACCGCATTCAGCGGAGTCAACTGTTATGGTAGCGATACCTTTGTGATCGATGTTTTTCTCTAAATGTGTCTTTACTTTAATCGTCAGAAAAGTTGTAAATTATTTATTTGAATTATCATTATTTAATTACGGAAATAGTTTACTAACAAAGGTTTTTCACTCAAATTTGCACCATTCTTTCTGTTCTTAGTAATTTAAAAATAGCGTCAGTTTTGTTCATGTATCTCTATTAAATGGCGTCCGCTACCTGATCAGTTTTAGTGAGTGCTCATAATTTTACCATTAAGCAAATTTTAACACAACTAAACAATTTTTAAACAATTTTGAGTCAATGGTTTTTGATACCAAATTTTTTAAATCTGCAATCCGTTTTTTTGCAATCTCTTCCAGAAATTGAGATACTTATGGCGTTTTCGTTTCTCGAAAGAATGCTTCATTCTTTCTGCCCTTTTTGGAAATTCTGCCCTCTTGAGAATAAAAATAGGGACCTCTAAAATTGAATCGTGTTCTTTTCTCGAAAATGAGTAGATATGCTATGGGGATTCTGGACCAAAAACGCGTGTATTTTCTTATGGGCCTCAAAATTCACAAAATTGTGAGGTGCAGCGCAGTCGGCGTAGTACGATCGGTCAAGTTAGCCGATAGTAGGGTGGCTGAAGCGTGTTGTTGTTGTTGCAAATTGGTGATAAGCATGCAAGATGTGCGGATGGAGGGATAGCTAGGGGGTATGATCGGTCAAGCTAGCTGAAGTAGAACGGTTGAAGCGTGCTGCTGCTATAAATTGGAGATAAGCACACAAGATGGACGGACGGATGGATTGATAGCCAGATGGGCTATGACATATGTTCTAGAAGCTTCTAGAACCTTCTAGAACCTTCTAGAACATTCTAGAACATTCTAGAAGTAATTGAAATTGGAGATAAGCACACAATATGAACGGACGGACGTATCGATAGCCAGATGGGCTATGAAATACGTTCTCGAAGCTTCTAGAACCTTCTAGAACATTCTAGAACATTCTAGAAGTAATTGAAATTGGAGATAAGCATGCAAGATGGACGGACAGATGGATTGATAGCAAGATGGGCTATGACATATGTTCTAGAAGCTTCTAGAACCTTCTAGAACATTCTAGAACATTCTAGAAGTAATTGAAATTGGAGAGAAAGCAAGCATAGAAGACGAATGGGCAGACAGTCAGTCAGATAGTCAGATGGATGGACGGACGGACGGATAGCTAGCTAGATGGAGGTATGATTGATCAAACTAGCTGAAGTGGGAGATAAGCAAGCATAGAAGACGAATGGGTAGACAGTCAGTCAGATAGTCAGATGGATGGACGGACGGACGGATAGCTAGCTAGATGGAGGTATGATTGATCAAACTAGCTGAAGGGGGAGATAAGCAAGCATAGAAGACGAATGGGCAGACAGTCAGACAGATAGTCAGATGGATGGATGGACGGACGGATAGCTAGCTAGATGGAGGTATGATTGATCAAGCTGACTGAAGTATGATGAGTGACGTTGTTGTTGTTATAATTTGGAGATAAGCATACATAGAAGACGAATGGGCAGACTGTCGGACAGATAGTCAGATGGATGAATGGATGGGTAGCTAAAGCGTGTTGTTGTTGTTGTTATAAATTGGAGATAAGCATGCAAGTAGGACGGACGGACGAATATATGTATATATATGTATATGTATATGTATATGTATGTACACATATGAACTTTTGTAGGATGGCTGAAGTATGATGACTGATGTTGTTGTTATTATAAATGGGAGATAAGCAAGCATAGAAGACGTTTGGGCAGACAGTCGGACAGATAGTCAGATGGATGGACGGACGGAGGGATAGCTAGAAGGTGATAAGCCCAAGCTTCATAGCAAGCAGAATGTTTATGGATTTAAGTCGCTACATAAACTTTGGTGTTGTTGTTGTTGTTGTTGTTATAAATCAGCATTTCAAGTTTAAGGTGATAAGCCCAGACCCAAAACCGCAAGCTGAAGATAAGGAAACAGTACAGAAGTAAAGAGTGTAGTTTTTATGCATTTTAATAAATTTAATATGAGTTGGTTGACTTATATAAAAACAAAGCATGAAAGCAGCAAAATAAATTAAGCTAACGATTGAAAGTGATATCACAGCCATGACCATACTCAACTATGCTGATATAAATAAAACAAAACGAGTTGATTTATATATGAATCATTATTGTTCTTTTATTGATTTGTTATATTTAAAGTTTGATAATTACATGTATAAAAGCAATAATTACATACATAAAAAGTAATTGATTTAACCATTCAGCTTTGAGTATAATTTTGCTCTATTTTATTCTTCTTCTTCTTCTTCTTCTTCTTCTTCTTCTTCTTCTTCTTCTTCTTCTTCTGTTTCTGCATCTTTTTACTCCTTTAACAATCGTATTTTTTAGTATCTTTTTGCTCCTTTGCCCATTTTGTCAACTTTTGGTCATCCTTCTTCTTCTTACACTTCTCCTCTAAGTGCGAGTTGCTACCGCAGTAGTAGCAATCAATTAATTTACGATACCCTCTCAATCTATTCATATTATTTTGCTGAGAGCTTTAGGTGAGTAGCTATGGTATTCATTTTTTATAATGCTCTCATCATATATTGGCTTTGGAGAACATTTAATATCTCATTCATGCTTGTAGATTAAGTCTCAAAGATTTTTAATATTTGTCATCGAAATTAGAAATAAGCATGAAACGTATGATATTGAAATTGGAGTTAAGCATGAAACGTATGAGCTCATAAGAGCCTAAGTTGAGAGGATATATACTATATGTAGACTAATTATTCTAAGCTGATGGAATGGGGTTAGGTGGTTGAAGTGCTATGTTGTTGTTAAAATTGACGATAAGGATTTAAGAAAAATTTATTATTTGAACCCATAAATATATATAAATAATTGAATCGAGAGTTTTTAGCTCATTCAATATTTGATCAGCAACATAAAATATTTAAACGTTTCGTGAAGATTTATTTATTAGTAATTCCTAAATTTTAAAATGAGTGCACGCGTCAACAAAATTTTAAAAATTGCAAAAGCATTGTGTGAAAATGCGCATAAAAATCGGGAGATGGTTATGCCAAGTATAAAAGAGTGCTCATCGCTCCTTATTACCCTTCGGGGTATTTTACGATGGGCAACAACTGTTGGAACAAAGCAGAGTGCTACATGCGGAATAGGACTTATTCAAGGTTATCGCACGCAGTTGAAGAAGCTCAACGCTTGTACTGGTGCAGGTCTTTCCCGAACGGGCAACAGAGCGGATTGGGCCTCCATTCGAATTCGGTGGGAAGAAATCGAGTCAACATTTGGTGGACGGTAAGCTTAATTTTTAAATAATTTTATTACTATATTACATATTTCGATTTAATATAATATATTAATTTAACCCATATTTTAATTTTCAGAGTACGTACCGGCGTCATAATTAATTTGACGCATAAAGATCCCCAGAATTTCTTGGCAGATTGTCTAGATCTCTTCCAGCGCACCGTTAAAAAATCCTTAGTGAAATTTACGTCTCTTAAGGTAAATACAATATTTTGTGGCGAATTTCGAGTTACTAGAGCTAATGAGGAAATTAGTGAATTGAAATTCATGAACACGAAAAATGTTGCTATTTACCGGGAAACGGATATTAGAGCTTGGTTTTTTGAACATGTTCAAAATGCAATTTTGAAAAAGCTGGAAGAGTTCCAAGAACGGGATAGTGGATGGGCGTTGGCTGCAGTTGTTAACTTGGCAGTGAACATCAACAAATACACGCCACAGCTAGGATCGTCATATATCCCGCTACCACCACAGATTTATAACAAGAAAGCATGCGTTAATGTGAAAAATGATGACAACGCATGTTTTGCTTGGGCAATCATATCTGCTCTGCATCCAGCGAATGTGCATACGGATCGCATGTCAATGTACCCAAATTATCGTGATATACTAAATTTGTCAAATATAGTATTTCCAATGACGATGCGGCAGATCCCGAGATTTGAGATGCAAAACAACATCTCAATTAATGTATACATTCTGCGTAAAAACAGAAACAAATTTACAGTGCTGCCAGCATATTTGACAAAAAATAAAATGGTATGTCATATAAATCTCCTGATGGTGCAGAGCAGATATCAGAATGAAGCTGATGATTGTAATAATGATAACAACAATATCGCTGATAATGGAAATGGTAGCAGCAATGATGATGATGTTCCAATCACATACCATTATGTGTGGATAAAAAGTCTTTCACGGCTTTTGTCCATGCAAGTATCAGCACATCGTGAAGCCAAATATTTTTGCGATAGATGTTTGCACTACTTCCACTCAGCACTCAAGTTGGAGCAGCACACCGAGGACTGCAGCAGACTAAACAACTGTAAAATAAGGATGCCTACAGAAGCTGAGAAGGAGGTTTGCTTTAAAAATTTTAAAAATAAGATTATGACCCCATTTGTGGTATATGCCGATTTGGAGTGCATTTTGGCAAAGTCCATTGTTGGAAATGCATACCAGAAGCATATACCATATAGTGTGGGTTTTTATGTTAAGTGTGCGTATGACCCCACGCTATCGTTTTATAAAAGCTATCGTGGGGCAGATTGTATTGCGTGGTTCGTTTCGGAACTTAATAATTTTGCTGAAGATGTTGAAACTGTCTTTCTTTGCCCTCTACCCATGGATGACATGACTGTTGAGCAAGTTCAAAGTTTCACGATCGCCAACACATGTCACATATGTGAGAAAGCCTTCACCGGTGATAATGTCAAGGTACGCGATCATTGTCATCTTACCGGTGTTTATCGAGGCCCAGCGCATAAGGGGTGCAACATAAACTTCAAAGACTCACACACAATACCCATAATTTTTCATAATCTCACCGGTTATGACTCGCATTTCATTTTTAAAAATTTAGCCACAGATTTAAAGGGACGTATTGACCTTCTACCAATAAACAGAGAACGTTACATTTCATTTACAAAACGACTGGACGAATATGTAATAAAATATCGGTTTATTGACTCATTCAGATTCATGGCGAGTAGCTTAGATACTTTAGCCTCACATCTACCAAATTGCAATATTCTAAAATCGGAGTTTAACAATTTAAATGATGAACAATTAAATTTGCTGACACGTAAGGGTGTCTTTCCGTATGACTACTGCGATGATGTAGATAAATTTTCAGAAACATCATTACCCGATATTACACATTTCTACAATCAACTCAATGATACAAACATCAGCGCAGAGGATTATGCTCATGCACAAAAAGTCTGGACTGAATTAAGTATTAATAATTTGGGGGAATATTCAGATATTTATTTGAAAACAGACGTTTTACTATTATCAGATGTTTTCGAACAATTTCGCACAAGTTGTCATAAAACTTATGGCCTAGATCCCGCACATTATTTCACTCTACCTGGTTATACATGGGATGCAATGCTTAAGCATACTGATATAACCCTTGAGCTATTGACAGATATTGATATGCTCATGTTTGTAGAGCGAGGTATTCGTGGGGGTCTTAGCCAGTGTACTAAGCGTTATTCGAAAGCCAACAATAAGTATACGCCTGATTTCGATGAGGCTCAACCATCCAAATTCTTAATGTATTATGACATTAATAATCAGTATGGTTGGGCCATGTCTCAATTTCTCCCCCACAGTGAGTTTCATTGGCTGTCAGATTTTCAAAATTTTAATGTTGAAGCCATAGCTGACGATTCAGATGTAGGATATATTCTCGAGGTAGATTTAGAGTATCCAATTAATCTCCACGATTACCATAAAGATCTCCCCTTTTGCCCTGATCATATTACACCTCCAGGATCAAAGCAGAAAAAACTGTTGGCAACTTTGGGTGGTAGCGTGAGATATATTATCCACTACAGAAATCTAAAGCAGGCTTTGAAATATGGATTAAGGCTATCTAAAATTCACAAAATTTTGAAATTTAGACAATCTGCATGGTTGAAGTCATATATCGATCTAAACACGAGTCTTCGAACAGCAGCTATAAATGAGTTTGAGAAGAATCTTTTCAAACTCATGAATAATGCTGTCTTTGGGAAAACTATGGAAAACATTCGTAAACATAGTGTTGTTAAATTGGTGACGAGTTGGTTAGGTCGATATGGTGCCGAAGCCCTTATTTCTAAGCCTGAGTTTAAGGCCTCAACAATATTTTGCGAAAATTTGGTGGCAATTGAACTCAATAAAACTGAGATATACTTCAATAAGCCCATTTATGTTGGTATGTGCATCCTTGATTTAGCTAAAACAACCATTTATGATTTTCATTATGGTTATATGGCTCCGCAATTTGGTTCCGATTGTAGCATTTGCTATACTGATACCGATTCACTAATTTATGAGGTGACTTGTAAAGACTTGTATGAGGTCATCAAACGCGATTGCTTTATACACTTTGACACAAGCGACTATCCTATTAATAACGTGTGGGATATTCCCCAAGTCAATAAAAAAGTTTTGGGTCTCATGAAAGATGAGAATAATGGTAGAATCATGACTGAATTTGTGGGGCTCCGTGCAAAAATGTATGCGATACGTGTAGAGGGTGAAGATTCAACAAAAAAATCGAAAGGTGTAAAAAGAAACATAGTCAAGACTAAAATAACGTTTAGTGACTATGTTGATTGCCTTGAAAACAACGTTGAAAAGACAGTTCAGCAAAATTTGATTCAGTCGCGGAAACATGAAGTAAGCTCAATCATACAAACAAAAATTGCATTAAGCCCTCATGATAATAAGCGATTTTTGGTAGCAAATAGTAATGAGACATTACCGTGGAGTCATTTCAGTATTATAGAGTAGAATAATATTACTTAAGAATAACTGTTTATTTTTAAGATTTTAAATTGAAAAAGATATATGATTAAGAAGAACAAAAATCGCTTATTATCATGAAGGCTAAATGCAATTTTTGGTAGCAAATAGTAATGAGACATTACCGTGGGGTCATTTCAGTATTATAGAGTAGAATAATATTACTTAAGAATAACTGTTTATTTTTAAGATTTTAAATTGTAAAAGATATATGATTAAGAAGAACAAAAATAAAATTTTTATAACGTTGTACAAAATATATTTATTTTATTTTTTTCCTTTATTCTTTCAGCCTTTTTTGAAAACAAAAATCAAGATTCAAATCTGTCATCAAGTTCTATATTTGTGTTTGATGAAAGGACATTTTTTCTGGCTGGTCCACTTTTATTCCGCTTTGCCCATTAAATTTTTCTTGCTTCTTTTTTGTTTTTGTTTTTTTGCTTAATTTTCATCATGAAAATATATAGTCAAAAAGATATTTCCTTATCTAATTTATTTTACGAGTCATAGCGTATTAGACGAGAGAGTACGTTGGCCGAAGAACAGGTATAAATGTTTTTCTCGAAACACCTTATTCCGTGCTCTACACGATTCCGCTTCAACGACTTGACCGGCCGCTAGGTCAGAGGTGGCAACACTGGCAGCGTGTTGTTGTTGTTATAAATGGGGGATAAGCAAGCATAGAAGATGTATGGGCAAACAGCCGGACAGATGGTCAGATGGTCAGATGGATGGACGGACGGAGGGATAGCTAGAAGGGGGTATGATTGTTCAAGCTGGCTGAAGTATGACGGTTAATGTTGTTGTTGTTATAAATAAAAATTTTTTAGTTTAAGATGATAAGCTCAAGCTTCATAGCAAGCAGAATGTTTATAGATTTAAGTCGCTACATAAACTTCGGTGTTGTTGTTGTTGTTATAAATCAGCATTTCAAGTTTAAGGTGATAAGCTCAGACCCAAAACCGCAAGCTGAAGATAAGGAAACAGTACAGAAGTAAAATATTTTTTTATTTTTTTCCCATGCTTGTTTAATATGTTTATGAATTTAAGTCGTTACAAATTGCATGTTAAAGGTGATAAGCCCAGACCCCCACAACATAAATCATGTAAAGCTATTTCTTGAAGATTATATTGAGTGTTGTTGTTAAGCATTTAATAAATTTAATATGAGTTGGTTGACTAATCTAAAAACAAAGTATGAAAGCAGCAAAAAAAATTAAGCTAACGATTGAAAGCGATATCATAACCATGACCATACACAACTATGCTGATATAAATAAAACAAAACGAGTTAATATGGACTAAGACTGATTGGCTTTTTATAAATAATTGTCATTAGTATTTATTCTTTCCAAGATAAGGCTGAATGTAAAGTGAATTAAAATTAATAAAAGGACCCGATTATATACGAAAACAATTAGTAGTTTACAATATGCGATTCTTAAAACAACATAAGGCAATTAACGCAAGGAATATTGATTCAAAGTTAAATTCGTCAAATAGAACACGGCACAGCTCATTACTACCGAACTCTATTCGCGGTCTTATTGTTGGACCTTCACATTGTGGGAAAACAAATGTGATGATTAGCCTTATTGAAAGTCCCAATGGACTGAAATTTCAAAGTATTTACTTATACTCAAAGTCGGCACAGCAGCCGAAATATCAATACTTGGAGCGTCTAATTAAACCTATTAAGGGGATACATTTTTCATCATTTTCTAATAATGATGACGTCATATCTCCAGACGAAGTGCAGCCCAACTTAATATTTATATTTGGTGATGTAGCATGTGAGAAACAAAATCACATACGCTCATACTTCTGCATGGGACGCCACAAGGATGTTGACAGCTTTTACTTATGTCAAACTTATACATGTATACCAAAACACCTAATTCGCGATAATGCTAATATGATTATAATATTTAAACAGGATGAGATGAATATTAAACATATTTATAACGATCATGTTGGTTCTGATATGTTTTTTTAAGACATTTCGTGACTTATGTTCAAAGTGTTGGAAAGAAAACTATAGCTTTCTAGCTATAAACAAGGATGATCCCATATATAATGGACGCTATAGGAAGGGATTCAATGTTTTTATTAGTCTATAAAAGTCAACAGTATAGATATTTCAAAATCAGTACAACAAATGCTGCTTAACGGACGACATTAAACAGCTAACTGTTAAACAGCCAACCGCTAAACTGGGCTGCACTGTTAAACAGCCAACCGCTAAACAGCTAACTGCTAAACAGTTATTTATGAACAGTTATGTTCAAAGTGTTGGAAAGAAAACTATAGCTTTTTTGTTAAGTCCAATAATTGTATCAATTGCTTCTAGAACATTCTAGAAGCTTCTAAAACATATGAGTAGCACGGACAGGCAAACAGATGGACAGCAGATTAGTATCAGAACAGCATCAGATCAGTAACAGAACAGTAACAGAACAGAATCAGATCAGATCAGATCTGATCAGATCTGATCTGATCTGATTCTGTTCTGTTACTGTTCTGTTACTGATCTGATGCTGTTCTGATACTAATCTGCTGTCCATCTGTTTGCCTGTCCGTGCTACTCATATGTTTTAGAAGCTTCTAGAATGTTCTAGAAGCAATTGATACAATTATTGGACTTAACAAAAAAGCTATAGTTTTCTTTCCAACACTTTGAACATAACTGTTCATAAATAACTGTTTAGCAGTTAGCTGTTTAGCGGTTGGCTGTTTAACAGTGCAGCCCAGTTTAGCGGTTGGCTGTTTAACAGTTAGCTGTTTAATGTCGTCCGTTAAGCAGCATTTGTTGTACTGATTTTGAAATATCTATACTGTTGACTTTTATAGACTAATAAAAACATTGAATCCCTTCCTATAGCGTCCATTATATATGGGATCATCCTTGTTTATAGCTAGAAAGCTATAGTTTTCTTTCCAACACTTTGAACATAAGTCACGAAATGTCTTAAAAAAACATATCAGAACCAACATGATCGTTATAAATATGTTTAATATTCATCTCATCCTGTTTAAATATTATAATCATATTAGCATTATCGCGAATTAGGTGTTTTGGTATACATGTATAAGTTTGACATAAGTAAAAGCTGTCAACATCCTTGTGGCGTCCCATGCAGAAGTATGAGCGTATGTGATTTTGTTTCTCACATGCTACATCACCAAATATAAATATTAAGTTGGGCTGCACTTCGTCTGGAGATATGACGTCATCATTATTAGAAAATGATGAAAAATGTATCCCCTTAATAGGTTTAATTAGACGCTCCAAGTATTGATATTTCGGCTGCTGTGCCGACTTTGAGTATAAGTAAATACTTTGAAATTTCAGTCCATTGGGACTTTCAATAAGGCTAATCATCACATTTGTTTTCCCACAATGTGAAGGTCCAACAATAAGACCGCGAATAGAGTTCGGTAGTAATGAGCTGTGCCGTGTTCTATTTGACGAATTTAACTTTGAATCAATATTCCTTGCGTTAATTGCCTTATGTTGTTTTAAGAATCGCATATTGTAAACTACTAATTGTTTTCGTATATAATCGGGTCCTTTTATTAATTTTAATTCACTTTACATTCAGCCTTATCTTGGAAAGAATAAATACTAATGACAATTATTTATAAAAAGCCAATCAGTCTTAGTCCATATTAACTCGTTTTGTTTTATTTATATCAGCATAGTTGTGTATGGTCATGGTTATGATATCGCTTTCAATCGTTAGCTTAATTTTTTTTGCTGCTTTCATACTTTGTTTTTAGATTAGTCAACCAACTCATATTAAATTTATTAAATGCTTAACAACAACACTCAATATAATCTTCAAGAAATAGCTTTACATGATTTATGTTGTGGGGGTCTGGGCTTATCACCTTTAACATGCAATTTGTAACGACTTAAATTCATAAACATATTAAACAAGCATGGGAAAAAAATAAAAAAATATTTTACTTCTGTACTGTTTCCTTATCTTCAGCTTGCGGTTTTGGGTCTGAGCTTATCACCTTAAACTTGAAATGCTGATTTATAACAACAACAACAACACCGAAGTTTATGTAGCGACTTAAATCTATAAACATTCTGCTTGCTATGAAGCTTGAGCTTATCATCTTAAACTAAAAAATTTTTATTTATAACAACAACAACATTAACCGTCATACTTCAGCCAGCTTGAACAATCATACCCCCTTCTAGCTATCCCTCCGTCCGTCCATCCATCTGACCATCTGACCATCTGTCCGGCTGTTTGCCCATACATCTTCTATGCTTGCTTATCCCCCATTTATAACAACAACAACACGCTGCCAGTGTTGCCACCTCTGACCTAGCGGCCGGTCAAGTCGTTGAAGCGGAATCGTGTAGAGCACGGAATAAGGTGTTTCGAGAAAAACATTTATACCTGTTCTTCGGCCAACGTACTCTCTCGTCTAATACGCTATGACTCGTAAAATAAATTAGATAAGGAAATATCTTTTTGACTATATATTTTCATGATGAAAATTAAGCAAAAAAACAAAAACAAAAAAGAAGCAAGAAAAATTTAATGGGCAAAGCGGAATAAAAGTGGACCAGCCAGAAAAAATGTCCTTTCATCAAACACAAATATAGAACTTGATGACAGATTTGAATCTTGATTTTTGTTTTCAAAAAAGGCTGAAAGAATAAAGGAAAAAAATAAAATAAATATATTTTGTACAACGTTATAAAAATTTTATTTTTGTTCTTCTTAATCATATATCTTTTACAATTTAAAATCTTAAAAATAAACAGTTATTCTTAAGTAATATTATTCTACTCTATAATACTGAAATGACCCCACGGTAATGTCTCATTACTATTTGCTACCAAAAATTGCATTTAGCCTTCATGATAATAAGCGATTTTTGTTCTTCTTAATCATATATCTTTTTCAATTTAAAATCTTAAAAATAAACAGTTATTCTTAAGTAATATTATTCTACTCTATAATACTGAAATGACTCCACGGTAATGTCTCATTACTATTTGCTACCAAAAATCGCTTATTATCATGAGGGCTTAATGCAATTTTTGTTTGTATGATTGAGCTTACTTCATGTTTCCGCGACTGAATCAAATTTTGCTGAACTGTCTTTTCAACGTTGTTTTCAAGGCAATCAACATAGTCACTAAACGTTATTTTAGTCTTGACTATGTTTCTTTTTACACCTTTCGATTTTTTTGTTGAATCTTCACCCTCTACACGTATCGCATACATTTTTGCACGGAGCCCCACAAATTCAGTCATGATTCTACCATTATTCTCATCTTTCATGAGACCCAAAACTTTTTTATTGACTTGGGGAATATCCCACACGTTATTAATAGGATAGTCGCTTGTGTCAAAGTGTATAAAGCAATCGCGTTTGATGACCTCATACAAGTCTTTACAAGTCACCTCATAAATTAGTGAATCGGTATCAGTATAGCAAATGCTACAATCGGAACCAAATTGCGGAGCCATATAACCATAATGAAAATCATAAATGGTTGTTTTAGCTAAATCAAGGATGCACATACCAACATAAATGGGCTTATTGAAGTATATCTCAGTTTTATTGAGTTCAATTGCCACCAAATTTTCGCAAAATATTGTTGAGGCCTTAAACTCAGGCTTAGAAATAAGGGCTTCGGCACCATATCGACCTAACCAACTCGTCACCAATTTAACAACACTATGTTTACGAATGTTTTCCATAGTTTTCCCAAAGACAGCATTATTCATGAGTTTGAAAAGATTCTTCTCAAACTCATTTATAGCTGCTGTTCGAAGACTCGTGTTTAGATCGATATATGACTTCAACCATGCAGATTGTCTAAATTTCAAAATTTTGTGAATTTTAGATAGCCTTAATCCATATTTCAAAGCCTGCTTTAGATTTCTGTAGTGGATAATATATCTCACGCTACCACCCAAAGTTGCCAACAGTTTTTTCTGCTTTGATCCTGGAGGTGTAATATGATCAGGGCAAAAGGGGAGATCTTTATGGTAATCGTGGAGATTAATTGGATACTCTAAATCTACCTCGAGAATATATCCTACATCTGAATCGTCAGCTATGGCTTCAACATTAAAATTTTGAAAATCTGACAGCCAATGAAACTCACTGTGGGGGAGAAATTGAGACATGGCCCAACCATACTGATTATTAATGTCATAATACATTAAGAATTTGGATGGTTGAGCCTCATCGAAATCAGGCGTATACTTATTGTTGGCTTTCGAATAACGCTTAGTACACTGGCTAAGACCCCCACGAATACCTCGCTCTACAAACATGAGCATATCAATATCTGTCAATAGCTCAAGGGTTATATCAGTATGCTTAAGCATTGCATCCCATGTATAACCAGGTAGAGTGAAATAATGTGCGGGATCTAGGCCATAAGTTTTATGACAACTTGTGCGAAATTGTTCGAAAACATCTGATAATAGTAAAACGTCTGTTTTCAAATAAATATCTGAATATTCCCCCAAATTATTAATACTTAATTCAGTCCAGACTTTTTGTGCATGAGCATAATCCTCTGCGCTGATGTTTGTATCATTGAGTTGATTGTAGAAATGTGTAATATCGGGTAATGATGTTTCTGAAAATTTATCTACATCATCGCAGTAGTCATACGGAAAGACACCCTTACGTGTCAGCAAATTTAATTGTTCATCATTTAAATTGTTAAACTCCGATTTTAGAATATTGCAATTTGGTAGATGTGAGGCTAAAGTATCTAAGCTACTCGCCATGAATCTGAATGAGTCAATAAACCGATATTTTATTACATATTCGTCCAGTCGTTTTGTAAATGAAATGTAACGTTCTCTGTTTATTGGTAGAAGGTCAATACGTCCCTTTAAATCTGTGGCTAAATTTTTAAAAATGAAATGCGAGTCATAACCGGTGAGATTATGAAAAATTATGGGTATTGTGTGTGAGTCTTTGAAGTTTATGTTGCACCCCTTATGCGCTGGGCCTCGATAAACACCGGTAAGATGACAATGATCGCGTACCTTGACATTATCACCGGTGAAGGCTTTCTCACATATGTGACATGTGTTGGCGATCGTGAAACTTTGAACTTGCTCAACAGTCATGTCATCCATGGGTAGAGGGCAAAGAAAGACAGTTTCAACATCTTCAGCAAAATTATTAAGTTCCGAAACGAACCACGCAATACAATCTGCCCCACGATAGCTTTTATAAAACGATAGCGTGGGGTCATACGCACACTTAACATAAAAACCCACACTATATGGTATATGCTTCTGGTATGCATTTCCAACAATGGACTTTGCCAAAATGCACTCCAAATCGGCATATACCACAAATGGGGTCATAATCTTATTTTTAAAATTTTTAAAGCAAACCTCCTTCTCAGCTTCTGTAGGCATCCTTATTTTACAGTTGTTTAGTCTGCTGCAGTCCTCGGTGTGCTGCTCCAACTTGAGTGCTGAGTGGAAGTAGTGCAAACATCTATCGCAAAAATATTTGGCTTCACGATGTGCTGATACTTGCATGGACAAAAGCCGTGAAAGACTTTTTATCCACACATAATGGTATGTGATTGGAACATCATCATCATTGCTGCTACCATTTCCATTATCAGCGATATTGTTGTTATCATTATTACAATCATCAGCTTCATTCTGATATCTGCTCTGCACCATCAGGAGATTTATATGACATACCATTTTATTTTTTGTCAAATATGCTGGCAGCACTGTAAATTTGTTTCTGTTTTTACGCAGAATGTATACATTAATTGAGATGTTGTTTTGCATCTCAAATCTCGGGATCTGCCGCATCGTCATTGGAAATACTATATTTGACAAATTTAGTATATCACGATAATTTGGGTACATTGACATGCGATCCGTATGCACATTCGCTGGATGCAGAGCAGATATGATTGCCCAAGCAAAACATGCGTTGTCATCATTTTTCACATTAACGCATGCTTTCTTGTTATAAATCTGTGGTGGTAGCGGGATATATGACGATCCTAGCTGTGGCGTGTATTTGTTGATGTTCACTGCCAAGTTAACAACTGCAGCCAACGCCCATCCACTATCCCGTTCTTGGAACTCTTCCAGCTTTTTCAAAATTGCATTTTGAACATGTTCAAAAAACCAAGCTCTAATATCCGTTTCCCGGTAAATAGCAACATTTTTCGTGTTCATGAATTTCAATTCACTAATTTCCTCATTAGCTCTAGTAACTCGAAATTCGCCACAAAATATTGTATTTACCTTAAGAGACGTAAATTTCACTAAGGATTTTTTAACGGTGCGCTGGAAGAGATCTAGACAATCTGCCAAGAAATTCTGGGGATCTTTATGCGTCAAATTAATTATGACGCCGGTACGTACTCTGAAAATTAAAATATGGGTTAAATTAATATATTATATTAAATCGAAATATGTAATATAGTAATAAAATTATTTAAAAATTAAGCTTACCGTCCACCAAATGTTGACTCGATTTCTTCCCACCGAATTCGAATGGAGGCCCAATCCGCTCTGTTGCCCGTTCGGGAAAGACCTGCACCAGTACAAGCGTTGAGCTTCTTCAACTGCGTGCGATAACCTTGAATAAGTCCTATTCCGCATGTAGCACTCTGCTTTGTTCCAACAGTTGTTGCCCATCGTAAAATACCCCGAAGGGTAATAAGGAGCGATGAGCACTCTTTTATACTTGGCATAACCATCTCCCGATTTTTATGCGCATTTTCACACAATGCTTTTGCAATTTTTAAAATTTTGTTGACGCGTGCACTCATTTTAAAATTTAGGAATTACTAATAAATAAATCTTCACGAAACGTTTAAATATTTTATGTTGCTGATCAAATATTGAATGAGCTAAAAACTCTCGATTCAATTATTTATATATATTTATGGGTTCAAATAATAAATTTTTCTTAAATACTTATCGTCAATTTTAACAACAACATAGCACTTCAACCACCTAACCCCATTCCATCAGCTTAGAATAATTAGTCTACATATAGTATATATCCTCTCAACTTAGGCTCTTATGAGCTCATACGTTTCATGCTTAACTCCAATTTCAATATCATACGTTTCATGCTTATTTCTAATTTCGATGACAAATATTAAAAATCTTTGAGACTTAATCTACAAGCATGAATGAGATATTAAATGTTCTCCAAAGCCAATATATGATGAGAGCATTATAAAAAATGAATACCATAGCTACTCACCTAAAGCTCTCAGCAAAATAATATGAATAGATTGAGAGGGTATCGTAAATTAATTGATTGCTACTACTGCGGTAGCAACTCGCACTTAGAGGAGAAGTGTAAGAAGAAGAAGGATGACCAAAAGTTGACAAAATGGGCAAAGGAGCAAAAAGATACTAAAAAATACGATTGTTAAAGGAGTAAAAAGATGCAGAAACAGAAGAAGAAGAAGAAGAAGAAGAAGAAGAAGAAGAAGAAGAAGAAGAAGAAGAATAAAATAGAGCAAAATTATACTCAAAGCTGAATGGTTAAATCAATTACTTTTTATGTATGTAATTATTGCTTTTATACATGTAATTATCAAACTTTAAATATAACAAATCAATAAAAGAACAATAATGATTCATATATAAATCAACTCGTTTTGTTTTATTTATATCAGCATAGTTGAGTATGGTCATGGCTGTGATATCACTTTCAATCGTTAGCTTAATTTATTTTGCTGCTTTCATGCTTTGTTTTTATATAAGTCAACCAACTCATATTAAATTTATTAAAATGCATAAAAACTACACTCTTTACTTCTGTACTGTTTCCTTATCTTCAGCTTGCGGTTTTGGGTCTGGGCTTATCACCTTAAACTTGAAATGCTGATTTATAACAACAACAACAACAACAACACCAAAGTTTATGTAGCGACTTAAATCCATAAACATTCTGCTTGCTATGAAGCTTGGGCTTATCACCTTCTAGCTATCCCTCCGTCCGTCCATCCATCTGACTATCTGTCCGACTGTCTGCCCAAACGTCTTCTATGCTTGCTTATCTCCCATTTATAATAACAACAACATCAGTCATCATACTTCAGCCATCCTACAAAAGTTCATATGTGTACATACATATACATATACATATACATATATATACATATATTCGTCCGTCCGTCCTACTTGCATGCTTATCTCCAATTTATAACAACAACAACAACACGCTTTAGCTACCCATCCATTCATCCATCTGACTATCTGTCCGACAGTCTGCCCATTCGTCTTCTATGTATGCTTATCTCCAAATTATAACAACAACAACGTCACTCATCATACTTCAGTCAGCTTGATCAATCATACCTCCATCTAGCTAGCTATCCGTCCGTCCATCCATCCATCTGACTATCTGTCTGACTGTCTGCCCATTCGTCTTCTATGCTTGCTTATCTCCCCCTTCAGCTAGTTTGATCAATCATACCTCCATCTAGCTAGCTATCCGTCCGTCCGTCCATCCATCTGACTATCTGACTGACTGTCTACCCATTCGTCTTCTATGCTTGCTTATCTCCCACTTCAGCTAGTTTGATCAATCATACCTCCATCTAGCTAGCTATCCGTCCGTCCGTCCATCCATCTGACTATCTGACTGACTGTCTGCCCATTCGTCTTCTATGCTTGCTTTCTCTCCAATTTCAATTACTTCTAGAATGTTCTAGAATGTTCTAGAAGGTTCTAGAAGCTTCTAGAACATATGTCATAGCCCATCTTGCTATCAATCCATCTGTCCGTCCATCTTGCATGCTTATCTCCAATTTCAATTACTTCTAGAATGTTCTAGAATGTTCTAGAAGGTTCTAGAAGCTTCGAGAACGTATTTCATAGCCCATCTGGCTATCGATACGTCCGTCCGTTCATATTGTGTGCTTATCTCCAATTTCAATTACTTCTAGAATGTTCTAGAATGTTCTAGAAGGTTCTAGAAGGTTCTAGAAGCTTCTAGAACATATGTCATAGCCCATCTGGCTATCAATCCATCCGTCCGTCCATCTTGTGTGCTTATCTCCAATTTATAGCAGCAGCACGCTTCAACCGTTCTACTTCAGCTAGCTTGACCGATCATACCCCCTAGCTATCCCTCCATCCGCACATCTTGCATGCTTATCACCAATTTGCAACAACAACAACACGCTTCAGCCACCCTACTATCGGCTAACTTGACCGATCGTACTACGCCGACTGCGCTGCACCTCACAATTTTGTGAATTTTGAGGCCCATAAGAAAATACACGCGTTTTTGGTCCAGAATCCCCATAGCATATCTACTAAAATGTATTTTCTACCTCAAAAGTAGAAAAAATTCACAATTCTCAAAGATGGCATAAACAAGTTTTTGGATGCAACATTTTTTGGAGAAACAATTCTCAAAGATGGCATAAACAAGTTTTTAGATGCAACATTTTTTGGAGAAACTATAACGTCATTAATTACCATTTTGCTCAATATCCCTTGAAATAGAAATTGTTGTTCACCTCTTGCACCTTACCAACTTAAAATGGCGTATGGAGCACATACAATAAATACGCGGACGACGAGTTGCCACTGTTGACCCAACTTAATGCAGCAAATATAAACAGACAAACAAAATGTCAAATACCAGTGACATCTTGGATTTTAGTAATATATTTTGACTTTACCTCAAAGAAAAGACTCCAGAATGAGGGTTGTTTTTTATCTTTTCAGACTTTTTTGTTAAAAACCAAATAATTAGAAGATTTTCATTTGATAGTTCTTCTATGCCAAAAAACTTCTATGGCAAAGCTTCGGCAAAAGCCATTACGTCCGAAATGTCGGCTTTTTGGCCTCAGTGTGCCCATAGTGTGGCCTACCTTGGGTTAAGTTAGGTAAGGTTAAGGTGGCGGTCGGTCTTTTTTAGACCAGCCCACTAAGACCAAACTATTGATCCATTGTTATACCAGAGAATGGAAAAAGGGAGTTATCAAGTGAAACTTGTGTGAAGGATGTTTTTAGTGTGGCAGAAGCTATAGAAACATGTGTAGAGAAATCTGAAGCAAATGTTATACCTTGACCTCAGTCAAATCAAGTTACTAAGCATTCCTCTCCGCAAACTTTTCCTACCACCACCAACTTTTCGTCATAAATTCATGTGTTTTAAACAGGGTTCGCATTTGCTCATTCATGATCTGCTCATTTCTGCTTCTATTCATTCATTTAAGAATATGAAGAAAAATCAAAGTGAAAAGCTCGTTTTTGTGAAGAGATGAGCTGATTTTTTTTTTTGTTCATGAACTGAAGAAGAGCAAACTAGTTTGTGAACAAGAACATTTTTTACTCTTTTGAAGAGACTGTTGCTATTCATCTGTTCTTCAATGTTTCACTTGTCGTTCGTTGGCTCTTCATTTGTTCATGAAATTTTTCATGAAGTGGTGAAGGCAACGGATGATACTCTCGTTCGTTTCGTTTAATTTTGTTTTTTAGATACACACAACGTTTGCATGCTGTTTTGTATTGAAGCGAGGTATTGAAATGGCTTGAATGTTTGTGTGTATGCATGTTAAGCAGCGTGGCAACAAGAATGCAAGAATGCAATATTGGGGGTTACAAATTCCACCTGTACGGTAAAAAAATTGAGAAATATGTATACCAAGTACAAAAATGTTTTTTCACAAAAATAGCAGGCGATGGAAAAATTTATGTATAAACTTAAAACATTTAATGAAACAAATTAATTCATGTTATTTTTTTTTTGACAAGAAAAAAATTCACATAACCCATTTTATTTTTTTTTTAAGTAAGAGGTAATTATGATTAACATTCTTTTTTTTTCATAAACATAACATTTTAGTTTTTCGCTCTTTATTTATTGTTCTATAATTATAATTTCAAACTCTTAAAAAAACATATTATTAGGTGGCAACCCTAATATTTCAAAATTACATAATTTTTAAATTCTAACCACGGATTTGGATTCAGCGACCCATTTTTAGTGTGCCATTTTTTTTTGCCGGCCACGAATTCGTAAAAATTAAAAAAATAAGGTGGGAACCCTATCACCTAACTTGAATTTTAAAATTCTGACTTCAGATTCGAAATTAGCGACCTCCTAACACTGATAACTGACGTTTAAAACTCGTCAAAATACATATTATTAGGTGGCTACATATTTCTAAATTTTTTACCCTACAGGTGGAATTTGTAACCCCCAAAATAGAAAAGGTAATTTTTTTTGCTATCAACCATCATATGAGCCACTGTGCATGCGTATCAAAAACAAAGCTGTGGCTGTTTATTAAACTTTTCATAGAATCCCACAATGCTCTGTTATTGCATTCTTGTTGCCACGCTGCTTAACATACATACACACAAACACTCAAGCCATTTCAATGCCTCGCTTCAATACAAAACAGCGTGCACACGTTGTGTGTATCTAAAACAGAGGTCGGCAAAACTCAAACTGAGTGTGTGTTGGTGAGAGCAAATATTCTGCAGTGAAAAAATTTATGCTGCATATGATTTTAAAATTTGTACACTTGCACACAAAAGTGATTTAATGAAACTATTTCAAACATACTATGGCAAAGGTATGTTATTAGTAAGTTCAGAAATGTTAATTTTGTTATCGCAGTTTCTTATTAAAAGAATGCTTTTTAGAGGAGAATTAGTTAATCTATTTCGCTGCTTTGAGCATATGAATTTCAGGTCGGAAAAAATTTGTTCACAAAGGTAGGTGGAAGGATAAAAAGCTAACAGTTTGTAAGAAACTGCTTTTAGTTTTGGGTAAAAGCTGCCATCAATGGTTTTCCAGAATTCTACAATATGCTGTTCATCGATCATTTCTATTTCGGTTCGGAGAATTATCAATTCAGATTGAATCTGGAATTCATACTTCGTTACATCACATTTTAAAGGATTTTCAAATAAATTAAATAACGGCTGCATTTCTTCAAAGTCTTTAAATCTCTTTTCAAAATTATTTATAAGGGTTTCTATTATGTCAATGTGTTCATTCTTTTGTTCGCTTGTAATATTTTCAAAAAATGATGCTCTTGGGAAACTTGAATAATTTTCTTCTTGAATATTAGCTAAAAGTAAAAATAGTGTTGTTTTGAATTCAAAAATGCTATTGTATGAATTGTAAACAGTCTTATTTTTTCCTTGAAGCTGAAGGTTTAGCTTATTTACGAAATTGGTTATGTCTGTTAAAAATGCAAAATCCAAATTAAAGCTATTGTCTTGTAAAGCATCTATTAAATGTTCAGTATTATCTATTTTTTCGATTTTCAAAAACTGCATTACTTTATCCCTTAGATCGTAAAGCCTGGAAAGGCAATCGCCACGACTGAGCCACCTTACTTCTGTGAACATTTTCAGGTCATAATGTTCGGCGTCGGTATTTTTAAGAAATTGAACAAATTTCCTATGGGTTAGAGAATGATGTCCTCCTCTTATTGTGTTAATAATTTTCTCTGCTGTTTTCATGGCAGGAAATGTGCTCAAAAACTTTGAAGCAAGTGCAACCTGGTGGATGATGCAATGAATAGATGACATTTCGATCCCGTGCTTTATCAATTGACCCACAAATCCATCATTTCTACCAACCATAACGCTAGCACCATCCGTACACACTCCAATTAATTTACTCATATCTAATTTGGAGAAAACGTTTTCATTTAGAATATCAAACAAAATTTTTCCCGTAACATTTCCATGTAATGTTTCCATGGAGATCTACATGGTTGATTCAAAAACTACGTAATCAGAACTTACACTTCGGATGCAAATTACTAATTGACACAGATCGTTAATATCAGTGCTCTCATCTAATGATATGGAAAAATATTTGCAGTTATTCACCGTTTTCAAAATTTCAAACTCAATAGAGTGAGCTACTTGTTCTATACGTCGAGCTATGGTTCTCGCGGACAAGGGAATGGATTGAACAACATCAGTTTTATAATTTATTTTATTCAAAATATCAGTGCAAATGTTCTTAATAAAAGTTCCGTCAGTAAAAGGTCTGCCATGTTTTCCTATATGAAGAGATATTATGGTTGACAATGTCACTTTAAGTTTCTTTTGGGTTTCCAGATGGTTCATTTCATTATCTGTTGCTTCCATATCAGAAAGCCATAACTTGAATTTTTGTAACACAGAATCTCTTTTTTCCCTAAAAATCCTATATTTTTCAACTCTATTCAATTTAGTTAATTCATTATGAGAATGTTCATAATGCCTTTTAAAAGCGTCTTCGCGTGGACTTTTGAATGCTGTGTAACAAATTAAGCATTGCATTTCATTAAAGGCATTCCTAAATAAGAAAAATTTTTTGCATATATTTTCAGCTTCCATTTTGCGCACGATGTTCTCACTTCGGTGGCTCAAAGGCGAATGAACAAAATAACATATTTTGCGCTGTGTGGTTGAACGAAAGAGTGCAAAATACGAAAGAGCGTAAGCGTCTGTGTGAATTGGTTTTCCACAATTGTGGTATGGAGTGCCGATCTATGATCTAAAAACAAAATTAAACGAAACGAACGAGAGTATCATCCGTTGCCTTCACCACTTCGTGAAAATTCATGAAAAAATGAAGAGCCAACGAACGACAAGTGAAACATTGAAGAAGAGATGAATAGCAACAGTTTATTCGAAAGAGTAAAAATGTTCTTGTTCACAAACTGGTTTGCTCTTCTTCAGTTCATGAACAAAAAAAATCTGCTCATCTCTTCACAAAAATGAATATGAGTAGATTTTTTTTTGAGCAAAAAATTCCTTCATATTCATGAAGCTTCATGAGTGAGCAAATACGAACCCTGGTTTTAAACCCCTGAGCGACAGTTAAGCGCGCTACCACTAAACCTTACATAGGGTTACCTAATGGAATCTTAAAGGAGGACATGTCCTCCTATTTCATTAAACATTAAATATCCCCTATTGTAAGTCCCAAATACTCTCCTTTTTTACATTTTAAAAATCTTTTGTTTCTTTTTGCAAGAGTTTTTTTTCTCCGTGTGCAATACTCCTTTTTATTGTTATCCTTACTTTTTTCTTGCCTTTTCGAACACTCCCATTATGAACGATTTTGTGATTTATATTTGACAATTTTTCATATTTTGACAATTTGGCAACATTTTGGAGTAACATTTTTTTATCGCGTGTACGAAACACTTTTGTTTGCTTACATTTATGATATGTTAAATGTTTGTTTTCTTTATAAAATGCGTTGTGACAAGGGCTAAGCGAGGGGAGGAAGGGGAGGCCGTGGCACCCCCTAAACTTAAGAAAAAATTTTTTAGTGTTAAAGTTAGAAATTCAAAACAGTTTTTCTCATTAACTAATTAGCATGAAAGTTTTTAATATTTATTTATTATAATAATTTAATTAATTTTTTATTACAAACTTAGGTCTGACACATATTATTTGGTAAAAAAGTTTATGAAAATTTTTAATTGAAATTGGTTGGTAACTCTGACATATATGTATATTGCATCTGAGCTGCACAATTCGTTAGTCGATTTTTCACCAGCACTAACGTTCGTTGTCATAACTAACGAAACCAAATCAGCTGTTTAAAATGAAATTTCTGTGCATTTTTTAATTTATTTATAGATGGAAATTGAAGAAAGTTTTTTGGCCGTAAGTTTATATTAAGTTACTGCAAATTATAAGGTCTATGTTTATTTTTTAATCAATATCCTTTAGTCAAGAACAATTTAGAAAAATTGAGTGACAATGAGAGCAGAATGGAAGAGGATGATGAGTTGCTTGCACCCACTTGCGAGTTTTTAATTACAAAAGAATCTATCTACGTCTGCTTCTTCTAGCACATGCAATAGTGACAGTTTCTGTGAACACGACTTGAGCAGGTGGTTTCATCTCAGTACATCTTATGAGTACATCTCAGAAATAGCAAATGCTCAAATACCCTTGGGTTCCTCCTCAAATCAACTGGCTTAAAGAGGACACGATTGGACCCAAACTGAAATTTTTTCACAATTTTCTACAAACCTATGCGCCGTGGTTAATATACTCAAAAAAATTAAAAGTTGCACTTTGTTTGTACTGTTCCTTCTTTCCACCTTAAAACGTTTAAGCCGTTTTGGGATCACTCGTCATAAAGCCTTTCACAAAATATAAAAATGTGCATGAGTACTGCAGAAGCCAAGTCAATGGAATATAGGATCAGCAGAAGCAGCTTACGTATTAATTACCGACCTGCTTGTTGATGTAATGATGCAGTCTAGTCACAAGAAATTACTGGAACAAAATCGAAAGGTTTTAGTTTTTTGTGAATCTCACGATTGCCAGTTCGTGGAAAAACCAATCCTCCAACCATACAGTTTAGTAAATACTGCCTCACGCAAAAATTAAAATCAGCTTACAATCCATCCAGCAACATCACCTTTCGAATATTTTTTTTTTAAAAAAGATCAAAGAACCAAGGCATGCGCCTTATACAAACAAGGTTTGGTCTTTGACCTGAAAGGAAAGGGATAGATTTATTAAGAGGAATTGATTGGAACCATACGTGAATTATTGATTAGGCGAAACAACCGTGAAAGACAATTTGAATTGCTTTTAACTGAGGCTAGTGTTATGCCTTAACCTCGACATGCATTTCCAGCCCTTAGTTGTTCCAGTCCTTTAATTCCACATTTTCCATAAATTAGTTGTGGATTTTTAGTTTTCCATAATTCTTAAATGTAGGAAAGAAAACAAAGAAAGTGAAAATAACCATTCCCGAGCCCAGATTCGAACCAGGGACCTCTGGGTTGATAGTCTAGCGCATTCTCCACTAGACTACAAAGGCCGACAATATTGGAAGGTATCGCTGTTCATACCATATCTCGACTTATTAAAATCATCCTTACAATGGCGTTTTTATTCCTTTAAAGCGAGCACAGAAATTTGATGCAAGAGAAAAAAAGAGAAGCAGAATGAGGTTTTTTAAATTGCTGTGCTGAAGATCGCGCCAATGAATACTTTGATTTCCGCTTTTGTTAAATAGCGTTTAATTAAATTTCGTTTCCAATTTTATTTTAAAATTTAATTTTATTTATCAGCTACATGAAACAAAGTGTAGCTGATCAGCCCATTCGTTGTGATGAAAAAAGAGTCGTCTAAAAGAAAATTTAAATTAAGTGATATTTTAAAAAAACAAATATCCTTGTTTTGATACTGGCCACGACAAATATGATTCTAAGTGTTTAAATTACTCACGTAGATATAAACAATAAAGGCATCACTGTATTGGAGCGCCACTTCCAGACGTAGCATAAAATGATGGTCCATCAATCATCTTTGGTACAAGTCACAGTCATACAAATCGATGGACTAAATTTATACGCGAATTTTTTCTAATTCCAAAATAAGTCAATCTACTAAGTGCTAGAACAGAAAAGGAAGCTATAATAAGCTATGTTGTATCACCACATTCTATCAAACTCGTGCTGCAGAGCCCTAGAAATAGTGCATGCGTCTCCGTTGCGACTGATCCAAGCAATGAGCCAACAATAATATTTTTGATATTGATTCAACACACATATGTAGTAGACTAATGTGACCAACATTTTCAAAACAAAAAGAAGTACACGCATAGACTTATTTACTAAAAAGAAGTACAAAAGAAGTAAATAAAATAAATATAGAAGTACAAAAAAGAAGTACACCCACAACAAGAAGTTTTATATATTAGAGATTACAAACAAGATCCAGCTTACAATTCATTGCTTATTAAGGTAGTTGTCCAGTGTGACGGATTGCAGAAATCAATTTCTTTTACATTTTTCGCAATAATATAAAAAAATTAAATCTTAAAAATATACTCTAAAAGTTTCAGGCCGAAATTTAAAATATTTTGAAAGTTACAATCAATTTTTCAATTATAACTTATTATTTAACAAATAAAAAAATTAGATTTTACAAATTTTTTGTTCACAAGTCCGGCATTTTTTATTTTTTTTTTTTAAATATACATATTACAGGTAAGTGCACTACAATTAAACCTGCAGAACGATATTCTTTTAGACTTTTTTTTCAGATGAATACGTAAGGCTGGGTGCTTCCTCCAAAGAACACACCTTTTTTCTAGGACTCTACTTTTATATAAATAATTATAAACAAATGAATGTAAAATTTAATCAAAGAAAATTTTTTTGTCAGGTTAAGATACCAATTAAAACTTATTAAAATTTTAAAACGATAACATTTTATTTTCTTATTTAAAAAATTTATGAAAAAAGACTAAATTTTGGTGGTGACAATGGGATCCTACCCAGTGTGACCAGAAGATTTTTAAAAAAATATGCTTTTTGTTAAAAAAAAATATGCTAAATATTCCACTTTCAATTTTTATATTCCACAAAAATATTCCACTTTCAATTTCAAAGATATATATCTAAATAAGACTAAATATGCATATAAAAGAAACACAGAAGCAAGTTTAAAAACATTTATTTGATTACTATCACACTTATATTTATAAAACATAAGTTAATATTAAATAAATTATATTAATAAGACGTAAACAAAGCATATATCAGTTGATTTGTACTTTACAAAAATCTTTTCAAGAATTATATTCTCTTAAAAATAGTCAAATACTTTTCTCACAGAGACAACTTCATTTTTAAGTCAGAAACATATAGGTGTATTACATATTGTCACCTAAAATATAAAAACCCCAACAAAATTTTTAATTTTTTGTAAGAGAAGCCAAAAACGTTTTTAAATGGGACATATTTTAGATTTAAAAGCCGTTTTTTGGACAAATACCTAAAAATAACTACTTAATAAACGAAATTATGAACAAAATATCACTTTACAATCTACTATATGTGCTATTTTAAAACGTTTTAGCTTCTACTATAAAAAATTATGAACGTTGTTATGGTTTTTTTAATATTAAGTAACGATATACAATATACAAAATTAAAATTCAGGCACATCTTCGAGATCAATACTTAAATTGTTGCTTGTATTATTATCATAGAAGTTCGCATTTCTAAATTTTTTTATTAAGCTATCTGGTATTTAATAGGTATTACAACACTTTTTTTAAACATGTAGCCATGTTTTTACATTCAACAAATTACTTAAGAGTTTTTCTTGCATTCTATTTCGAATTTTCGTTTTAATAAGATTCATATAACTAAAAATTTTCTCAACCTCAGCATTGCTAAATGGTAAACTATGCGAGGAAAGCACAAATTTTGATAAATCTTCTTCAGATTCCCAACTTTGATCAATAACTTTTTTCTGCTTTGTTGCTTTGAATCCACTTTTAAAAATAGTTAAAAGAAATAAATATTGTTTGCAATAATAGGGATATTCACGATGTGGTGCATTTGTGATAAATTTTTGCAAAATTTACAATACTGAACTTCTGTTGGGAAATATTAATTTAAATCATAATTTAACTAAAGGAAATTATACAAAAATTGAAATGAAAGAATAAATTATATTAATTTTTATTAAATAAACTCACAGCGTAGCCGGTAGCTTGCTATATGCTGAGTAGAAATGCTTGTACAATCATCTGATCTAATACGCAACGAAAATTACACAGAATACAATAATGTTCCATCGTTGCATTTTTTCCACAGGGTTGTATTTTGAAAACTGTGCATTTTGTTTTTGTTATATTACAAAATTTACTACAAATATAAAATTTATCAAAAGTGCACAATACAAGGGGAAATACAACACATCGTGAATACCCCTTATGTTGTCTTAAGTATATTCATTACTGCTGTAACATAATACATAAAAAATCCAACCAAACAAACATATAAGCAAATTTACTTCACTTTTTAAGCTGCGTGAAGTTATTAAATGAATTGCAATAAAATTGACAACGAAGAAGTTAAACACAAAACGAATTCCTTATGCTGCGTTTCACAAGGTGGTTTGGAGACGAAAAAATATAAAATGTCGATAGCCAAAAATATTGACATTTTTATTGCAATTTTTCTTAATTTTAAAAAATATAGGAATACGCAAAATATTCCACTTTTTATGCTGCATATTTTTATAAAAAAAATATGCTTCCCGAAGGTAAAATATGCCAAAGTGGAATATAATATTCCACTCTGGTCACACTGATCCTACCTTAAAATAAATTAATTTTATGAAATACTTTTTTTATTTAAAATCAAGGGTTTTTTCTTAGCTGCCTGAGAACTTAAAATAATAATACAAGACAGAAATATTGTTGGAATGAATATTTTATTATTATAATCTCATAGATAATTTCATTACATTTATTTTTTAAATATGATTTTTAGCATATATTAGCCGCGGCTACAAGTTACATAGTCCATTTGATCAGTCCAATTTTTCACTACGTTTTCCAATTCATCTGGCCGTATGGCGTCAATGGTGGCTTGAATACGGCTTCAAGAGTTGTTAGTTTGTTGGAATAAACCAATTACGTAACATAGCCCCATAAAAAGTAATAGCGAGGCGTTAAGTCGCACGATTGAGGAGGCCAGATAACAGTGCCATTTCTGGAAATAAAGTTGTCACCAAATTGATTTTGCAATAAATTGATGGTTAAGTGCTCTGTATGGCAAGTTGCGCCGTCTTGTTTTAACGAAATGTCGTCGAAACAAATAATCAGTCAGCGTGGCTCGATAGCGCTCGCCATTCACCGTAACGGCATCTCCTTCCTCATTTCGAAAGAAATAAGAACGGATGATGCCGCCATTGTGTGAACCGCTCCAAACAGTAAATTTTAATAGATGTAATAATGATTCGTTAATGGCTTGAGGATTGTCTTCGCTCCATATACGGCAATTTTGCTTATTGACGAAGCCATTTAACCAAAAATGAGCTTCATCACTATACACAATTCTTCGGTAATAATGCTTACGTGAACTTCGCGAACAGATTTATTTTTTCAAAGTAAATTTCCACAATTTTCACATGTTCCTCACACGTAATCCTTATGCCCATATTACACGATGTCCGTTTGCTCGGTGCACAAATAATGTTGTTGCTGAACAGAAGCAGAGAGAATATATAAATGAGAGATTTCATCGAAACATTAACAGAACGTTAACATAAATCCAACGATCCGATTATTAATACGGTTCGAACAATTGGTTGCCAGCGTGTGCTGCTAGCAACACAGGCTCTGCCAGCAGAGACGAAAAGAAAAAAAACCACCACCAAATGCGAGACAAGCAACAACGAAAAACAAAACAAACACTCCAATTGAATTTTATGAATGAATTGGAAAAAAATTGATAAACAATTTGTACTGCTACTTATTGGTATGTTTGTGTGTTTATGCAGAATTTGTTTTGTTCTTTGCTTGGCGTTGTTGTTATGCTCTATTTATGCTTTTGATCCTGTTTCAGATATTTTTCTTGTTTGGCTGAACTGAAATAAAAGAAATTGGCCAAATTTTAAAAATTTTGGCCAAATCTGAACTTAGCCAAATATGAAACGAGTGAATGTCATTATGGCTCAACAAATTATTTCAATGAGCGAAATAGCGAATATATATTATATTTATCTATGTTATATATTTTATCTTTCTATATATATATATTTTAATATTTTATCTATATATATATTTTATCCATGTTTTGTAAAATTATAATTTATCTACAGTCTTCTGGCCATGCATTTGTATGAAAAATTAAAATTTTTCGAAAATTAAAATTATGACTTTTTAAAAACGAAACGTTTGCAATAAAAACCAGCATATATTCATATGAGTTCAATAGGAGTGCGCTAAATTACCGCGAGTTGATCTTTTTGTTGTAAATTGAAAAACATATGAAAATTTTTGGACTTTTTTCTCTATTTCTCTATTTTTGCACATAAAGCCTTATTTTGTGCATAAAACTGGTATGCACTTCGTTTGTTATTGAATTGTCCCTAAAGATGAGCTATATAACATAAAAATCGGATAAAATTAACAGAGTTTTGATATGTTAATTTTTGAAGTAATTTAATTTTTTTCTTATTTATTAAAAATAAATCTAAAAAATTGAAATTTGAAAAAATTGCAATAAACTGCTATTGAAATGTTTTCTGAAACAGCATTTCATAAAAAAACAAACAAATTATGTGATTACGTTGAATAACTTGGTCGTTATTAAATTTTTTACTAGAAGTGTAACTTATTGTAAATTTTGAGTTGGAGTACTTTTACAAAAAAAAATTCAAAAATTTAAAAATCCACGGTTGGCTAAAACATAGTCTTATGCTATTTCAGGCAAAAAATTACAAAAACCAAAATTCAAATAAAAAAGTTATAGCTGTTGAAACTTGATTTTTTTTTCAAAAATGCTTGAAGTGCTTTTTTGGCATTTCGAACACAAAAAAATTCATAAAAAATTGATATAAACATGTTTCTTATTGAAATGGCTTCAACAATACAAAAATAAATTTTCTGATTTTAGTTAGAAGAAATTTTGGAGTTCCAGGGCTGCCAACATATCAGACCCTGATTTTAAGGTAAAAAATATTAGAAATACCCCAAAAAACTACCAATTTTATTTTATGTTTGTGTGTCTATGCAGAACTTGCTTTGTTTTTTGCTTGACGTTGCTGTTATGCTCTATTTTTTGCTTTTTATCGTGTTTCAAATTTTTCTTGTTTGGTTACGCAGAGCTGAAATGAAAAAAATTTGCGATTTGTGCTGTTTCTTTACTTTCCCAAATATGAAATAAGTGAGTGTCGTTTAGGCTAAACAAATTAATTCAATATAAAAAATATTTTATCTAATAGGTATATAGATTCTATATACTCTATATTCTATTTATATATCTGTAAATTAAAATAATGTAAAATCAAAGAATAGATCATAATTAATTACAAAAATTAACTACAATTAATATAATAGGTATATTACCTACTATATATTTATATATTTCTAATTCAATTTGAAATTTTAAGCAAAAAAGGCAAAAAACCCAACACATACTTCTTGTTATATATTAAATATATTTATATTATATTCATTTATTTACCTATTAAAATTATCTTAAAAAAATTTTATATGCATTTTCTTTCCAATAAACATTTCTTTGGTTTATTTTTTTATTACATACATTTTAAATTATGTATATATTAAATTGATAACATCTTAAACTGGAAATATTTTTAGTAAAATTATTTAATTCATCTTATAAATTAAATATTTTATAATGGTAGTTTTGTGCTTATGCATATATTTGAGCATTTTAATTTTTTTTTATTAATTTGTTTGTAGCATTTTACAATATGATATCCACATATATGTATATATAATAAACATATTGAAAAATATTGAATTATCTGACATCCAACTTTTCATTTCTTCCATTTAACTTTGTTGTTTTTTTAAAAATAACATTTATAATTGAAATATGTATTGCATAATTATGTATATTAAGATTGATAACATCTTTAACAGTAAATCTTTTTTAGAAAACTTTAATTGAATCAATCTTATTAATTAAACATTATACAATCGTTTTTTTTTTGTTTATGCATATATAAATTTTGGCATTTGAATTATTTTTTTATATATTTATTTGTGGGCATTTCATAATATGATATCCACATATATGTATGTATTAATGTTCCTAATGAAAAATATTGCATTTTGCTGACTTAAGCAAAATTTGTAAAAATGATATACCCCTGGTTTTTTGATTATTATTGTTAATTTGAGGAAAAGCTTGGGGAATTCATTGCTTCAGCATCATCGGGACAATGCAACGGAAAGTTTTACAGTGAATGGTCGACTATATGCTTAAATTATTCTGATAGGAAAAATTTATGTGATAAAAATTTAATAAGGCGTCCTGTAGGTAGATATTGCAATAAAATCAAAAAGAACATATTAATTATTTAGAAATTATTAAGCTTTAAAATTACTATAGTTTATAGTTTAGTTATAGTTTAATTTTTACACTGCTCTCAATGTTATCCTTTGTTAATTATATCTTCTAGGAGCTTCAGATAAAATTTGCTTTGCTAAGAAGATTGAACCAAAAATATTGCAACTCTGTAACAACACTGATCCAAGAGAGAAATTAGTTATGTAACTATCCGCAATAGTTATATATAGATACACAATAGATATACAATAGATATATATAATAAATTATATATTTTCGTCATTTATATATATAAAGAAATAAAATAAATTAACTTTTTATAAAAAATTTAAGTAAACTGTTTTTTTTAATCCTTCGGACAATTTTTTATTAAAAAATATCCTAACTTTCATAACTTGCACACGATTTCTTTTTTTATTAAATAAATTACTTTTGATCTGTTTTTCGAATCCCGGTACTAATCCCGGGATCCCCGGATTCTTAATTAGTAATTCCAAAATTGCTTTTGAATACCGAAATTGGAACCCTTACACTACATAATTTATATTATAAAACAGAGAACAACTATATGAGGCGAGAATATGAGATGCACTTTGCAACTGGCGTGCCGACGTCAAGTACCGCGCGAGTTTATTTAATTTTGTTGCAATACTAATAATCATTTCTCCATCGATAAAAAATCATTTTCTATGTAAAATTTGATGGTTATGTTTAAGACACGCTAAGTGGTGGGTAAATTGGTTAACATTTATTTAGCGTATAACAATATGAAATTTTTCATAAAATTTTTTGAAACTTTTTTTCTTAAAACCCTTCAAATCCTCAAAATGAAACAAAAAGTTGTCTCTGGCTTAAACAGAACTTAAACAGAGTAGATGGAGTTTCCTTTGGGATAGTTTTATTGAGAATTTGAATTAGATCTTTAATAGTAATGGCAAGAGAAAAGATTTACTAAAAGGGGGATAGTAATTCATTTTTTATAGTAACTATTGTACTTCTTCTTCTATTTTTAATTTTAGCTTTTTCTAGTTTGAGATTATTTCAGTTTTATTTGTTTTTTGAGAGAAGCTTAATTCCCACTCTTCTTTTAATTTTAGGGTGGGGGTATCAGCCAGAACGTTTACAGGCAGGGAACTATTTATTATTTTATACAATTACAGTGTCTCTTCCAATATTGATTGGTATTTTTTTTGTTTATTCTCAAGAATTTACAATAAGTTTTCATCTTTTAAAATCTTTTAGATTTAGGGAAGAAATTCTGTATTTTTCTTTAATTTTCGCTTTTCTCGTTAAAATGCCAATGTTTCTTGTTCATCTTTGATTACCAAAAGTAATTTTTTTCGATATAGAAAAAAGTTCATAAAAGCCCGTATAAAAAAGTTCATGCAAATCAAAAATGTGGCGGTCAGAATGGTGTTCGGTTTGTTAAAGAATGACCCAAAATAATGATGAATAAGTACAAAACAACCAATATAAAATATTTAATTTATAAGATTAACTGAATTAAGTTTTACTAAAAAACATTTTCAGTTTAAGATATTAACAATTTGAATATATACGTACTTATGAAATATATACGTACTTAATATTATATAAAGTACTTATAAAATGTATGTAATAAAAATAATTACCCAAAGAAATGAAATTTTTTATTGAAAACAAAATGCATATAAAAAAATTTTTAAAATAATTTTTATAGGTAAATAAATAAATATACCATAATTATATTTAATATTTAACAACAAATATGTAGTGGGTTTTTTAAGTAGTGGACGTTTTTGCTTAAAATTGAACGTTGAATTAGAAAAATATAGATATAAAGTATGTGTGTAGTAGGGAAGTCAATTCCGGGATCCCGGACGATTTAAGCCTCTTTAAATCCCGGGATTGTCTTTCCGGTATCCCGGGATTTTTGAATAAAAAATTTCTGTTACAAATATTCATGTAAATGCAAACATTTCATTTTAAGTTGATATGAATATAGAATTAGAAAAACCTTTTATTGAGGCTGAAAAAGATTGTTAGAACGATGAGTGTGAATCACTGGTGCAAAGACTTTGCAAAGTTTTAGAAGAATCGCAACATCGGGAAGTCAAAATGGTCAGATATTCTGACTTATGAAATAATTTTTTTTTTTGTGGTGAAGGCAATCGTGATCGAAACTAACAAATTTCTTACGATTATCGTACAACTATTTCTACATCTAGCATAGAATCAGAACGGTGCTGTCATAAGCGGGTTACATTTGTAATAATATCCGAACAAAACTCTCCAATAAAAAATAAAACACGTGGATAAGCTTAATGATTACTTAAAAAATAATTAAAACAGTAAATTTTATTTTGAAAAGTTTTTTCAAAATTAATATGTCATAAACACAAAAAATCTTGAAGACGGTGTCCAACAAAAAAAGTGTTACATATAGTAATACCTTAAACTGTTCTGTATTTTATTTTTTTTATATTTGTTGTTCTTTAACCATTTCAATGGCTAAGCTGAATTCAGACCAAAATAATTTTTAAGAAACAGCACAAATCGCAAATTTTTCATTTCAGCTCTGCGTAACCAAACAAGAAAATTTGAAACACGATCAAAAGCATAAAATAGAGCATAACAACAACGTCAAGCAAAAAACAAAACAAATTCTGCATAGACACACAAACATAAAATAAAATTGGTTGGTTTTTGGGGTATTGTTAATTTTTTTATCCTTGAACCAGGGTCTGATATGTTGGCAGCCCTGGAACTCCAAAATTTCTTCTAACTAAAATCAGAAAATTTATTTTTGTATTTTTGAAGCCATTTCAATAAGAAACATGTTTATATCAATTTTTTATGAATTTTTTTGTGTTCGAAATGCCAAAAAAGCACTTCAAGCATTTTTGAAAAAAAAATCAAGTTTCAACAGCTATAACTTTTTTATTTGAATTTTGGTTTTTGTAATTTTTTGCCTGAAATAGCATAAGACTATGTTTTAGCCAACCGTGGATTTTTAAATTTTACATTTTTAAATTTTTGAATTTTTTTTTGTAAAAGTACTCCAACTCAAAATTTACAATAAGTTACACTTCTAGTAAAAAACTTAATAACGACCAAGTTATTCAACGTAATCACATAATTTGTTTGTTTTTCTATGAAATGCTGCTTCAGAAAACATTTCAATAGCAGTTTATTGCAATTTTTTCAAATTTTAATTTTTTTAGATTTATTTTTAATAAATAAGAAAAAAATTAAATTATTTCAAAAATTAACATATCAAAACTCTGTTAATTTTATCCGATTTTTATGTTATATAGCTCATCTTTAGGGACAATTCAATAACAAACGAAGTGCATACCAGTTTTATGCACAAAATAAGGCTTTATGTGCAAAAAATAGAGAAATAGAGAAAAAAGTCCAAAAATTTTCATATGTTTTTCAATTTACAACAAAAAGATCAACTCGCGGTAATTTAGCGCACTCCTATTGAACTCATATGAATACATGCTGGTTTTTATTGCAAACGTTTCGTTTTTAAAAAGTCATAATTTTAATTTTCGAAAAATTTTAATTTTTCATACAAATGCATGGCCAGAAGACTGTAGATAAATTATAATTTAACAAAACATGGATAAAATATATATAGATAAAATATTAAAATATATATATATAGAAAGATAAAATATATAACATAGATAAATATAATATATATTCGCTATTTCGCTCATTGAAATAATTTGTTGAGCCATAATGACATTCACTCGTTTCATATTTGGCTAAGTTCAGATTTGGCCAAAATATTTAAAATTTGGCCAATTTCTTTTATTTCAGTTCAGCCAAACAAGAAAAATATCTGAAACACGATCAAAAGCATAAAATAGAGCATAACAACAACGCCAAGCAAAGAACAAAACAAATTCTGCATAAACACACAAACATACCAATAAGTAGCAGTACAAATTGTTTATTAATTTTTTCCAATTCATTCATAAAATTCAATTGGAGTGTTTGTTTTGTTTTTCGTTGTTGCTTGTCTCGCATTTGGTGGTGGTTTTTTTATAAATCTCTCATTTATATATTCTCTCTGACAGAATCTCTCATTTATATATTCTCTCTGACATTCTCAACTGTCAAACCATAGACAACAACCATCGAAACTTCTCATTCAGCTAAAAATCACCCTTTATATCTAAGCACATATCGCGCCCGCATTAGATAACCGTCACAACTAAAAAATCACAAATTTTCCGAAGAGAAACTGTTGAGCCGTTGCAGAAGCAACGAAACTAACATAAAAACAGACATACTGAATTTTTCCAGTTAATGATAGTGATAGAAAATAAATTTTTGCAGTAGTCAGAGGTGTGTATTGTGAATTGATTTATGAAAAAAATTGTCAAAAATATGTCAAAAAGTAGTACAACAAGTAAAAATAAGTACTTTTAGCGTACTTTGATACAAGAAGTACAGCGAGCAAAAAAGAAGTAAAAAATTCCCAAAAGGAGTACGGTTGGTCACATTTAGTATGACCAAATGGCTATCACTTTCCCCTGCAAATGAACGGTTGTTAAAATTGTGTACTGCTCTTAAAGAATATTTTTTGTGTCAAGATCAGCCCCATACTTTTTAAAACATTTTTTGCGAATCCAAATTTAGAGACATATTACTTACTATTAATTAAATTAATCAGAAATAGTCATTTTTCAAAATAAAATTCATATTATTGAAGAAAAAGACAATTACGTTCTAGAAGTTTCAGAAAATTTGAGACAAATATGCAAAACCTGTTAACAGGTCAATTGTAGCTGCCATACGATCTTATCTTGACACCGATCAGTCCTGTTGGGATATATTTTGGGTTTTCTCCATATTTTGTGTTGTTTGACCAACAAATGGTTACCCATGGTTAAAACTACAGATTATTGAAAAGTTTAGATGAATTAGAAGAAGGTGAAGAAATTGACAGATCTGAAAGGTTTCAACTAATAAATCTAAGAAATACATATGAAAAGTGTAGGAAAAATTACAATCTGAGATCAGTTTCCTTAAATTCGATGCCAGGACAAATTACAGGCGAAATTTCGCTCTTAGCAATAAATCAATTAGCTTTAATGCTAAATTAGCTCATATTATCATTAAAGTGCGAGTGTTAGAAAAGGTTGGAAAGTGAGTCTAGTTTGGGTTCGCTGATTCTTCAGTGATCTGATTTTCATAGCTACAACAAATTAGCCACTGCTCTTTAAGTTTGATAAAAATCAATAAAAACTTGTAAATGATTGCTAGTTTAAATCATATATTTTAAAAACAAATTCTAGTTGTTTGGTAATGTAAAATCTTTTATTGAGCTTTAGGTCAAGGTAACAACAATTAATTGTTCTAACGAATCTTGCCAAAGAAACAACAACAACAACTTTTTCAATATGAAAAGGAAAAAATCACTAGCTGATTTAATTGCATTTTCGGCCCTGCTAAAGACTTCATCAGAAATCTTTGTGATACGCCGCGCAAGCGCGCATTAGCGCAGTGCACCACAGAGGCGATGAGATTTTAAGTGTCAATTTCTCAGTTTTTCTGCCATTTCATATTTTCATTTTTGTTGTTGTATTTTTGCTTTACTTTAGTCTTTATACTTATGTTATTATTATGGAGTCCAATCTGTTGGAAATCTTCCCCTAACAAAGCATGGTTACTGAAGTTATTTTTAGATTTTGTTGATATATGTTCAGCCTGTTTCTGTTTGGTCGTGCTCTACCGTTTGATTAAAGTTTTTTCTAAATGCCCTTGTTATTTATTATGCTGATTTTATATGATTTAAATATAAATTCTAAATATATGATAGTTTAAATCATACTTGACTTTAAATACAAATTCTAGTTGTTTGTATGCCTTTTTTTCAATCAGCTAGTGATTTTTTCCTTTTCATATTGAAAAAACGTTGTTGTTGTTTCTTTGGAAAGATCCGTTATAACAATTAATTATTCTAACCTTGACCTAAAGCTCAAAAAACGATTTTAAACTATCAAACAACTGGAATTTGCATTTAAAATCAAGTATGATTTAAACTATCAAACATTTAGAATTTGTATTTAAATCATATAAAATCAGCATAATAAATACCAAGGTCATTTAGAAAAAACTTGAATCAATAAAAACATTTAGTTTTTACTCAGCCCACGGATTACGATGCGACCGAATATAATGCCGTATTATAAATTTCGATACAACCCCTTTTCTTAGTGCATCGTTTTGATTCACTAATTCAGATTAACTTATTTTGCAGAACTTTTGGAACACCTGCTGTGTCCAAACATTAATTGTTTTGGGTTTTGTGTTGGGGTATGTCGGGCAGAGCTCAACAAAAACACCCAGAAGCAGACAACCAAAAAACAATTCGCAACAGAAAACAACGATTTTATCGAAAAACAGATAAAAAAATAGCACAAACTATTCATGATAAAAACAAATTATTGACGAAAACTTCTATAGCACCGAGCACCGGTAGACTTCGCGATCAAAGTAATTGAGATGAAATGGAACTTGATTAAAAATCATATTAACACAAATAAAAGTATATTTAAGTACATCTTAAAATTCTGCATCAAGGATAAGAGATATTTTAAATATGACAATGGGGATGCCAATGGGGTCACCCTTGTTGCCAGTTATTGCAGACATAATCATGGAAGAACTTTTAGATACCTGTCTGGACCAACTACACGAAGAACCAAGATTGATGACTAAATATGTAGACGAGTTATTTGGAATTATAAAAGCAGACAAAATTGATGAAACTTTAAACATTTTAAACAAATTCCATGAGAATATAAAATTTACCACAGAAGAAGAGAATGAAGGAGAACTAACATACTTAGACACCTTGGTTATAAATAAAGACAATAAATTAAAACTTAGCTGGTATCATTAACATACGGCTTTAGGATGTCTCATAAATTACACATTAAAACATCCGAAAAGAATAATAATGAACTCGGCGAACAATTTCATAAGAAAAGTAAGCGACCAAGAATAATAACTGATCAAGGTGTGACTACAGATCCATGCAAATATGATGTGATAAAAAAACTACCCGACACCAAAAGATGCGGACGAAGTACGTAGGTTCGTAGCTTTCTGTAATTATTATAGGCGTTTTATTCCGAATTTTGGTGATATAGCAAAACCATCAAATCAATTGTTAAAGAAGCATGTAATTTTCAGTTGGTCGCAAAGTTGCCAACAATCTTTTGAACTTTTAAAACGAAAACTCATGTCACCACCTATATTAAGTTATCCGGATTTTTCAAAACCTTTCATACTAACCACAGATGCATCAAACTTTGCTTTAGGAGCAATTCTTTCTCAAGGAGAAATAGGTAGTGATAAACCATTAGCATTTGCAAGTAAGTCCCTTAACAAGCGTGAGTTAAATAAAGCGATAATAGAGAAAGAGCTGTTAGCCATACATTGGGGAATAAAACATTTCAGACCATATTTGTATGGTAAAAGATTTAAAGTGTATACAGATCATAGACCTCTAGTAAGTTTATTCACGCATAAGGATCCATCATCAAGGTTAACTAGAATTAGAATAGATTTAATGGTTTATGATTTTGATATCATATTCAAACAAGGTAGCATGAATACGAACGCTGATGCGTTATCTAGAATAAAATTAAGTTCTGAGATATTAAAAGAAATGGTACCAATCAATAATGTAAATGTGCTAACAAGAGCAATGAAGAATAAAGAAACAAGTGATACAGCAATAGAAATACCCCGGGACACCTCGCCATTGGAGACTGATCATCTTCATATATGGGAGTGTATATCGATATCTGATTGAGGAGTAAAAAAGTTAAAATTTGAACATATGAAAGAAATTAAGAAAGGCCAAAATTGTGAAATATATGAATTCAGAAATATGTTGCATGTTAGATACAATCATAAGACATTATCAGAGTTAAAATTGATTTTGAAAAAATTGTTATCTTATACAGAGCATGAACATTTGTATAAACTAGCTGTAGCGGATGATGATAGAATATTTGAAGAGATATCTGTGCACAGATTTAAAAAAATATTTGATGAGATTCAAGAAGATAAAAAGAGGAATTGTCTGGACATATTATTATATACTGCTCCAAAAAGAATAGAAAATATAGACGAAATGAAAGATTTAATAAAAAAGTATCATGACTCAAAAACAGCAGGTCATTGTGGTATAAGATGATGCATAGCAAAGTTAAAGCAAAGATACGTTTGGAAAGGGATGAATAAAATGGTTAGAGAATATATTAACAAGTGCAAAGTGTGTAACCAAGTAAAAATAACTAAATACACAAAAGAAAAATTAATGGTGACAGATACGCCGACATCATTTGATGTTGTAACAATAGATACAGTAGGTCCTCTTAGACCATCCACAATTTATACAGATACATACTTACAATCCAATGTGAACTCACAAAATTTGTAGAAGCATTCCCACTAGTTACAAAAGATGCAGTTAGTGTAGCAAAAACAACAGTAGAAAAATTCATATTAAAATATGGTTGTTTTGGAAAGCTAAAAACAGACAAAAGCACGGAATTCACAAATGAATTATTAGTAAACATTTGCAAATTGTTGAACATAGATAAGATAACTTCTACACCGTATCATCATGAAACTTTAGGTACGATAGAAAGAAATCATAGAGTTTTAAACGATTTCCTAATGACATTAGACGGAAAGGATAAATGGGATGAATTTTTGCCTTACTACACATATTCATACAATACAACTCCACATAGTACAACACACTACACACCATTTGAATTAGTATATGGAAAGTTATGCGCTCTTCTATGTGAAATTATAAACAATCAAGAAAAATTTTACAATGTTGAAAATTATATTAGCGAATTAAAACTTAAGTTAAAATATGCGCAAACTAATGCAAAAGCAAATTTATTAGAAAGTAAGCAAAATATATCTGAAAAACAAAACTATGTAAATAAAGCAAATTTTAGGATAGGAGATTATGTATATTTAAAAATAGGAAATAAGAAAAAAATTGGATAAACCTTTTAAAGGTCCTTTTGAAATTATATCTCAAAATGGGCCGAACAGTATAATAATAATAGATAATAAAGAAAAATAAAGTACATAATAACAACTTAATTAAAGCAAGGAACATGTAAAAATAATGCTAATCTTAAATGTATGTATGTAATATTCTAAAAATAATTTTGTCATTTATGGTAACAAAATCATTTTTCTAAAGGGTAAGAGTGTTGTGTTCGTTACCCAGAAGCAAATAAAAACAAACAAATAATAATAACAAACAGACCACCTAGTCACAAGCAAGGTCATCAATGTAAACCAACATTGAAACACCGATCACATGTGAGTGCAATATGATCAAGCTGAGTAGTGCAACATAAGTTAAAACAATAAAACGGCATGAACGTAAACAATAAAAGAAATAGTGATTATTAATGAATCACGAATGTTGGCTAAGCGCAAGCAGCCACTTCTAGTATTAACAAAGAGCCGATCATATTACAATTTGCACATGTGGGTCATTGCATGTGACCAAATGTTTAGTATTGCATTGTTGCGGAAGACACAAAATGCAAGTCTGCATATTTGGTTACATCAATGATTGGTCTAATTAAATATGTTGGAAATGTGACTGGAAAATGGGTGTGTCTTAGAATAAGAAAAATTGTACAAATTGTTATAAAAGAAAATTAAATTTAAAATAAATAATGATTATACACATTAAAGTCATGCCGGCAGCATTGCCTTCTTTATATATTCACAAATCGGCCTTGTGGCCTTTATACACAGCGCGGCTCGCTTAAAAGCCAAAACCTTTGTTTCGAATATTTAGTTAGGATTTTTTAAATATTTTTAAACACAGTTCCAAACGTAACATGGCGATCCTGCGGACTCGAGACTAGGCATTTTTTTTTTGTGTGGAATCTACTGATTGAGCAGCATTCAACTGCTTATACGTGGAGTAAAGCCAGATGTCCCAGTACTCCAGAGAAGAGCTGGATGAATTGTTCCAGCAACTAAACCACCCAGGATTTTTGTAGAGGAAGAGTACATTCCAGAATCTGTGATTGAGACCTCTCAACAAGCGCCGGTTTATGTGCCGACACCAGTCACGGCCGGACCCAAGAAGTTAACGATCGAGGAATATCGATTCAAAGAGCAGCGATTGTAAAGCTCACATGCCGTTGTAAATCTCACTGGATAAAAAAAAATGGTATGGACGATTGTACTCCCGAAGGCCAAGGAACACACAAAAATAACCATGAACAACAACAATAACAACAACAGCAGCAGCAGCAGTAGCAGCAACGAATACAGCATGAATAATATCATAGGGATTGTATCAATTATTTTTATAGTAATTGTGATAATCTACTTTATAAATAGGCATTTTAAAACTTATGTAAAAAAACAGATCATTAAGAACATAAATTTAAATAGCACAACAACGAGCACTGTATAAAAAAAATATAAATAAAATTGTTTTTTTAATAAATAAATCTATATACATATACATATATATATATATATATATATATATATATATATATATTATATTATATATATATATATATAAAACAAATACTTAAAGGAAATATGGTAGAATCTGTGACTAGGTGTTTTTACCAAGGATGCTTTGGGATATTATTTAATAAATATTGTGATAAATGTAATAAGAAAATAGTGGACATTGGAAAAGTTAGGTATCTAAGTTATAAAGCTAAAAGTTTTCAGTATAACTGTTTCAAATGTTTTGTGTGTAGAGTGACTATTGGAGCAAGAGGGTTTAAGAATGGAGATATTGGAGTAATATGTCTTAAATGTAACATGATTGAATAAATAACAGATTTTTGATGGAAATAGACTTATGCAACGCAAATATTGACTAAACTGAAAAAGAGTCCAAATAGAACTTACACGACAGAAAACATAAGAGATACGTTACGAGATTTACAGAAAATAAGACTCAGGATTAAAGAGCGACAGGAAGAAGTAAATTTTGATTTAATAATAGAAAAAATTAAATTTTTTTTAAAACCTAAAAAATTTGAAAGTAAAGAATTAAAGGAAAATAATAAAGAAAGTAACATGGCCTCATTTGATTTGATTACTGTGTCCAAGTTGCTTCCTGAATTCCAAGGAGATTTTCGTGATTTGAACAATTACATTGGTCTAATTGAATTCTATCATGATACCTTGAAGGATGATCAACAAAAGCAAACATTGATAAAATTTATTCTGGCCACGAAACTATCTGAAAAAGTAAAGAATAAAATTTTAACAGAAAGCAAACCAACTACTCTTGAAGAATTTAAAAGAACGCTTCAGCAAGCATATAGATCTAATAAGACTACCTCAAAACTTCATAGTGAGTTAGCACGAATAAATCAAGGTAGTTTGAGTGCTATTGTATTCGGGTCAAATATAGAAAAATTACTAGCGTCACTAAATGAGCTACAGTTTTTTTTAGATTTTCACAAAGCCGACGAGAATACGATGAGCTGAGTGTAAAAGTTACGATATGGAAATTTTTTCATGGCAACAATGCTTACTAGCTGCGGCTACTTGTATAGTTATATAATGCGGTTGAGTTTCACTCAACTTTTGCGCATGCCTTGGTGGATGCGTAGAGTTATTGTCATGCGAGAATTTTATATGGTCCTATTCGTGGTGTAGTTGACAAGGTAACCTTGGATAGAACAAACAAGCTAACTTTATTGTTATTTTATAACGACGGATATGCCCATCCATTACAAACCTATTAAGGAAATTTTTATCTGTAGGGCAGCAGCGACATCCACCGTGAAAAAAAGTCAAAAACATAAATTTGCATACGATTTTTATATTGAGCCGAATTCTAGCTCGATTGGATGAACTTATATACATCATGAAGAAATATCAGCTTGAAGTTGAAAAGTGTGTAAAATGTAAACAAAGAACCGATTAAGATTAAGGGACGTTTTAGGCAAACAAGTTTTTGAAAATCGTTTTTTTTTTTTTGTTTATTTTTGTACAACTATTCAAGAATATGTAAAATATCAATTCCATTTCTAATACAGATTCTACCTCGCTTAAAAACCCGCTGCGCCAAAGTACTTTCAACTAATCAGAGTAACTTTAAACGCGTTTCTCCCGAAACATACTTGTTCAAAACGGCCACACTACTGCATACAATTATACAAAAATATACACTACTGCATATTAGTCCTTGAAAAGACTGGCCTAGATTCTCCCGATCAAATGTGCTGTTCGTATTATTAAATTGTTGAGCCCAAATGATCTACAACAGGAACTACAAGCTTTATTCCAATTTCGAACGTCGTATTTCATGAAACGTTATATGGTTCTTATACCTTGTATTACTCTTTGAGGTTTGGCATTGTATTCAGAAAGGTGATGGCCAATAGAAACATTACTTTTAATTTACAAAAACATTCTGTGTGAGTTAGGATATAACCTGGGTTCTCTTTTCTGACTAAGCCACCTAGCGAGAAGAAATGACAAAAGATACTGTCATTTTAAGGCCCAATTTTTCAGAGCGAGCTTAAACTCTAGTCAAATTAAAATAAAGTTAACTCATCAAAATTGGACGTTTAAACTCCGTTTAACTTGATATTTAAGGGGCCAATTTTTCAGTGCGAGCTTTAACTTTAGGCAAATTATCTCACTAAAATTGGACGTTTAAACTCGGTTTAGGCAAAAAAGAAACACACAATATGATCAGTTAACCCATTTCCGGCGGCTCCTTAACCAACGGTCCAAAATCGATGAAACTTCGTCCAGAGTCTATATATGGCCTTAAACTTTATCTGGCAAAATTTTTACCTCTACGGGTAAGGGCTGGGTGGACTGATGAATTTTTGCACCACTAGCTGCATCACATACCTTCACAGCCGCACCTGCCCATTTTAAAACAGCAAACCTGCCCACAGCAAAGCTTAAAACTCATTATAGTTGCTATTGAAAAGCAATTTTCGATATTGCGATTTGAAAATTTTCCGGAATTTAAAAAAAAATAAAAACCCAAATCCTGCAACGTGCCGTGGGAGTAAAATCCAAGTAAACGACCGAATCGACTCAAACCAAAAATAATGTATATTGCCAAAGGTCCATACTAACATAATCTTTACAGTGCCAGGTAATATCACTTTCGCGCTCACCTGGAGAAAACTCTGAAGTCACTGGTGCAAAAATGCACCAATAGCTGAAAATGGGTTAAGTCAATTTAACTTCTACGAATGCTGAAATATCCAGTTAAACCGAGTTTAAACGTTCAATTTTGATGAGTTAGCCTCAGTTTAATTTGTCTAAAGTTTAAGCTCGCACTGAAAAATTGGCATTCTTTGAAGTTAAATTGACTTTAATTATCATATAATGTGTTTCTTTTTTGCCTAAACCGAGTTTAAACGTCAAATTTTAGTGATTTAACCTCAGTTTAATTTGACTATAGTTAAACTTGACGATGACTTAGTCGATTGCAATGACACAGTAATAAATGGCAGTTTTGTGTTTTAAGATGATACTCTGCTTTCAGATAATACATATATTGTTCGAATGTATTACAGTAGTAAGTAGTTGTAAAATAAAAAGTTTTCTGATTATCCTATTGTGTTAAATATTAATACATTTTTATTTTTTATATTAATTTGTTGACATTTATTTAAAATGCTTTTAATTATAGAATACGCAAATGTCGTGTTTCAAAATGAACCAATACGCATCATACATAAGGACCACGAATCAATTCTCGCATTTTGTGTGAATAGTAACTCACCAGGTCAGATGGCTATTTCCAATCTACGGGAAGTTCAAGAACTAGATATATCACTTCTCTTAGAATCTCCAAATTGGTACGAAGATGAGTGCGATTATGATTTAATGAATTTCTCAAAAGATTCGGAATCAATCCAAAATTCTGGATTCCTTGTAATTCATTCTCAAGAAAGGTAAGTACAAACTTTAAAAAAAAAAAAATATTGGAACATTTCAAGAATATCGATAACTATTCTGAAATCTATTGAAGTTATAGGCCTCCAGAGTTGGAAAAAATGGCCTGCAAATCTTGCTATTAATTTTTTCAACAAAACTACGCTTTATTTGTATCATAAAAAAGGTAATAACAATACCTATTCAACAAGGTATCAAACGGAGTCTCGTCTTAGAGTCGGTTGAGAGAGGACGTGCAAGCGGGACTTTTGTCGTTTCGATGTGCATTTATCGTTCGATGAGTAATTGGTTTAGTTTTGAAATTATCTTTTTAATTTCTTTTTTTTCTTCATTAAAACAAGAGAAATTGACTCTTTAAAAAATTATAAACTCTAATAAAAACAAAAGAAAAATGAGCGAGCTTAATGCTCAAAGCTCAGAAATTAATTCTGGAGATGATCTTGATGGAAAAAGAAAATGTATCACTCAAAGTGGTACAATAAATAAACGGCTAAAAAATAATTATTACGCACTTCTTGACACCGAAGAAGATTGTGATCAAGAAGTATTAAGCAAATTTATAAAACATGTGCAGGTGCACAGTGATCTAACGGCACCAAGTAACAGCACAACAGTGAACAACACAAATAATGAGAATAACATTAGTAAAACAAACACTTCTTACAATAATCAAAATAAAAACAAAAAATCCCACCTATTAACATACTTGATGTTGAATGCAAAGAACTCATTTATTTTATTAAAAACGGTATTAAAATAAACGAATTTAAAATTAAAGAACTAAATAATAAAAAACTTATTTTGTATATGTCTTCGATGACTTTATGCGAGTCAAAGCTTATCTAGAAAAACAAAAACTAAATTTTTTACATTTACACCAAAAATTATAAAAACAAACACTTATTTATTAAAAGGCCTTAGTGCAAATATAGATACTAAGGACATATTTGACGAACTTTGTAAATTCGAAAATGAGAACTTGAAATTCGTTAAAGTGAGCCAATTCACTACAAAAAAGCTATTAATGATGGCTACAACTTGCCAATATATTTAGTTCAAGTAAGTGGAGATAGTAAAGTAAACAAACTTAAAACAATTAAGGGGCTTCTTTATCGTTGGGTTCGATGGGAACCTCTGAGAAAACCCGAAATTCCGCAATGCCGGAACTGTCAAAGCTTTTTTCATAGCGCATCAAATTGTTTTATGCCTTCAAGATGTGTGAAATGCAACAACACACACGAAATTGGTAAATGCCAACTGGACTCAGTGGCTGAAAGTGAAAGAGACAAGCTGTATTGCGTACTCTGCAGTAAATATGGTCATCCGGCATCATATAAAGGCTGTCAAAAATATAAAGAGCTGCAACAAAAGCTGAGAGCTAAAAAACAAGAACTTGCTCAGAATAGAGTATTTAAATCATCAACAAATATTAATAATAAAATGAGCTATGCTGATGTTTTGCAGAACAACATTGAACAGAACACAAACAGCACAAACCCTATTCATCTTACATTAATAGAGCTAAACAACTCCATGCAATATTTATCCAGCCAAATTATGAATTTGCAAAAACAACTTCAAATTCAAACATCTTTCCAATCTACGGGAAGTTCAAGACACGGGAGAATAGACACATTATTTTCAATGTTAGATAATTAAATTATGACAGAAACTATTGTCAAAATAATTAACATAATAGCAATTAATGTTAACTCATTAATTAAATTAAGCAGACGATATGATTTATGTAATTTAATAAGTAAATATAACCCAGATATAGTTCTAATAAGTGAAACCAAACTAAATTCTAGACACAAAGTTAATTTTAAAGACTATATTTTTTTACGTAATGATAGAACCGATGCAACAAGAGGAGGCGGAACTGCAATATTAATAGAAAATCATATAAAACACAAATATTATTCCAATCACATTATTAGATCCTTTAAATGTTTAGAAACTTGCATTGTTTGGCAAATAAAACTTTGTTTGTAATATCAGCTTATTACCCATCGGGTAATAACAATAGTAATTTAAAAACAGAATTGCACCAACTTTTTCAATCTTTAAATTTGCAAAACCCTAATTACTATTATATATTAGCAAGAGTCCTGAATTGTAAACATATTGACTGGGGGTAACACCTCAAACAATACAAAAGGGAATATGTTAAAAGATTGGCTAGCTTGCAATGAAATAAATTTTAAATGCAGTTTATACGCCTCTGTTGCTCCTTCATACCCTCGTTGTAATTCTTTTTTAGATCTTTGCATAACTGCCGCCTACAAATCCATAAAGAGAACAATACAGTAAACTGTCTTAAAACCCTTGATTACGATAGCGATCACGACGCTATACAAATTTTAGTTTTAAATCATGGAAATGATCAGCCAGTCTCATTGTTAAGAGAAATACCGGTTTCAAAATATAATTATAAAAAACAAATTGGGAAAAATTTAGATCTTATATCCTAAATGAACGACAACGTTATTATTCCAAATAATAGAAACCTTACGAATTCCGAAATTGATATTTATTTACTTAAAATTAACGATATTATTACTGGTGCAATAGAAAAATCTGTTCCAAAATTTAAAAAGTACGATTCAGGTGAACAATTTTGTAATCCTTCTATAAAGAAATTGCAACTAGAAAAAAGTCAAATTCTAACTATTATCAAAAAACACAATAGATTCGAATGTTTTTTGCCCCTTTCAGAAATAACTTTACTTAAAACTAAACTAAAACTTATTAAAAAGCTCATTAAAGATAATTTTGTTTTAGCTATAATTAAACATTTTCAAGAAAAACTGAAAAATATTGATAATAAAAATCCAGCTAACATGTTCAGCGAAGTTAAAAAACGGTTTAAAATGGCACAATCTTTAAATATTACTGTTATAAATATTCCACAACAAGATGAAATTTTACTACGAAATGTCGATATAAACCCGAGGGAATTAGAAAAGGATGAACAAAATAATAATTTTACGGTCAAAGATCCAGTTCAAATATTGAATGTAATTGGTGCTTTTCTAGAGTCAGTTCACTCTTACAAAGAGATTGATCCTGAGAATAACTTGCATTGTAATGTTGAAAATGTTTTCACCAGTTTTTTGGACACAAAAACTGAGTATGAATCTAACCATTTAACATTTACAATATTTAATGAAAATAAAAAGGCTAATGAACTTGATGATTCTATTGCAGAAGACTATTTTATTACAAAAGAATCAATCCAATATATTTTTAGTAACTTACGAAAAAAATTGTCTTCAGGATTAGATAACATTCCAAATATAGTTTTAAAAAGTTTTCCAGAGTCAAGCGTTCTAGACTATTGCACTCTTTTTAATAACATGCTCAATAACTCGTATTTTCCAATCGCTTGGAAAAATGCTTAAGTGGTTATTTTGCTCAAAAAAGGTAAAGACATAACTAATCCAAAAAATCTGCGTGCAATAAGCTTACTACCAAATATTAGTAAAGTTTTTGAAGCTTGCTTAAATAACATAATAACAAACTTTTGCAAAAGGAAAAATTTAATACATAATAGGCAATTTGGTTTTAAGTTTAAACTTTCTACAATCCATGCCATACATTTAATGGTTTCGAATATACAATGGAATTTAAATAAATCTTTATATACTGGTGCTTGCCTTATTGATTTCGAAAAAGCTTTCGACAGTATTTGGATCGCGGGCTTAATATACAAGCTGCTAAAATACAAAACTCCTTTACATCTGATCATACTTATATATAATATGATTAGTAATAAATCATTTCAGGTCTGCAATAAAAATCTATTAAGTACAAAGAAATTTACTATTGTAAATGGGCTACAACAAGGAACTGTAAATTCTCCCATATTATTCAATCTGTTTCTATATGAGTTGCTTAACCAGATTGATGACATCATTGGTTTTGCTGATGATATTATTATTTATCACGCAGATAATAAGTTAATAAAATAAATAAAAAGTTACAAAAATATTTTAATGTTGTAGAAAAAAATGCAATAAATTGGAAAATGAAAATAAATTTAATAAATGTGAAACTATTCTATTCCGCGGTAGGAAAATGTAACTACAATATAAAAATAATTGGAAGGATTTTGGTATTAAATCCAGTAATAATATCGTCATTCCAAACAAACAAATGGTTAAATATTTAGGTATTAACTTGGACAATTTTTTATATTTTAATAGCCACATTAACATAGCAAAAGCAAGAAATGCATTCTTCATGTACAAAAAGTTATTTTGTTCTAAATATATTAAACCTAGAGTTAAAATAATTTTATACCAATCGCTAATACGGCCTATATTAACATACAGTTGCCAAATGTGGTTTAACATATCTCCATCTTATATGGAAAAATTCAGAATTTTTGAAAGAAAATGTCTTAGAGCATGTACTTCTACATATAGATCTGAAAGCAGTGGCAATACAAAATATATATCAAACAAGTTTTTATATAACAAGGCTAAAGTAAGTAGGATAGATAATTTCATTATTCATCTCATTAGGAACCATATAAAAAAACCTTTGAATGCACCGAGAATAATTTGATTCTGGCTCCGTATTATGCCAATTATAATTATATATACACTTCGTTACAAAGCGGATATGTACCACCTGAGGTCTTTGTACTTAGATAAGAAAGGATTTATTCAAAACGCATGCGGCATTCCTGTATTTTACCACATATATAGACGAGCCAATAACAAATATATACATTGTAAAGAAATTACTACTCAAAATCGCAGATTTGACTTAAGCGTCTACTTAAAAGATAAAAATATAAATCGAAACTTAAATATTAAAAAGTATTGGTGGCTTACTGAATAACTTAATTTCATAATTTTATCCCTTGACTTCTACCCACAAACCTTCTTTAAAATATTAAAGTAATGTTTTTTTCAATTTTTTCTTTACATGAAAAGATATTTATTACATCCTTTATAATGTATAATCATGTTAAGCAAATTTAAAAAATTTTGTATTTTCTATAAAAATAATTAATGTACTTGAGAGCCCGAATATGGGACAGTGTATAATAAGTTTAATATCTAACTGTTTGTTTATTTATAGTAAAATAATATGAATTTTCTTTAAATAAACATAAAAAAACAAGGTATCAAACATAAAAATCCATGCATAACTTTTTAAGATATAGCTTTCGTAAAAAGGAAACCACTAGTTTTTTAGACAAATTGTAAATATAAAAATAGTTATATCTTAAAAAGTTATGCACGGATTTTCACGTTTGATACCTCGTTGGATAGGTTCTCGCATTACATTTCTTTTGATACCCATAATGCTTAACACAACGGATTTGTAGGAAATTTTTGCAACTTTGGAGGCCTATAACTTCTAAACCAATTGCCTGAAACTTAGGAGGCCAAAATACATATAATCCAACAAAAAAATATTAGAAAAGAGAGTTGTCGCTATTCTTTAATTATACTAAAATATTTAATTAAAATGTCTTTCTTGAGCCATATATTTAACTCTTATCTAGGAAATAAAATGATAAACCAAATCACAAAGTACAAAATCTTAGTTGCTTTGTAATTAGTAATAAAGATTTTGTTAAATCTTTATTACTAATACTTAGCTATTGTTAGAAATAACACCCGCGGGGTGTTCACGGGTTGATGCGAATTAGAAGAATGTGAAAATGCAAGATTAATTCATTCAATTTTTGACCTTTCTATATTAAATTCAGGGACATAAAAGTTATAACACAGTTTCCAATTGCGAAAAAAACTCCATTATAGCAAAAAAAATTTATTGCGATAATGGCAACAAAAAAAAATCGGATGCGATAATGGTTATGGGCAACCAAAAAAAATTTTTGGCTGAGATAATGGTTATGGGCAACCAAACAAAAAAAATGTTGGTTGATATAATGGTTATGGGCAACCAAAAAAATTTTTGGTTGTCATAATGGCTCTGGATAACAAAAAAAATATTTTCTATAAAAATAACACAGTGCTACACACAAAATATGCAGGGGTTCTCATGCAGCAATTCTGTTTTGCTGGAGTCCATAGAGTACGAAAAAACTTATACTTTTTCTCAGTCACTTCGTTAAGTAAGTTTTTTTATAACAAATGTAGTGATATAACGATATTCCCAAAATTACAAGTTCAAAAAATCATAAGTTTACTCTGCATTAACCGATTTTCAAAATTTTGCTTTTATTTTACAGATCTGATTTGTACCTTTTAATAAAAAAAACATTTTGGCAATCAGTTCAAAAATGGCTCAGTTACGGTCGATAAAGTAAAAAAAAAAAAAAAATTAAAAAATGTTAATTTTCATCTCGCTCCAAATTGACCGTTAGGCAGAAAATTCTGCTTTTTTAAATTTTATTGACAATCATATTAAAGTTGGTTTCTAAAACAGGTAAGATCATAAAAATCGGTTACAAAATGAATCAGTTACGCCAAGTTTTCTGATAACATGTTTTTTGCTTTTTTTTTGTGTTTTCTTAGAAATGCTTGCGTTTCATTTGTTTTTTATAAAGATCGCTGCTAGTTTCTCGCTTTATAGACCAGCAGTTGTTAGACAGCATACTGACTTTACTTTTTCCAACATACCGCTGTTCAATTCTTGAAATGTCCTGGTGAAATCGTTCACCTTGTTCAGCACTCATCTGCCCTAAGTTTGATGGGAACATATTCAAATGAGCATGGAGATGGTGCAATTTGATAGACATTTTGCAGCCCATTGCATGGTAGGCAGACAGATTTTCGTGTACTATTTCCTCATAATTTACACTTCTTGTGTTTCTATGAAAATTCTATAAAAAAAACTACTAGATATTTTTTCAAATTTCTTTTTTTATTTGAAACTACAATCCTTCCGGTTAATAATGGAAAATAATTTCATTCAAATGGCTGCCTCGGCTGGCCATGCAGTAGCCTATACGATCGGTCCAATTTTTAAGCACATTATCGATTGTGTGCAGCTGTATTTCACCAATGGCTTCACGAATATTGTCCTTTAAAGCGTCAATTGTCTCTAGCTTGTCGGCGTAACACTTATCTTTGAGGGCAACCCACAAATAATAGTCCAACGGTGTCAAATTGCAGCTCCGAGGTGGCCAAACGACATCAGCTCTGCGGCTGATAATGCGATCTTCAAAAACATGGCGCAAAACATCGAGTGTAGCTTCGGCTGTGTGGCACGTAGCGCCGTCCTGTTGATGATTTCTGGTGATTTTTTTGGCAAAATCGGCATCTTCTGCATCAAAGTAATGTTGCAATGTTTCCCACCGTTGTTCAAGCGTACACACAACCATATTCGTTCAGCGGAAGGATAAAACTAATTATCTGTGAAATCAGACATGAGCTAAGTGTTACCATTCACGAGATAAGCACTAGTTGAAAAAAATAACGTTATATGGCGGACCCTGTACTTTCAATAATTCAGCACTAGTGCGGTTGTGAGTAGGAAAGGAAAAAACAAAAATCGTGTTTGTTGTGATGCAAAATGTCACCCACACAAAAGACGTGAAAGGGGAGAAACGCATGTAAACATGTGGATAATGACTCCAATTAGTGCGAAATGTAAACAAGCGTTGGCTGAGACAAACAGTGTAACAATCATCCAACTATGATTTTGTATATTAGGCGTTTTCTTGTTTTATTACCTGAAAAATATTTACATTTCTAAGAAAACACAAAAAAAGCAAAAAACATGTTATCACAAAACTTGGCGTAACTGATTCATTTTGTAACCGATTTTTATGATCTTACCTGTTTTAGAAACCAACTTTAATATGATTGTCAATAAAATTTAAAAAAGCAGAATTTTCTGCCTAGCGGTCAATTTAGAGCGAGATGAAAATGAACATTTTTTAATTTTTTTTTTTTTTTACTTTATCGACCGTAACTGAGCCATTTTTGAACTGATTGCCAAAATGTTTTTTTTATTAAAAGGTACAAATAAGATCTGTAAAATAAAAGCAAAATTTTGAAAATCGGTTAATGCAGAGTAAACTTATGATTTTTTGAACTTGTAATTTTGGGAATATCGTTATATCACTACATTTGTTATAAAAAAACTTACTTAACGAAGTGACTGAGAAAAAGTATAAGTTTTTTCGTACTCTATGGACTCCAGCAAAACAGAATTGCTGCATGAGAACCCCTGCATATTTCTTTTTTTCACTTTTGTATCACTGTGTAATTAATGTACTTGAGAGCCCGAATATGGGACAGTGTATAATAAGTTTAATATCTAACTGTTTGTTTATTTATAGTAAAATAATATGAATTTTCTTTAATTAAACATAAAAAAACAAGGTATCAAACATAAAAATCCATGCATAACTTTTTAAGATATAGCTTTCGTAAAAAGGAAACCACTAGTTTTTTAGACAAATTGTAAATATAAAAATAGTTCTATCTTAAAAAGTTATGCACGGATTTTCATGTTTGATACCTCGTTGGATAGGTTCTCGCATTACATTTCTTTTGATACCCATAATGCTTAACACAACGGATTTGTAGGAAATTTTTGCAACTTTGGAGGCCTATAACTTCTAAACCAATTGCCTGAAACTTAGGAGGCCAAAATACATATAATCCAACAAAAAATATTAGAAAAGAGAGTTGTCGCTATTCTTTTATTATACTAAAATATTTAATTAAAATGTCTTTCTTGAGCCATATAGTTAACTCTTATCTAGGAAATAAAATGATAAACCAAATCACAAAGTACAAAATCTTAGTTGCTTCGTAATTAGTAATAAAGATTTTGTTAAATCTTTATTACTAATACTTAGCTATTGTTAGAAATAACACCCGCGGGGTGTTCACGGGTTGATGCGAATTAGAAGAATGTGAAAATGCAAGATTAATTCATTCAATTTTTGACCTTTCTATATTAAATTCAGGGACATAAAAGTTATAACACAGTTTCCAATTGCGAAAAAAACTCCATTATAGCAAAAAAAATTTATTGCGATAATGGCAACAAAAAAAAATCGGATGCGATAATGGTTATGGGCAACCAAAAAAAATTTTTGGCTGAGATAATGGTTATGGGCAACCAAACAAAAAAAATGTTGGTTGATATAATGGTTATGGGCAACCAAAAAAATTTTTGGTTGTCATAATGGCTCTGGATAACAAAAAAAAATATTAATCACCCTTATTCTAAAGGGTGGTTAAATTTTAAGGGCCGATGTTGATTTTGAATAAAATACAAATTATTTAGGAAATTATTGTCATTTCTTTATATTATGATTATATTGGTATGGTTTAATTATGTATGGAATAAAATATCCGCCAAATGATCATCCACTGTTGCTATTTCTTGCCACCATTCTGACCATTGACGACGCTTGAAATGGTCAAGAGGCTTTAGTTCTTGAGTCAATTGCACCTTGTAAGCGTGTAAATGCAAGTCATTATGCATAATGTTCATCAACGACGAGCGTGAGAGGTTCAATTGTTGGGCACGACGACGAGTTGAGGTGGACGGCTCTTCAGCCACACTATCTCGAACAGCAGCAATATTTTCTGCAGTACGAGCTCTACGAGCATGCACTGGTGTTTTCACATCTCTTTCAGACCCAGGTTGCTCAAATTTTTGCACGATTTTTCCGATTGTACGCACATTGAGACGATTAAATTGACCGAAAAAATCACGAAGTGCACGATATGCATTTCGATTTGAACGTCCATTTTCATAATAAGCCTGAATAACTTTTACGCGTTGCTCGATTATGTATCTTTCCATGGTTCAAATTAATTAGTCTGAAATTGTGAAATGTCAAATGAAATGCAGAAAAAACTTGACGTTTAGGTGTGGTTCACATTCAACATCGGCCCTTAAAATTTAACCACCTTTTAGTTGTCATCATCATCGTCTCAAATCAACGTTGACTAGTGAAATCGGTGTTTCGTTTTCGATAACTATTCCAAAGATATTTTTATTTATAAATTGTCGTCATAGCCACGTCAGTGTTGGCAGATACAAATTTAACAATAATTAATTGCCTAATTCGACTCAAAAACCGACGACGTTGACGTCGGCTACTAGAATAAGGGTGATTGTTAATATAATAGTTATGCTTTTTTTTAACAATAAATTTTAAATTTTTCAACCTTTTTGCCTTTCTTAAAAAAAAAATAATTGTTATTTTGAGTCCCTGATTAATTTATTGGTATAAAACGAGCTATAGGTCAAATGTTTTCTTAATTTATTTAAATTTAATTTCCAATATTTCGTGTTTCTTTGAAAAACATCAATAGCAAGAAACTAAAAATATACAATAATTACAAATTTTTACAATTTCATCACATAAAATAATAATTAAATACAGGAATTTACAAAAATTAAATAAAGTCTTAAAATTTAGTCTCAATTGTTTAGGGACTCTAATAATGTGTAGCATTTCAAGCATGTATCGTCTTCTAAAATTTTACTCTTGTTGCAGAACTTCAATTTTGTCAAAATCTGGAGCGTGTCGAGTAGACCGTATCGAAAAAATAAATTTCGCCGCACACCAGCTAAGCATTATTGAAAGAAAGTTTCGAAAAAAAAAATTTTTTTTTTGATCGAACGTAGGGGTCGCGCATCGACATATTTCTTTAAAACTTCGGTATATACCGTCTGATCTTAAAGAATGATATGCCTATGTTGTTTTCTCAGAGAGACCTATTTTTGTCAGCAGGATTTATTGAGCTCAGTTGACCCCTTATAGTACTTTCCCACCGGAACTCAATTTCTACCATCTTTAGGTACCATTTTGATATCAGAAATAAAAAGCCCGTAAAAATCAATAAACTCTTACAAAGGAAATTTTTCGCTATTTCTACTAGAAATATTTAAAAAAAAATTGTTTATTTATTTTTTTGCAAAACGTAGGGAAAATTTTTAACATTTTTGTCATATCGTATTATTTTTATAAAATATGCACCGAAAACGTTCTTACCCAAATCTACCATCCTGATGAACTGTTCTAAAGTAATACAATTAAAGCCATCAAAAAACCATTAAACTCTTCAAAAAAAATTCATTTAAAGAATACACAAAACTTTATAGTGGGAAAATTGTTGATTAAAAATCCACTTTAATTATTTTACTAAGACACTTTCCACATATTAAAATCATCGAGTTTTAAGAGATCAAATTTTGACTTGATTCAAGTAGACTGTAATTCTGGCTGCTCTCGAGTTTAGATAAAATGTGACCCATGCGTTGATTATCGGTGACAGCAATGGCAGATTCATGTACTACGTGTACAAAGCACTCAGTATTTTGAGAAGGGCATAGATAAGCTGTGAAAATAATTAAGTTTAGTAAGGAAATATATCAAATTAAGTTGTTTACTTTACCTGGTAATTTGATTATGTCATTTGAGTATTAAAAGGTGGTGTGGCACCATTTTTTTCCTGAACCATCCTCTACTTGAAGAAAATTAACTGCCAAAATTTTAGCTGAATCAGCCCCGTAGTTTTGGAGATATAGTATTTTTTTATTTGTGGGCGGTAAAAGGGGGGTGTGTTCAAATGTTTTTCATAAACCTCATGCTTTATTTCAAAAACTTTACTGTTTAAATTGCAGCTGAATCAGTCCCGCAGTTTTAGAGATATAGAATTTTTATGGAGTTGTGGGTGGTAAAAGGCTGAGTGGCAAAAACTTTTCTCTTATTATCCTCTACTCGAAGGAAATTTACTTCCAAAATGTCAGCTGAATTGGCTTAGTAGTTTAAGAAATAAAGCATTTTTATTGAATTGTAAGCGGTAAAAAGAGGTGTGGCAAAAAATTGTATCATAACATTGCATTGTCACTGGATGTATACATGCATGCTAAATTTCAGCTTAATCGGATGCCAAAAAGTTGTCGAAAAATGGCTTGCAAGTTTTGATCTACATACAAACATACTAGGGAGTCCACTCCCGGAAGCTTTTCTCGATCCCGGGATTATCGGGATTGAAAATCTCAATCCCGGGATTAGTTCGGGATTGAAAATTTTGAGAAGTAAATAATTCAAAACGTTTTTAATACAATTTTTTGTGTAAGGAACCAAAATTTTACCCTAAATTTGACCTCACATATTTTTACCACCGCCTTTCTTTTAGCTCACGACTGCAACGGACCAGAAAACCGTCTCAGCCGGAGACTCTACCAACAATTAGTTTCATAAAAGAGCTATTTCAATTTTTGTTTCCGTACTTGTAATAACATAGTTATTAGTTATTATAGTCTAATCAATAAACCCAATGAATTAAAACAAAAAACCCACGCTAAGATAACCAATCTTTTTAATCGAGCGAAGTAAAAGTTATCCAACAGGAAAGTATATTAATTAAAAGTAATATAAAATTTACTTAAAAGGATAAGACCATTAACCAGGTGGTATTAAGATTAATAGGAATAACCTAGGCAGTAAATGATTGCATTATCCAAATCTAATTAGGCTTAAAACAAACAGTTTATGTTCACACTTTGAATTAAGTTAGAATAGAATTAAAATAATCAATATTTAAAACTAATGAAAAAATAGAATTAATCTTAAAATTAAATAAATAAATGTAAGGGATAAAAAAATGTAAGTTTGCAATATAAGGAGTTTGTACAGTAAAGGGGGCTTCATATAACGTCAAACCCCGCACTACTCATGACCGATTCCATGAGACTTTGCCTTTCATGAAAGTCAGCATCCTTTTCCTTCAGGGCATCCTTTATGTTCATGCGTCTTAATTTAATGGTTTATTTTGTCTTTGTTCCATGATTCGGCACGTTTATGGGATAACGGCCTGAAGAACTGCTGAAACCAAGCAGCTGGCCTACAACCGGAGAATCAGAAGACAATTGCAACCAATCACAGGCAAGACAATGCAACGAAAACAAGGGATAGCATGCCGAGAGATGAGGACTATAAAAGGCAAAACTCTTAGAAAATCTGGGCAGTTCGTTTAGAGTACGGAAAGCGACCAGACATGTGGTCGAGTAAAATATTTTAAAGTTTACGTTGGTGGCAGCAGAAGCTCTGCCCGTACCAACTCCGAAACCAATCGTAACAGAGTAACGACGTCGACATCGAGTAAGCAGCGACGCCGGCAACAGACAAGCAGTGACGCCAACAGCAACAGAACACCAACGTCGACAGCGAGTAAGCAGCGATGCCAACCGCAACAGAACCACGAAGCCAACAGCGGGCCAGCAGCGTGTTGCATCCTCCCACCTGGATGAGCGTAGATCCTACCGCTTGTCTAAGTCCCTATTGGTCAGACTGGGAACTCGTCCTAAGTTCTAGTTATATTTTGCTCACCTTATTGTATTAGGCATGGTGAGTTATGCCGGTCAGTAGGCAGCCGTGAGGTTGCCGGAAAATTACCTTGATTATACTTACTCATGTCGATGCGGCTCGAAAAATCCCCTGGTCCTTCTCTTGGTAATTAATAACGAAAACGATTTGGCGATCCTGCAGATTCGATCCTGTGAATCCTGACGTTTAGATCCTTCGAAAAAAGAAGTGCTGTTGATCCTAAACTTGCAACTAAACTGATCCAGCAAATCATCGATCCTGAGATTTTAACTGATCCTACAACATCGATCCTTATCCTGTAAAAATCTTGATCAACCGATCCTGTTTAACTGATCCAGCGACCAATCCTGGCCAAATTTTACCATCAATTCTTATATGGCGGATTTTGATGCACTTTTTGGAAAAGCTCTGAGCAACGCGACGCAATACTTTGAGTACGTGCCAGTACCGGTACAACCACAGGAAGCTGCCCTAGAAGAATACGTACCGCAACCAGTTACCGCTGCAACTGAACCGATAGATACCTACACACCAACACCGATCCGTGCCGGCCCAAAGGCGATAACATTAAAAGAATATCAGGAAAGAACGGCGATAAGGAAAATAAACCTAAATAATTTCAAAGAAGAGCAAGCCGCAACTCAGGTGAAGCAAAAGAGACCACGAGGAGGCCGAAGAGTAATTGCAAGACAAAGAATTGCGCAATTACACAGTATTATACCTTTGGTAACGGATGCCACTCAAAAAAGGTTACTAATAACCAAAATACAAAAAGAAAAATTAAACTATGGCAGCCATGAGATGGTTCAGCAGCAAGCAAGAAGTCGTCACCAACAACAACAGCAATATTAATAACAGCAATAACAACGAAAGCAGCAATTTTTTTCATTTTATCACTATTTTTAGTGCAATATTTATGATTGCAAATATCTTGTACATAATCAATTGATATTACAAAAATTATATGAGAAAACAAATGTTGCGAAACATAAGCAACTCTGTATAATAACATTTTTACAAATTAAATTAAAATAAAAAGAAAAAATTTTTCACTTAAATCAAATAAAGGTTTACTATACTAGATATAAAATAAGTATTCATATTAATCCTTCAGTAAAAAAAAAAAAAATGATAAAATTTGGCACAAAAAGTACTATCAAGGATGTTTTGGTATACTTTTTAATAAATATTGCGAGAATTGTGAACAAAAAATTATAGACATAGGTAAAATTAGATATATGGCACATGAAAGCAAAGCATGGCATCGGGAATGCTTCAAATGCAAATATTGTAATAAAAATCTTATAAAAACAGGTTTCGTAAAACACGAACCACAGTTAATATGTAACAAATGCAATCAAGAATATAATTGCTATTATGAACAATAAAAACTATGGAAAATCAAAATAAATTACGAAAACCTTCAATAAATGTAAATGGAGATAGATTCAGCAAATGAGATATTGAAAAATTTAAAAAAGACACCAGGTAGGCAATATACAAAGAGATATATTAGTGAGATAAAAAGTAAAATAAGTGAGTTAAGAAATTTCATAAATAAGAAAGAAGATCAGAAAAGAACTTTAGATCTCGAAAGTTTTGAGATAATAGTTAAAGCGATAGAAACATTTCTGATAGAAAGAAGTGAACCAGTAGAAAGTCAGCCTAAAAAAATAATCAATATGTCAGCTTTTAATCTAGAAACGGCCCTTAAGGCCATACCAATATTTAATGGACAATATAGGGAATTAGAGCCATTCCTAAAAATTATAGAATTACTACATGAATCCTACACACCTGACGCAAAGAAAACACTAATAGTATTTGTCTCTAGTGTAAAACTTGGTACAGTGGTTCGAACGGGCTTAGGTTCAAATATAGCATCATTCGAAGATCTTAAAACACGTCTACAGGCAAGATATAAGAGCAATGTAACAATCGCTCAAATCCACACACAGTTAGCACAAACAACTCAGAAAAATAATTCAGTTATAAATTTCAAAGACAAGATTTTGAATTTAGTATCAGAACTTAATAGTTTACAAATAAAAGAGTTGGGAAACAGTGCAACAAGCGAGCAAAAAGCGGTAATAGATACAATGAACGAGAAATATGCTTTAACAATTTTCAAAAACGGTTTAGATGATAGTTTAAAAACTGCACTGTTTGCATCTCAGCCACATAGTTTCAATACAGCAATAGACATTGCACAGGAAGTCGAACGCGACACTCAAAACAACAGCTCAAGAATTTTTAACTACCATGCAAACCCTAACAGACAACATCTTCGACAGAACTACAATGTTAGCAACAACCCTCAGAACGTAAACAGAAATAGCAATTTCAATTATAATAGAAATAATAACAATTTCAGGTACCGTTCGAATCAACAAAACAGCTGCAATAGAAGTTATCAACAAAACAGTCAAGATTCAACAGATCAACAGATACAACAACAACGGTAGGAATAACCAAAAAAGATATTCCAACCAAGGAGGTAACAGACTCTATATTCGTACAGTAAATAACCAGGGAAACATGGACGGCCCGGAGGACAATTTCCAAGCACCTCCGGATGGCCAACGATAAATAAAAGAAAAATGTACTTTATATCAGAAAATCTTACCAATTACATAACTCTGAAATGCAAACAAACAGATCGTGCTTTGACATTTTTATTAGACACGGGCGCAGACATTTCAATATACAAAGAAGTCGACGCAAATTTTGAAATAAACCCCAATAGAAAATGCAGACTATCAGGCATAACTAACGAAGAAATATACCCGTTAGGTGTTACAAAATTAACACTTTGCCTTGGAGAACACCGTGCTGAAAATGACTTCCACATAGTAAACAACAATTTTCCTATCACAACAGACGGAATTTTAGGTAGAGATTTCTTGGTTAAATACGCGTGCAGCATAGACTACAAGACGTTCACAATAAAAATTACTATCGGCAACACTGATTACACCGTGCAACAGTGGTTTTCACACTTGATGACCATATATACGTGAAACTAGAGACCTTATGTAGTAAAACTGCGTTCTCAGTTTATCGCCATCACTTCAGGATTTTTTTTAAAAGGACTTTAAAGTTTCAAAGGATACACCACTTTCAAAAAATTAAATCAAATATTTCTACGAACCATATGATAACGATATGGGTATGAAATGAAAGGTAAGAATCTCAGATATGCACACAAATAACAGATTTTAATGGATCTGGACCAAAAATTTCAAAAATGTCCTTTTGAAAATTTTAAAGCTTAATATCCTTAATATCCTTTAAATAATTTTCCCTCAAAAAAATGTATGTTGAAGAAGAACATATTCTGTAAATTATATGTAAATTTTATTATTCTAGCTTTACTAGTTTAGTAGAAAAGAAAAAATTATTAATCCTGTTTCAAAAAATTGTATGTAAGGACTGCGCCGAATAAAATTGTCCCATACATTTCTTTCCATACTGTGCTGTTCAAAGTTTAAAATTTAAAAATTTTGATCATAGTAGCTTTGAAATAAATGTCAAAAAATATTATGCGTAAAAAAATGCTTGGAAAATCCTTTTTTTAAACCAGTGATAATTGCGACTATTTTCAGATCGCAACAAATTACCCAGCTATGTAGATCGTAGTTTATCAATTTTAAAATAACTTTCATATTTTCATAGTTTTCTATTATATCCGTTCCATAAATGATAGGTACTGATGGAAACAAGTTACCATTATGAAGCAGAATACCTTTGAGGCTTTTTACTGAACCATCTATAAATAGACGCCATTCATCTGGAACGTATGGGTGACCGATGGTTTCAAAGAGATGTTCAATATTTACAGCATATGTTATTCCAGTTGTGGCATCCAAAGCATTTATCAAAAGACTGCATGTTTGAGCGCTTTCGAGCCGATGTTACGCGAAAATCTTCCGAAACTAATCTCCACTGCTGCATGCGAGACGCCCATATTTTGGAACTTCTCTTTGAAAGATTTGTGTCTCGAATTAAATCATTAAAGTCTGCCTGTGTTAAAAGATGACGTTCTGAAGTGCCAAACTCACTTTGAGTGGGTACAAATTCCGAAATATTTTCATCATTTGTAAAGTTGCAGTGCGAATCGACTTCAAAGGCGTCGGCAACTGGTTGGATCTCTTCAGATGGAGCGGTTGGATTTAATACTGAACGTTTTATTGCTGGTTAAATAGATTCGCAAGAATAGTATTGAATTTGATGACGAATTTGATAGGTAAAACCAGCTGTTCTCGTTTTGCAAAAATAGCACGACTCCACAGAATGCTCGCTACGAAGCAACCAAATCGTTGGGTAAACGTATTTCATGGGATGCTGTTTCGGCAGTTGGATCCTATAATGCAACGGTAACAATAGTCGCATGCAACTTCCGGTAGATACCATACATTTTTTATATAGTTTATTAAAAAATATTTTTCATAATTTTCCACGAAATTTTTTGAGACTTTACGCGATTTCTTTAAAGGAACGAATAAACCACAAACAACACAAAATTTGTTACGATTGGGACATTTCATGTTTAATTACTATTAATTAGCTTTTAATTCACTGTTTAATAACTTTCTGAATGTTCTTTACACTTTAACAAAGAGTAATAGATGTAGCGCACACTTCAATTACCACAAGACATTAATCATTTTCATGTAATGGCGGCCATTTTGCAATCTGTCAATACGCTTGGCCAGTGATGCAAGTCGTTTCTCAGGTCCAGTGGTGCCAATTGTCTTAAAAGGTAACAGCTGTGCAGACCTCGGCTATTGTTATCGATAAAATTTACATATAATTTACAGAATATGTTCTTCTTCAACATACATTTTTTTCAGGGAAAATTATTTAAAGGATATTAAGGATATTAAGCTTTAAAATTTTCAAAAGGACATTTTTGAAATTTTTGGTCCAGATCCATTAAAATCTGTTATTTGTGTGCATTGCTGAGATTCTTACCATTCATTTGATACTTATATCGTTATAATATGGTTCGTGGAAATATTTGATTTAATTTTTTGAAAGTGGTGTATCCTTTGAAACTTTAAAGTCCTTTTAAAAAAATCCTTTAAAAAACGTGATGGCGATAAACTGAGAACGCAGTTTTACTACATAAGGTCTCTAGTTTCACGTATCAAGTGTGAAAAAAAAAATTTTAAATTGTAGCAGGGTGTTATGTAGTACCCATAATTACGAAACTTCCAGAACAGACAATTTATAGGATATCCCCTAGATCAGAAATGATTTTTCCAATTAACCTAAACATTGAAGAAGATTGTGTAATTCTAAACCAAGAACTTGTAGAAGGTGTATTTCTAGCTAATTTGTTAGCCTCCTCCAAAGGTATTTGCCACATCAAAGTGATGAACATAAACGACAAAGAAGTAATTTTGAATAAAATAAAATCACAAACTGAAAAGGGTATACAATCATGAACGCATACAGTAAAGTGAATAAGTTAACAGACGAACAGCGCTTCAAAAATTTAATGACAGAATTAAAACGGGATAATAACGCAGAAATAGAATTAAAAAATATATTCAGAAAATATCAATCACCTTGAAGGAGAAAAATTAACAACCAACAATTTTTATTCGCAAAAATTAAACTGATCAAATGCAACACCAGTTTATATAAAAAACTACAGGCTACCTCATTCACAATACGAAAAGATAGACAAACACGTTACAAATTTAATAGACAATGACATAATTGAACCCTCAGTAAGCCCACATAACGCGCCACTGTTATTAGTACCAAAGAAAAGCAATGATGACAAAAAGAAATGGCGTTTGGTAGTAGATTTCAGAAGACTCAACGAAAAATTAATTAATGACAAATTTCCACTGACAAGGTAAGAAGACGTTTTGGACATGTTAGGAAGGGCCAAATACTTTACAACGTTAGACATGACTAGCTCTTTTCATCAAATACCTTTAGACAAAGATTCACGACAATTAACAGCATTTTCAACACAGAATGGACACTATCACTTTAAACGTTTACCTTTCGGACTTAAAATATCTTCCAACAGTTTTCAGAGGATGCTCACAATAGCTCTGAGCGGTTTGAATTCAGAAGCTTTCCTTTATGTTGATGACATAATAGTCTTTGGATGCTCATTAAAACACCACAATCAATATTTAGAAAAATTCTTTGACCGCTTGCAAAAATATAATTTAAAACTAAACGCAAGCAAATGTCAATTTCTAAGGTCGGAAGTAACATATCTTGGTCACTTGATTACAGAAAAAGGACTTAAAACAGATCCAACGAAAAATGAAGCAGTTTTAAATTACCCAGTACCAAAAAATGCGGACGAAGTCAGAAGGTTTGTAGCTTTCTGTAATTATTACAGACGTTTCATCCCAGATTTTGCAGCGATAGCAAAATGTTTAAATTCTCTCTTGAAGAAAGGGACGCCTTTCATCTGGTCAGAAGAATGTGCGAAGGCGTTTAGCACTTTAAAACAAAAACTGGTTGACCCCCCAGTTCTGCAATATCCGAATTTTGAAAAGCATTTTATTCTAACGACTGATGCATCTGATTTTGCGTTAGGAGCGGTACTTTCGCAAGGCGAAATTGGACACGACCTTCCAATATCTTACGCCAGAAAGTCATTACAGAAACATGACAAAAACAAACCGATAATTGAGAAAGAACTGCTAGCGATACACTGGGGTATAAATTTTTTTAAACCTTATTTATATGGAAGAAAATTTATTGTGGTCACTGACCATAGACCACTAGTCTCATTGTTTTCGCATAAAAACCCATCATCCAAGATGACCAGAATAAGATTGGATTTATCTGACTATGACTTCGAAATTGTGTATAAACAAGGAAAAATCAATACCAACGCCGACGCGTTATCGCGTATAAAAATAGATAGCGAAATTCTTAGAACAATGAATCCCACAATAGAGAATGATAGTAAAGAACTAAAAGTGATAACAAGGAGCAAGAGACAGCTTGAAGATAGAACAGAGAGTATGAGCAAAAATATGGAGAAAAAAGCGAGTGAAATGAAAAATAAAGGTACCAACCACCCGAGTTAACACCTCCAAGGAAGTGATAAAGAGAGTAACATATCTCACAAGGAGTCTGATCAACTCTATATTTGGGAATGTACATCCTTTAATGACGTAAGGAAGGTAATAAGAATGAAATTTACTATAAAAGAAAAATGCAAGCTTGCCTTAAAAACAGTTAACAATGAAATGCACATAATGTGTAGCGATGACCCTTCGCGCCTAGGTGAGATGTTGGAGAAGCTACATCGTTTATTACGAAATTCACAAATAAAGGCCCCTGGCCCTTTGTAATAAAGATTTTATATTTAAAAATATCGATATTAATTTGTTTAAAAAAAATTACAATGCATTGAAAGAAAATGAAACCTCGCCAATCAAAATACTAGTATACAAATCTCCGCTACAAATAAACAACACGCTCAAACAATACAAATTAATTGAAGAATTCCACAATTCAAGCCCATCTGGACACATGGGAATAAGAAAAACAGTTTCTAAACTTAAACAAAGATATATTTGGAAAGGGATGAGGAAAATGGTAAAAGAATTTATAAATAGCTGTGAAAAATGCAACAAAACTAAAACTACACAACACATAAAAGAAGGTTTAGTATTGACAGACCACAAGTTTCAAGAAGATCTCAATTGACACAGTGGGTTCGTTACGCATTTCAAACGGATATAGATACATTTTAACGATGCAATGCGAGTTAACAAAATTTGTAATCGCACACCCGATCGAAACCAAAAACGCTAAGACAGTCGCATCAACCCTTGTTGAGCAGCTCATACTCAGATACGGTTGTTTTAAAACACTTTTGTCTGATCGTGGGACTGAATTCACAAATGAGCTAATGTCAAGTGTGTGTGTAAACTACTTGACACTCGCCAAGTATTTAGTTCTCTCTATCATCATCAAACTGGGGAAACTGGGGGCGATGGAACAATGTAACATGTCTGACTGTCTCAACCTGGCGAGGCCAGCATAATCTTTGTGAAATCGCCTCAAACCTCCACGTGGTGTTTCCTGGGCAACATCAAAACTGACAACCGTTAGTTTGGCGGCAAATCTGAGCGGCCGGCCTCCCTAGGCTTAAAATAGGTTGTGCGTCGGGTTTGAAGCCCACCCGTAAAAACCAATTTCAATGAAAACAAATAAGAATAGAAGAAAAATGATCCCCAAATCTGATGACGACTACCGCAAACGAAAAACTGATAATGATTTACGGATATGCACCTGGAATGTCCGAACCCTTAATTGGGAAGGTGCCTCTATCCAACTGACTGATGTCTTGGAAAGATACAAAGCTGATATCACTGCTATCCAAGAAATGCGATTGAAGGGACAGGGTTGCATTCGGCATGCACCCTGTGATATCTACTACAGCGGCCATGCGGAGAAGCACGAGTTTGGATGCGGATTTGTAGTTGGCAAGAGACTACGGCCCCACGTCCTGCGGTTCACACCTGTGAACGAACGACTTGCCATAATCCGCATCAAGGTTAGATTCTTCAATATAAGCCTAATATGTGCGCACGCTCCGACAGACGACAAGGACGATGAGATCAAGGACATTTTCTACGAGCGCCTTGAAAATGCTTACGAGCGTTGCCCCCGCCACGACGTAAAAATCGTGCTTGGTGACTTCAACGCTAAGGTGGGCAAGGAAAATATTTTTGGTCCAACAGTCGGAAAGTTCAGCCTCCACGACAACACCTCCGATAACGGAATGAGACTGATTGACTTCGCCACAGCACGAAACATGGTCGTAAGTAGCACTAGATTCAAGCATCTCAATATTCATAAAGCCACCTGGATGTCCCCTGATCAAAAAACAAAAAATCAAATTGATCACATTTTGATCGACGGAAGGCACTCTTCCAGTGTATTGGATGTACGCACGATCCGTGGTGCAAACATTGACTCGGATCACTATCTTGTTGCAGCCAAGATCCGTACACGTCTGTGCGCAGCTAAGAATACACGCAACCCTACACAGAGAAAGCTAGACGTCGACTAGCTGCAATCGAAACAGACAGCCGATGCTTTCGCCACTCGACTCTCACTCCTGCTTCAAAGCACTCCTCCAATCGATGATATATGCGCGCAGTGGACACACATTTCCAACTCCATGCGTGCGGCTGCTGAAGAGGTGATTGGCTACCAACGCCCTCGCCGAAACCAGTGGTACGACCAGGAGTGTCGCGACGCCAGTGCAGAGAAAGACGCCACCTACAAAGCCACCCTGCAGTCGGTTGTAACGCGCGCTGCTAAGGAGCGATACAAAGAAAAGAGGAGGGAAGAGAGACATATTTTCAGGCGGAAAAAAAGAGAGGCAGAAAAGCGCGAGCAGGAGAAGATTGAGATGTATGGTGACAGGAATGAGGCCAGAAAATTTTTCGGAAAAATAAGACGCCTTGCCGATGGTTTTAAAACCGGGGCCTCTTCCTGCAAGGATGAAAACGGGAATCTAGTGACAGATGTCCAGAGTACACTGACGTTATGGAGGGAACACTTCTCTAAGCTTCTAAATGGCGACGCTGACAACAATCCTGCCAATAGAGATGATATTCCGGAAACCCCAATTTTAGATGACAGCGTTGAGGTTCCGCTGCCCGACTATGATGAAATTCTGACAGCTATAGCTCGGCTTAAAAATAACAAAGCCGCGGGAGCTGATGGCTTACCTGCTGAGCTGTTTAAGAACGGAGGCGAATCTCTACTTAAATGCATTCACGAGCTTCTATGCAGAATATGGTCGGAAGAATGCATTCCGAACGATTGGAATCTCAGTGTGCTCTGCCCAATCTACAAGAAAGGCGATCCCACTATCTGTGCCAATTACCGTGGGATAAGCCTTCTTAATATCGCATATAAGGTCCTGTCGAGCATTTTATGTGAAAGATTGAAGCCCATTGTAAACAAACTGATCGGACCTTATCAGTGTGGCTTTAGACCTGGAAAGTCCACCATCGACCAGATTTTCACTCTACGACAAATCTTGGAGAAGACTCAAGAAAAACAAGTCGACACCCACCATCTTTTTGTCGACTACAAAGCCGCCTTCGACAGCCCAATAAGGAAGCACCTGTACTCCACCATGTCTGAATTTGGTATTCCTGCAAAACTAATACGACTTTGCAGGATGACACTGAGCAACACTAGCAGCGCAGTTAAAATCGGGAAGGACCTCTCCCCACCATTTATTACCAAACAAGGTTTCAGACAAGGTGATTCCTTATCGTGCGACTTTTTCAACCTAATGATGGAAAAGATCATCCGAGCTGCTGATCTGAGACGTAGTGGCACAATATTCTACAAGAGTGTTATGCTGCTTGCGTATGCTGATGACATAGATATCATTGGCCATAATACGCGCGAAGTCAGTGCAGCATTTTCCAGATTAGAAAGAGAGTCAAGTCGAATGGGTCTGTCAGTGAATGCAGATAAGACGAAATACTTAGTGTCAACAAACAAACAGTCCCAGCGTATTGGAACCCACGTTACCGTTGACAATACCTCCTTCGAGGTTGTGAAGAATTTCGTTTATCTGGGATCCAGCATTAATTCAACCAATGACATCAGCATTGAGATCAAACGAAGAATAACTCTTGCCAACAGATGTTACTTTGGGCTCAGTAGGCAATTGAGAAGCAGAGCCCTCTCTCGACGAACAAAAATCACGCTCTATTAATCGCTCATCATGCCCGTCCTACTTTATGCATCACAAACCTGGACGCTAAGCAGTTCAGATGAAAAGACTTTAAGAGCATTCGAGAGAAAGATTCTTCGGAAGATCTACGGACCAATCTACGTCAGTGGCGAGTACCGAATACGGTGGAATGATGAACTGCATGAGCTGTACGCTGACATCGACATAGTCAAGCGCATTAAAATCGAGCGGCTTCACTGGCTTGGTCATGTTCAGCGCATGAAAGACGATGCTCTAGTGAACAAAACATTCGATTCGGTACCCAGCGGCGGTCAACGCAGAAGAGGACGACCGCATCTTCGTTGGAAAGACCAAGTAGAGGACAACCTAACGAAGCTTGGAATTTCCAACTTGCGCCAGCAAGCGAAAGACAAATGGCTGTCGCAAATTCTTACATGAGGCCAAGACCGACATACGGTTGTAGGTCCAACAAAGTAAGTAAGACTAACTGACCTTAACTTTGAATGCGCATTGCGGCTTAACGGTAAATTTTGTGCAACAATTCTTTCACTTAGTAATGCATAATTTTATTTTCTTAAATCGGGTACCAAATATCAGTGTGTACCTGAAAATTTATTTTTTGAATTAATCTACAATTTTGTTTCCGCTGTGCGACGTTGAGAGGTGTCTTTCCTTCTTCTTCTTCAGGGGATTATAGATTTTGTTAAAGACTGTAAAAACAGGAATACATAATAGGCTTTCAATTATTCTCAAACAAACTCACATTTTATTTAGCATTATTTTTGGATTATGACACATATCAAATCGAACTTCATTTAAACATTTAGCACAGACAATTAAACTGAACTCTTAAGACTGTTACTGAGCAATAAAAATGAAACATATGTATATTAGAGCTGATTTTGTTTTAAAACAACCACGAACCTGGAACAGACGTTGTCTTTGTCTTCTTGATGGTTTATTGTTTTTGTTGATTTTTTTTTTGTACTCGTAAACTTTGTTATATTTACTTACCTTCGAATTAAATCATTAAATTTCACCACTTTGAGCTGCGACGAGCTGGATTTTACAAAGTTGTAAAACGTTTCTTTTAGTTTATTTGTTGCAGCCTTCTGCACACAACATTTAAATTTTATCATTACTAATAATGAAGGTCGGTTCATTACCTACATTACTTATGTTTAGATTGGTATTGAGGATGAAGTTAAAAAGAGACTTACCCCGTTCGTTGATGTCTGAACTTTCCCAGATCCCGTATTGGCATCGCACCCTACGATGAGGTCTCTTGATTCCGATACTGCAGTGGAGACCAGTTTTGTCATGCTGTCATCTGGGAGGAACTCGTTATCTTTTGCGATATATGCTGAGATGAGCCACAGGCTGCTTTGGCCCATCTCGACGCTTATTACCACGGTGTCCTTATTACTGAAATTAGAGAGAGTAAATGCGTTCAAAATTTTTTTATTAGAATACACGCTCTTGTGATTTCGTATACTAGGGTATAGGCTGGAGTCCTAGTCCGCATACCACGCCGCAGACTACCCACGGCTCCTGAATTAGGACGATGTTATCTCCGTTCTTGGAAAAACGGTGGATTAGGCTGGCGGACGCATCCTTCGAGTGATGGACGTTAGTTTGAACTACTCTCAGCATCAAGGCTGCTAGTAGACAACTTAACCTCCACGACTGTCGTGTCGGACTCATCGTCCGATTTTAGGTGGTCATCCTCTAGGGAGGACAACACGGGGATCTGCGCCAGTTCTGCTTTGGAGCTTGCGCTTTCAGATACTGGTGCAGGGAAGCAGGTTTAAGTAAAAGAAGCATCTCTAATTGTAGCTCCTCCAATGATACTTCATCGTTCTTGTATATCCTAAATACTAATGATGAGAAACCAAAGTCTACCACGAATCGTTTGTATGACTAGAAGGTCAGGGACTCCTGATTGATAACTAAAGTAACCGATCTAAATTCCCCCTTTGTCTCTTCAACCCGTGTCACCTTCCAAATCGTTGTTGGTAGGCAATGGCTTCCCAACCTGATCGTATCAAGAGTGGTTTGAGGGTCAGAGTATACGGCAGGTACACTAGCTCGCACTCTTGGTCTGTTAGGGATCTGGTCCCTATCTACGACCGCGATATTCGCACCCGGTCATATCTCACCAGCCTTGGAGATGGCTATCTTATATAGGTCTAGGGACCTTTGAAGGACCCCTACCTGGAAATTCCTTCATGAGCGGAATGAACATTAAGGACAAATTACCCTCAACGCTCCTCCACTGATCAGGCGATATGCTGCCGTTTATATGGCCTTAATCGATTACCGCGATGGTAATCTGCCCAGCTGCAATCTCGCTGAACAGTTTAGGAGTGGCTGTGCTACCACAGATTTTCTTTGACTTCGGCTGAGAATGATATATATATATGATATTATCTATAAATAGCCTACTGCTTTAAAAATGTCATATAATAACTACAAATGCAATTAAATTCTTGGTTGTAATTTGGTTCAATAGCATTTGGTTGTAAAATATGTGTAATATAATTTTTTTGTTACATGGATTTATTAATACTCGACACCCTAGATATCTCTATGAAAAATTACAGTTTTTCCAATGTTATCGTTCGACCACCAACTTCAACAGTAGGAGATTCTTTTTAATTAGCACCATAAAACTTTGGAAATCATTGCCCAATTATTTGAAACAATTAAATATTAGAACCAGCATTAAACGGGAAATTTTTAGATACTTTTCATCAATGGAATAATTATTGATTTAAATTTATTTTTTTGTGCTCTTATCTTTTCTTTTATCTATTCATTCTTTTCGTCATTTATCCATTCATCGTCATTTATTCATTCGTGACTATGACGTTGATTTTTGTTCATTTTGTTGATTGCGCTGTAATGGTAGCATTTGGCTTTTCGCGGTCCAAATTTATTCATTCGTGACTATTACGATGACGTTGATTTTTGTTCATTTTGTTGATCGCGCTGTAATGGTAGCATCTGGCTGTTCGTTGTACAAATTCTTAACTATTAACTGCATGCATCAACGTTTGAAGGCATTTCACTTATTGGTACGGCTCGAAATTTGATAGCGGCTAAAGAAAAACGTAAACCACACATAAATATAAATAAACTGAATGCTATTGAAATACGCATGGAACAGACGAGGTTTCTTCGTTTGAAAATACGACTTCCTTAGCTAGTCATTAATAATTTTGCGGTTATATGTTCTGGAACTATTGGAAATTTTGCGTTACGACATAATTTAAACACTTCTTCAAACACCTTTTCTTTAAACGCACTGCGCTTGATTTTTTATTCTTGCTGTAAAAACAACGCGTATTCTGCATCATTTCTCCAGATTAGCCAGAAATGTGTTTAAAATCAGTTTTATCGTTTTCATTTGTACCCATGGTTATATCTTTCATGAGCTTTATTTGTTTTTTTTGCATTTTTGAAACTTTATTATATAGTAGGAACTGAAATAATTCAGCAAAAAAAAAAAATCAGAAATGTTTTGCAAAAAAAAAACAAACAAGCAAATGTCATTTAAATGTCAATGTTTGAGACGGTGTCAAAAATAGGCTAATTTTGGTGATACAGTCTTATGAACACACCATATATGCCAGATTGACCTGCCAATAAATAGTGACGTTACAGTTTATAGGGCTGCCTTATACTAGGCTCTGTACAATACACAGATGTGTATATGTTGACCGGCTACAGTTCTTGTTCTATACCTTTGCACCAGTCGTTTGGTCCTAGAAGTTTTCGTGTTTTGGAATGGACTTTCATGCGAGGTAGAATTTAGTCCGTGTTACTAAGTAGATCCTTTCCAATAGTACCATGACCGAAATTTTGAGAGAATATGTTATCAGCTGCCGTGAGGCGTTGCGACGTTTTTCCGGCTATTCGTTTTGGTTGTATGTCCAGGAGGTCCATACATAGAATGATTTCAAACGCTTTAGTTGGAGTGCCTAAGTAATGCATAGCCTGCAGTTGAGTTTTCTCCAAGTGCCTGAGGTATGTTGATTTGTTCAAATAATTCCATAGAGTAGGACGAACTACCATTACATAGATCCAGTGCATCAGAAAGGGCGAGGGACTCCAGGTGCTGCCTAGCATCTTCTTGGATGTGTATAGCGCAATGGTGGATTCACCCTTTCTTCTACATTGATTTTCCATGTCAGCTTGCTGTCAAGATGAAAAGATTTCATAGTAAGAGCGAGAATTAAATCCAGATAAATGTTAATTTTTGAAACCTGAAGTTGTTTATCTTTGTGATCTGATAACAAATGAAGGCATAAGTATTTTGCGTATGTTTATTTTTTATCATACTTCTTGTAATAGCTAGTATATTTTTGCCAGTATACACAGTAAACAATTTGAGGGTAAATTTTATCTTTTTTATAACATCTGTGTGGTATAAACTTCTTTTATTCCAAATAATTTATAAATTTTATACCTCTCAATATTATAAAAATAATAAAACAAATATAATTTAAAAATTTCATATGGATATCATGTGTTAATAAAAATATATTCTGGTTCGAAAGAAAAAAATTCACCGAAATCGGGAAATGTAAAAATATAGTTTTTTCGATTGGTCTGACGAGGTTATAAATTTTATACCATTTTTGGTTTGGATTTATATGTATACAAAATAGTATAAAATTTATGCTCATATTTTTTACTGTGTATTTGTTGGAATCATAGCCTTTAGGGAATCGCTGTTTAATTCTATCCGCGATAATGCGTCAGCATTAGTATTCATTTTTCTTCTTTTGTAAATAATGTTGAAATCATAATCGCAAAGGTCTAATCTTATGCGTGTCATTTTTGATGACGGGTTTTTATGTGAGACAAGAGACAATAATGGGCGGTGGTCTGTTAGAACCGAAAATTTTCTACCGTAAAGGTAGGGTCGAAATAAATTGATTGCCCAGTGTATAAATAAGAGCTCTTTCTCAATAATTGGCTTGTTCAGGTCATGTTTTGCAAGATATTTGCTTCCATACGAAATTGGTAAGTCTGAGCGTACTTTTCCTTGCGATAAAACTGCACCTAGAGTTTAATTAGAAGCGTCTGTGGTGAGTATGAATGGTTTATTGAAATCGGGATATTGGAGTATCGGGGGATTTAAAAGTTTTGTTTTTAGTTCACCGAATGATTTTTGCAATTTTCGTTCCAGTAAAATTTTGTATTTTTCTTTAAAAGTGAATTTAAATTCTTAGCAATGTCGGCAAATTTAGGTATAAATCTTCGGTAGTAGTTGCAGAAAGCAACAAACCTTCTTACTTCGTCCGCGTTTTTCGGTATCGGATATTCTTTGATTATTTTGTTTTTAGATGGGTCGGTTTTAATTCCATTGGCCGTTATAAGATCCAGTCGAAAAAGAAGTTAACGGTCGTGAGTCTTCGTCTAAGTTAATCTGGTAAAAGAGCTGGTCATGTCCAAAGTCGAAAAGTATTTAGCTCTTCTAAGTCTGTCAAGAACGTCTTCTATTTTTGCTAACGGAAATTTGTCGTTTACAATTTTTTCGTTCAGTTTACGAAAGTCTACTACAAGTCGCCATTTTTTTCGTCATTTATTGACTATTTAGGAACTACAAGTAATGGTGAGCTGTAGGGCTCACTGAATACTCTATTATATTGTCAGGTAAAAGTTGGTCGACTTGTTCATTAATTTCTTTTAACTGTGTTTGTGGAAGTCTGTAATTTTTAATGTATACAGGGGTTGAATCTGTTGTTTGTATAGTCTGTGTGTAAAAATTATTTGTACTTAATTGTTCTCCAGGGAGATGAAAAATGTCTTCGTATTGTTTAATAATATTTATTTTTGATGATTTGGCATCTGGGTCGTTGCAACCAATGTCTAACGTTTGTAGTAATTTTTCATGTCTATTAGTTTAGTGTTGATTTAACAAGAAAATATATTATAATTCTTTAATTGTTTGGTTTCAAAATCAAGATTACTTAATGTTACATTTTTATCATTTGTATTTAAAATTTTTGCATGAACATTGCCATTTGCTGGTATCAAGCTATAACTAAAAAAAATCCGTTTTCTATTTCTTTATTTAAAACAAAACTGTCTTCCTCGACTTTAACATTAATCGGTATTATTAATTCTGATCTGGCAGGAATAATAATATTTCTTTTATGGAATTCTTTTAAAATTATTGGTAAAATATTTTCTTTTTCATTTATAATAAAAGTAAGCGTAAATGTTTCAAAATCTATTGTTATTTTTACATAGCAATGTTATGTAATTTGTTAAATTTTGAGTAATTTTGAAAATTAATTTTGGCCTCTGCGGGTAACAGTATCTGGTACCCGGCCATTGACGTTTCCCTGTACGTTATTTCTGTTTTGATTTCTATTGAAATTGTTTTGATGGTAATTGTTTCGGTTTAAGAAATTATTGTTTCTATTTATTGTTAGAAAAATAAGTGTTACGAATTGTCTTATTATTTGGAGAATTATTGTTTCTGTTTGCATTTTGAAAATTATTGTTACTATAAGTATTATTTCTGTAATTATTTTGTGAATTGTAGTTATATTGGTCTCTACAATTTCTGAAATTGTCTCTGTTTCGAATATGAAAAATTGTGTTTTTGTCCGAGACTAATGTGGTGTTATAGTGGCAGGATCGCCATGTGTTGTAACGAAAGGATATACTACTTTTACTTTAAATATTTTTGATTGCCTAAGTATTTTATGAGTTATTTCGATGACTGCATCAAACCAACTTTGGTGTATTAGAGCACACCGTGCTGCTGTAAGTGATGGCACGAATGTCGAACTGTTGATATTCTTAATACATACTCTGGCTTTCGCCGCTGTAGTCGTGATCAAGAATGTGCTTTATTTTAAAAATGTTCTGATAAATAAAGTAATTTTACCAGTATTTTTCTTAAAAATATCTTAACACTATTTCCAATACTCCTCTTTGAATTCCAATATTCAATTTTGTTTTTCAATATAATAAAATTAACCAATCATATTTGTGGGATATTTATTTTAAACAATATTTTTATTGTTTTACAAAAGTCTTTGTTTGTTGTTACAATTCATTCTTTTGTTACTATACCTTTTTTTTATTCATATAATATTTTTATTTGAACATATTTCACAATTAAAAGTTTTGCTTAGCTGCGCACAACCTACTTTTTATCTGTTCGTCACTCAACTGTCCTTTGTTCGTTCATCGTCGTTGTTAGCTACCTATGCTTTGTCATGTTTTGTCTAGCTGCTTCTTGTCGTGTGCAGATCGTCAGTGTTGTCGTCTACCCGTCTGACAGACTGCCGTCCCACATTCGGCTCTCCTGCATGTTTATTCGCTCCGAATGATGGGTTCCACTTCTTCATGAATTCAGCGATAGTGGTAGTTCGAATCAATCCTTCGTGTTGTCCTATCTTTTCGACCGAATAGCGCCCATGGTTCAACTTTTGTACTATTTTATAAGGTTCTAAATATTTGGGTTTTAGCTTGAGTCCTGACCCGTATTGCGTGGGCTTGATGGCGACCAACTCATCCACGGCATACTCCGCGTCCGGCTCTCGGTTATTATTGAAGGTTCTTCGATTTTCCACTTGTTTTTATACGATTTTGTCTCTGGCTTCCTGTCTCGTTTTTTGTCGGTCTAAATTCAGCTCTTCAATCGTAGCGTCTTCAAGTAATCATCGTAGATCAGGGTTTCCTTTGACTCGCATTTCAAGACCAGTCAATATTTTAAATGGTGATACTTTAGTACTCCTCGGCGGTGTACTATTAATTATCTGTTGAACCCTATCAACATGTTAGTACCAGTTTGCAGGTGCTTCCAAATATAATTTCGATATCATTGGAACAATCACTTTGTGGATTCGTTCAACTTGGCCATTCTCACGAGGAGCACCTGTTGCTATTAGCAAATGTTGAATTACCTGGTCTTCACAGTACTCCTTGAACATGTTGGAAGTAAATACTGAGCCCCTGTCAGATATAATACGACTGGGATTCCCAAAAATCGCCGATTGCCTCTTAAGTCGAGTCGGGTAGAGCCAAACAAACTTGGAAAATGCATCTACCAGAGCCAAACAAACTTGGAAAATGCATCTACCACGACGAAAATGTGATTGTATTTTCCATTAGACTGACATGATCAACATGGTAGGTTTCTAAAGGTCTGTCTTCCTTATTTATTGACGCAAGGAACCCCTCTTTTATGCCTGATTTTCCTTCTGTGACGATGCACTCAATGCAGCTTTTTACTACGGTTGCGACTTTGGATAATATATTAGGAATGTGGAAGTCTCTTTCCACCAGGTCTTGGGTTTTCTTAACTGAAATGACCCTGACGATGAGCTATTCTCATAATCTCATCCTCCATTGTAGCAGGGATAACGATAAGCTCCTTAATGGGATCCTTATGCAAAACGTCGTGCTTAATGAAATAATCTTCATATAGTTCGCTCTCTAGAACTTTTCGGACAACTCGAGTCCAATCATCTTGCAACTGCGCGGCCTTTATTCGAAACTTTAACGAGTCCTCTATAAGTAGGCAAGAGACTCGGCTGAGCGCATCCACATGTTTCATCTTGGTACCAGATCTGTGTTCCACGTGGTTGTCAAACTCCTGTAGGAACATCGCCCATCTTTAGACTCTCAACGGTATTTCTGCTCATACGGTTGAGTTTTTCTGCTCATGTACTGAACCGGGTGCCAATGTTGATCTTTACTGTCCATTTGAAGTAAAATGGCGCCATAGCCGTACATACTGGCGTCGATATGAACCTCAGTTGGTGCCGCGGGCGAAAATACCGCCGGCGAGTTCCAAATTCCAAATGGTACGAATAAAAATTCATGCTGTCCATTATGGACCACGAATGCGGTATATTTCCTCGAATCAACTTCAACAGGGACATGGAAAAACCCGTTAACCAAATCAAGGGTTGTGAAAACATTTGCTTTTTGTAATCTTTCAAGAACGTCGTCGAATAAAACCATTGGGAAGTTGTCTCGAACAATTTTTTCATTTAATTTTCTGTAATCACAGCATAGCCTTTTACTTCCATCCTTTTTTGAAGCCAAGACTATTGGAGATGCGTATTCTTAAGTGCTTTGCTGTATAATCCCTTCTTCAAGCCATCTTGAAATTTGTTCAACATATATCTGGTCAGCATATGATATTTGTCTAGGTTTTTGATAAACAGGGAGGTCGTCGGTTAGTCTGATTCTCATCTCTACTGGGGATTTTATGTTGCCTTCTGCTGAATAACTTCCAACCATCGTTGAGATCGTTTCTGTCAAAGCATTAGTCTCCTGTGAGATATCATCGAAAATAACATGGGAATGCCTAATAAAACGCAACGAACTAGGCAAGAATGACACTGTTACTATACTTTGGGTCCCAGGACACAAAAGTATACACTGTAACGAAGAAGCCGATGGTCTAGCGCGACAGGGTGCAGCCACAAAATTTATAGGACCAGAACTATTCTGCGGATTGGGCACACATTCTATAAAAGAAGAACTAAAAAAGGAGGAGAGGCATAAACGTTCAAACCTCTGAAAAAGCCTCTCCAAGCTAAGACAATCCAAATTGCTCCTCAAAGATTTGAACACCCGGAGAGCAAAATTGTGCATAAGCTTAGGCAAACCGAATCTAAGGATTCTAACGGGGTTCCTTACAGGACACTGTTAACTCAAATACCACCTGATGAAATTGGGCATAGAACCGATAGTAACTGCCGTTTCTGTGAAGAAGCAGAGGAGACTCCAATACACCTACTCACAAACTGCGACGCCGTGGCTCGCAGACGTAAGCTAGCACTGGGGAACTATGAGCTGTGTCTAGATCAGGTTTCATCCCTTGAACCTAAGAATATTCTCAAATTCATTAGAGAAATAGGGCTGGATTTAATTCTGTAATCCGCAAACCCAGCGGAGCTTTGAGAAGGAGGTACAATAGATCTAATTTTGGTCGCAGTACGCATCTCCACCATATAACATTAACATTAACAAGATCGTTTCTGACTGAGATTTAGTTAGGTGTGCTAAATCTAAATCGGACATACTGCACATCTCTCTCTCTCCTACAGCCATACAGAGATTTCTGAATTCAGTAAATAAGTCGTTTTCTTTGTTTTCATCTTTAACATCTTTCGTCTTAATTTCTTTCAAATTTTCTTCTTTAAATTTCTTGAAGTCTTCCTTCTTTTCATCTTTAGCGACATTCGTCTGGACTTCTAGCACCTATACGTCTTCTTTCTCAGGTTTTGTCATCTTCTTTCTGAACTCCGCCCCATCTTCGTTGAAAATATTTTCAACATCTTTCAGCACCGAGTTTTCAAGTATGGCATCATATGGAATATCTCGTTCCCTTACAGCGTGGAATTTCACATTCAAAATCACATCGTCTATCTCGAGTCTTGCCAAGAAACAGCCTAGAGTGCGAAACTCAGCATTTCCTACGCCCATCAGTTGCCTTTTTTCTGGTTGAAGCTCAATATCACCGAGCATTAGTAAGACGTCGTCTCTTATAAGACATAGAATGCTACCTGGTATTAACGCTGAGAAAGTGTGGCCATTTATTTCAATGTACCGAAATATCATGCTAGAGTGATTTTTAAAACTGATGACTGTCAATTCATCAACCATGTTAATGCTTCTTTTCTCGTTCTTAACGCGTTTATCGGCTACTTGGATCATTTCTTTACATTCGAATGAACGATGTCCCATTTGGTGGTACTTAAAGCATTTGTATTGTCTTGATGGACAATCTTTTACTATATGCGATCCATTTCCGCACGTAAAACACCTTCTGGTACTTTCTTGATAGTGTAGTTGTTGTATGTGTATGGGCTTCCTCGCCGACTGTGGCACGTTCAACATGTTTGATGACTGGTTGGAACTGCACACCTTTTCGTAGACCTTAATATTCGACATTAGCTCAGCCATGCTTCGTGCCTGGTAAAGGATAACTTTGTTGCGTCTCGAATCTGGGATGCCTTCAATAAAATATTCAATAAGGCTCTCATCATCAAGCTGTATAGGCTTGCCTATCTCTACCATGCTGTAAAAATACTCTCGCAAACTTTCCGTTGGCTTCTTTGCTGTATTTTGTAGTCTTCGATGAATTTCGGCAGAAGGTAATTCTACACCGAATTTGTGTACTAAAGCTTTCTTTAATGACGAACAAGAATTTGAATTCTCTTGTATTCGTTGCTTCGTTCAGCCTGTAACATTGACTTTGTTTCTGCTCCAAACTTTGTTGCATGTTCATGACGTCATCGCTTTGTGTTGAGCAGCTGCGTTGCTGACTTTCGCTTGCAAATTTCTGCGCAACAAGATGTGTTTTTTTTAACGAGGAGTAAAAGCATCGAAAGCCTTAGTCAGTGCGCGACTTTAACACGCTAAAAATCTCCTCAGTCGGACGGTTGGTTCCTCCAGGAACGACCGATGGGTATTACGTCTGGAGGCCGTCAGAGCATTATTGCTCAATCGTCAGTGGTGATCATTAGATCGTCTCAGTCCGGTCGTCCGTCGTTGATACAGAGGGATAACGGCTGCTTTCACCTGCGTTGCGTAGGTTTGTACGCTCATTATATCTTACCCGTTCGATGCGGCGAAGTTCGATCATAATTTTCGCTGCTGCTGCTTGAAACACCTTCCATTTTTGAGGTGTATCGCACATGTGGTGAACAATATTCCTTAAAGTGGGGGGTCACATCAAAAGCTTCTGTCAGTTCAGCTCGCTCTGCGTTAAAGCGTGGTCAGTTGAAAAGGATATGCCGAGCAACTTCAATTTCACCCGGACAGTTTGTGCAAAATGGGTCTTCTTCATGCTTAAATCGGTGGAGGTACTGTTTGAAACATCAATGACCGCTAAGAAGTTGTGTCACATAGAAGTCCACTTCTCCGTGCTTCCGATTGGCCCATTTTTCCACGTCTGTTATAAGGGAAAAGGTCCATCTTCCGTTTTGAGACTGCTCCCATCGACGTTGCCAACACTCATTGCTGCGCCGTCTTTAGTCAGCCTTTGATGCATTTTCACCAGCTTTGTAGCAGCGCTGGAGTTCACATGCCAGTATATCGGTCGGTGGCATATTATACCAATAGCGTCATCTGAAACTGTGCGGAAGGCACTAGCGACCCTCAATGCGCTGAGACGATAAGTCGCCCGAATGCCAGATATGTAGGACGACCTTTGCGTAGCATCCGCCCATACTGGTGCTGCATTAAGCATGATGGAGCTCGTAACATTTGCTAGGAGTTTTCTTCTGCTAGATCTAGGTCCACCGATATTCGCCATGCTGCGTGAGAGTGCACCATTGACATTCGATGCCTTTTCGCTAACGGACATTAGGTGGTCTTTAAAAGACATGCGTGTGTCAATTATAACACCAAGATATCGCAAATTTGGTTGTGAGGTTATAATATGTTCTTCTGCTCTGAAGGTGAAACACTCCCTCACTTTACGTGAGCTCAGAAGAACCGCCTCTGTTTTTTGCGCTGCAAGCTTAAGATCAACACTTCGCAGCCACGTCGTAATTCTTGAAATCGCTTCACTGCATGATGCTTCTAAAGTGTGAAGGTGCTTTGCTACTACAACCAGGGCGATATCATCCGCGTAGCCTACCAATGAAGTATTCTCAGGGAGAACAATACGGAAAATATCATCGTACATAACGTTCCACAAGGTTGGTCCCAATACTGAGCCTTGTGGGACACCCCGGGACACTTTGTACCGCTTGACGCCATCGTCAGTGTCGTAAAGCAGCATTCTGTTGCTAAGGTAATCAGCGATAATTCGCTGAAGATATCCGGGAATACCGAATGTGCCTAGCGCTTGCAATATGCGTGGCCAGCTAGCCGAATTGAAAGCATTTTTAATGTCGAGTGTTACCACTGCGCAGTACTGCTTATCACCCCATTTCCACCTAATGCCACTTGTAGCGTCGCGAGCTATAGTCATAACTGCCTGGATAGCATCGACGGTAGATTTTCCTCGTCTAAAAACAAATTGCTTGGAAGATAGTCCGCCTGGTGATTCAAGGGTATCTTGGAGTCTTCTGACGATGATACTCTCTAGTACTTTGCCAAGCGAGTGCATGCAGAGGGTTGATCGGGCTGTATCCCTGGTTTAAGCAGCAACACTAATCTTTGGACTTTCCAGAAAGACGGGAATGTTTCTTCGTTAAGGCACGCTGTGTACATTCTAGCAAACACGCCGGGATCTGCTCGTATGGCGGTTTTCATCGCCACGTTAGGGATGCCATCCAGCCCAGGCGTTTTGGTGTCGGAAATTTTCTGCAATGTCAAAAGCAATTCTTCCGGTGTCACCGGAGGGATATCACCTATATCTTCAGGTAGCCTATAGCCTTGTTACTGTGCTAGCTGTGGTGGGAAGAGTTCAGACACCACGCTGTTCATAATAGCTGGTTCTGTGGTGCTTTAGGTCCACGTAGTCTGCTCATCACCACTTTGTACGCCTTGCCCCACAGGTCAATATCCGCCATGTCCCGAAGCCTTTGGAAGCTGGACTCTTTGCTGTTTTCGATCGCCTTCTTTAGCTGTTTTCGGCATTCCTTAAGGTTTTCATGCAACGATTGCCACGTTGGGCGATTTCGAGCATGCGTTACTTTCCTTCGCGCCTCAATGCATCGCCTTCTACATTCCGCAATTTCGTCATTCCACCAGTAGGCCGGTATCCTGATTGGCGCTTTTTTCCTTCTCGGCATTGCTGCGTCACATGAGGTTATTATTCGCTGTCGGATGTTTGCTGCCATGTTTGTCGCTCTTTCATCAACTGTTTCTCCCTCATTCCAAAGAATCTAAAACACTTCAGCATCGAAAGCGTGTTGCTTCCATCCCTGCGTCTGTGCTTTAATTACCCTCCTCGGGATACATAAATGCTGCAGTTCGATGACGATCGCACGATGATCACTGTGCGTATAATAATCATCAACATTGCATGTGCTGTTACGCGCAATGGAATTGTGCGCAAACGTGAGATCCACTGCTGACTGCCTATTACCAGCTTCAAATGTGTGGTGACCATTGTTGAGAAGCTCAACATCCAGGGTTGCAAGGCATTCCATAAGGAGTGTGTTTCTACGATTTGTGCTCCTACTACCCCATCTTGTCGACCAGGTATTAAAATCGCCTGCAATCACTATGGGTGACTTCCCTCGGGCCTCTGCAACAAGCTTCGTTAGAAACCGCTCAAATTGGGTGATGTCCATTTGGGGTGGCGCATAGCACGAAAAGAAAAATATCCCATCGAATTTTGCCCAGGTGAAGCCCGTGTTAGCGGCTGAAGCTTTACTTTGGAATGCCCTGCCCCTAAGGGTCCATATTGCGGCTTTGCTTGGCGCATCTATCACCCACTCAGAGCCGTTCATGTTGTGATGCTGCTCACCCAAGAGAGCAAGATCAAACTGTCGCTCAAAAATCGTCTGTTGCAGCAAGTCCTACGATTTTCATTCTCATCTTTTCCTTCTAACCGCCTTCTGGTGCTCTGGGCAGCGAGCGCTTCCAGCTGCATGATTACCTGCAACAAGATGTGTAAGTGTGTGTGTGTGTGTATGTGTGTACGTATAACGACAGCAAGCATAGCCATTAAAGTTATTTTTACTTTTCAACTCGGTTTCTTTTCTTTAATTATCGTGGTTGAGCCCCCAATTTGTGGGATATTTATTTTAAACAATAAAAAGTCTTTGTTTGTTCTTCTTTTTTTATTATACATTTTATTTTTTCATATAATATTTTTATTTTAACATATTTTAACATATTTTAACAGTCTTCGTTCAAGTTAGAGTTGCCAGTCAATAGTTTCTTCCGCTTCTTGTCGTGTGCAGACCGTCAGTGTTGTCGTCTACCCGTCTGACAGACTCCCGTCCCACATATTTTACTTTGTATTGTCGCATTCTTTCGTCCCCTCAAAATTTTAATTTTAAATAGCCAATATAATCGATGGACAAAATTCATAGCCTCGACTTTAAAAGAGTCAACGACTAAGTTCAATTTAACGCTTGTTGTTGTTGCATTATATTTTCTTGCAATAAGTGTGTAACTTAATGCTCGCTGTCGCGTTCATGCTTATGCAGCAACTAGCGGAAGAAAACGAAAAAGGGTTCCAAGTGCATTAAACATGAATTTGATATTCTTGGGTATTAAGAATATAATTGTTTACTTTAAAATTATATGGAAAATTTTTGGGTTTTTATTTGGCAATAAATTATTGATTTTATTGTTCTAGTTAGTGGTTTAGTTTTTGATTTGTTTTTTATTAAAAAAGTACAAAGTATTTTGTATTTTGTTTATTATTAAAGTACAAAGTATTTTGTACTTTGTTTATTGATAAGAAAGAATGAAGTTAAATAGCGATTTCTTTCAGTTGGTGGTAATAGTGACTTTTAGGAGTACACTACACTAAACTTTCTTCTGCTGTTAAATATCTTTCAACGGCTTCATTAAATGTTTTCTGTGTATTTGCCTATAATTTTTTTGGGAATTCTGAATTAACACCTTTAGTAAAGACATTTAACGCAATGCTTTCACTTACTTTATATATTGCAGTTTTTGCTTCTTGAGTCGGATTAGTCAAAGTTTTAATTTCAAATGAACTTAATTGTTCAGTTATTTCTGAAATTTTTTCTCTGAATTTTCAGATAGATTTTTATTTTTGTTTGAGTGTACCAAGTTCACTTAGTACTTGTTGCAGAGTTTTTGAATTAGGATATGCTTTGTCCAATACATTTTTCAAATCTTCAAATGTCGTTGCCTATTTGAACGTCCTAAAATACATCGTACTTGTACAGTTAATTTAAAATTGTAAACATATTTTAGAAAAATTTCTCTGTCTTCATTTTTTAACATATCATGTAATAATTCTGTTTGGACTATAAGATCTTCCAAATGCGTAAAATTTCCTTTTAAAATTTGTAGGTTTTTACCTACTGTATATCAAAATTGGCCATATTTGATAAATTATTTTCTTTTGATATTTCTTTAATATGTTTTTCTTTTAATGGTTATGTTTCAATTGTTTTTAATAATTCTTCATGAAGATTATTAAGTTTTAAAATTTCATCATTTTCTTCAATTGAAATATTATTAACTTCGATTTTTAGATTTTCAATGTATTTAATTATGTATTCAATTATGTATTTTACTCTTTTTAAATATATTTTGAGTTTTTCAATTAATAAAATATTATTATATATCATTTCCATTCAGGTTTGAATACCCGTGGCATTAATTTTTTTTTAAATTTTAATATTTATTGCACACCCTGTGCCATTGGCAAGATTGACATTTAGGTTTCGTTTAAAAATTTTTCTTGTTGAACGTGCAGGTGGCGCAACAAGCGCGCGTCAAATATGAACGAACGAAAAAAACGTCAAAAGAAAACAATATAACGTAAAATGTTGGTGTGCGCGAATTGTTTAACTAAAAATTCGAAGTGTGTAATTTTTGTAAAAAGAATGTTATTTCAATAAGACTTTCGTTTTCTTTTTTGCGTTTTGCGGTTTGGTGGAGTAAGATAAAAGTTATTAATTGTGAAATTATTGCAAAATATATAGTTGCAATTCTTGTTGTAATTTTTGTAATGAGTAAGAAAATAGAAACAAAGTTAAATTTAAAGCAATTCTGTACGCGAGTAAGTAAAACCGATATATATGAAAAATAAAAAGGATGCATTAGAAAGTGAAAATTAAAAGTTATTAATTCATTGTTTATATATTTTTGAATATATAAAAATATAATAAAAGTATTGGATAATTTGTCCAATTTGTAAATTGTAAAAATAAGAATAAAAAAAAAATCATAGAAATGTTAATAATTAAAGAAAAGTTGAAAAAAAGTAAAAGAAAATTAAGTTGTGGTTATTTATTTTTGTTCTGCTGCAGCTTTCTTATGCTACGCTCCTGTTCGTGCATTTGCGGCTAGATTTGGCCAGTCGTTTGCCACGGTGGTGTTTTTTTATAAATTGTTGGTCCGCATATTCCGAAATTTTGCGATATGCCGTCGGCAAATTATTCGCTGCGCAGTTTAGCAGGATCGCCATGTAATAAATATTTTGGTGCCAGGATCGCCACACAATCGCCATGTAAGGATTCGAGATATTATTTATGAAAAGGATTTATTATTTTTATTTATGTCCTGCCTATGGTTGCCGGCGAAGTTCGCCACTGGCGCTATTTTTAATATCCTTTTTAAAAGTTTAAGTCCGCAGCTATTAAAGCTCAAGACTTATTAAAAATATAAATAGTTGGCAGCTGTTAGAGCTCAAAACTAGATTGTCTTTATTTGAAATTTGTTCGTCCTTATATAGTATGTATAACGGTATTTTGTTTTAAAACTAGTTAAAAATTGTTTTTGTATTTAAAAAGTAAACAGAACCATATGTTCTTAAATTAGTGTAAAATTAATAGTAGAATATCGTATACACATTTGTAATTTAGTAATAGTAGTATAAAGTGTATGAGTGAGTAGACTTAGATTATTAGATTATATATGTTAATATATTTGTGTAGGAGTAAAAGTAAAATGTAATGTCATAAATTTTTTATTCAACAATATGAGTACATGTGTGCGAATGAAATAGACAGTAGTACTTAGTATGAACATATGTTATTGTTTGAATATTATCTTAGTATAATACAGTAAAATGGAATAAGGTGATACGTACCGTAAAGGTGTGTATCTGTTAAATATGTTTTATATTGGTTGTTTTAATTCAATATATAATACCGTAAGGTATATATCCTACAATTTGCTTTTCGCCAAACAAATCGTCTGCCATCGGACCTAAAAATATTATACTTACTTTCGTCCGTAAAATTGCTGTTTTTCAGAAGTTGTCTGACTTTTCAACATATTTTTTGGCATATATCAAACGAAGCTTCACATTCTTCTTTGATATAAATGGGTTCTTACGAGGAACACATGCTTAATACTGAACTGAATGCATAAAATTTTGAATGGTTTTGGGATTTACGACGACGCTATCATATTTGCCAGTATCATCGGCAATTTTTACAGAGCTTATTTTGAAACAATCCTTAACCATACGTTCAATCTTCCGCTCCAATTTTAGTTTAGAAATTTTAGTTTAGATTCAACACTAACACATACTTACCATAACGTGTTTACTGAATGTGTTACTTACTTATTTACTTAGTTGCCGCTACAACCGTATATCGGTCTTGGCCTCATCTAAGAATTTACGCCAGCCATTTCTGTCCTTCGCGTTGGAAATTCCAAGCGTCAGGTTGGAAATGCCAAGCTTCGTCAGGTTGTCCTCTACTTAGTCTTTCCAACGAAGATGCGGTCGTCCTCTTCTGCGTTTACCGCCGCTGGGTACCGAATCGAATGTTTTCTTCACTGGAGCATCGTATTTCATGCGCTGAACATGACCGAGCCAGCGAAGCCGCTCGATTTTAACGCGCTTGACTATGTCTATGTCAGCGTACAGCTCGAACAGTTCATCATTCCACCGTATTCGGTACTCGCCAGTGACGCAGATTGGTCCGTAGATTTTACGAAGAATCTTTCTCTCGATTGCTCCTAAAGTCTTTTCATCTAAACTGCTCAGTGTCCAGGTTTGTGATGCATATAGTAGAACGGGCATGATGAGCGATTTATAGAGCGTGATTTTCGTTCGTCGAGAGAGAGCTCTGCTTCTCAATTGCCTACTGAGCCCAAAGTAACACCTGTTGGCAAGAGTTATTCTTCGTTTGATCTCAATGCTGATGTCATTGGTTGAGTTTATGCTGGATTCCAGATAAACGAAGTCCTACACAACTTCGAAGGAGTAACGGTAACGTGGGTTCCAAGACCCTGGGACTGTTTGTTTGTTGACACGAAGTATTTCGCCTTATCTGCATTTACTACCAGACCCATTGGACTTGATTCTCTAATCTGGAGAATGCTGCACTGACTTCGCTCTATCAACGTCATCAGCAAACGCAACGAGCATAACACTCTTGTAGAATATTGTGCCACTATGTCTCAGATCAGCAGCTCGGATGATCGTTTCCATTAGGTTGAAAAAGTCGCACGATAAGGAATCATGGTGGGGAGAGGTCCTTCCCGATTTTAACTGCGCTGCTGGTGTTGCTCAGTGTCATCCTGCAAATTCGTATTAGTTTTGCAGGAATACCAAATTCAGACATGGTGGAGTACAGGTGCTTCCTTATTGGGCTGTCGAAGGCGGCTTTGTAGTCGACAAAAAGATGGTGGGTGTCGACTTGTTTTTCTTGAGTCTTCTCCAAGATTTGTCGTAGCGTGAAAATCTGGTCGATAGTGGACTTTCCAGGTCTGAAGCCACACTGATAAGGTCCGATCAGTTAGTTTGCAATCTTTCACATAAACGATCGACAGGCCCTTATATGCGATATTAAGAAGGCTTATCCCACGGTAATTGGCACAGATAGCGGGATCGCCTTTCTTGTGGATTGGGCAGAGCACACTGAGATTCCAATCGTTGGGAATGCATTCTTCCGACCATATTCTGCATAGAAGCTCGTGAATGCATTTAAGTAGAGCCTCGCCTCCGTTCTGAAACAGCTCAGCAGGTAAGCCATCAGCTCCCGCGGCTTTGTTATTTTTAAGCCGATCTATAGCTGTCAGAACTTCATCATAGTCGGGCAGCGGAAACTCAACGCTGTCATCTAAAATTGGGGTTTCCCATCATATCATCTCTATTGGCGGGATTGTTGTCAGCGTCGCCATTTAGAAGCTTAGAGAAGTGTTCCCTCCATAACGTCAGTGTACTCTGGACATCTGTCACTAGATTCCCATTTTCATCCTTGCAGGAAGAGGCCCCGGTTTTAAAACCATCGGCAAGGCGTCTTATTTTTTCGAAAAATTTTCGGGCCTCATTCCTGTCACCATACATCTCAATCTTCTCTTGCTCGCGCTTTTCTGCCTCTCTTTTTTCCGCCTAAAAATATCTCTTCCCTCCTCTTTTCTTTGTATCGCTCCTTAGCAGCGCGCGTTACAACAGACTGCAGGGTGGCTTTCTAAGTGTCGTCTTTCTCTGCAGTGGCGACGCGACACTCCTGGTCGTATCACTGGTTTCGGCGAGGGCGTTGGTAGCCAATCACCTCTTCAGCAGCCGCACGCATGGAGTTGGAAATGTGTGTCCACTGCGCGCATATATCATCCATTGGAGGAGTGCTTTGAAGCAGGAGTGAGAGTCGACTAGCGAAAGCATCGGCTGTCTGTTTCGATTGCAGCTTGTCGACGTCTAGCTTTCTCTGTGTAGGGTTGCGTGTATTCTTAGCTGCGCACAGACGTGTACAGATCTTGGCTGCAACAAGATAGTGATCCGAGTCAATGTTTGCACCACGGATCGTGCGTACATCCAATACACTGGAAGAGTGCCTTCCGTCGATCAAAACGTGATCAATTTGATTTTTAGTTTTTTTATCAGGGGGCATCCAGGTGGCTTTATGAATATTGAGATGCTTGAATCTAGTGATACTTACGACCATGTTTCGTGCTGCGGCGAAGTCAATCAGCCTCATTCCGTTATCGGAGGTGTTGTCGTGGAGGCTGAACTTTCCGACTGTTGGACCAAAAATATTTTCCTTGCCCCACCTTAGCGTTAAAGTCACCAAGCACGATTTTTACGTCGTGGCGGGTTCAGCGCTCGTAAGCATTTTCAAGGCGCTCGTAGAAAATTTCCTTGATCTCATCGTCCTTGTCTTCTGTCGGAGCGCGCGCACATTTTAGGCTTATTGTCTGTAACCAGCCACCAGCCATGCAACCAGCAACGTAAAAACTATGGTGTCATATTTTCCAAACACCAGCGTCACTTAAAACAGCAACATTGCTTTTTTTTGTGTTCATTGACTTGGCCTTGAATCGCTGACTGCGGAAAACTGCAAGCTGTAATTTTGTGGAGTCAACGATCTGGCCTTGAAAATGTGAAAATAATGATTTTGTAGTTATTTAATTCTACTTCTTTTTGTTTTGCTTTTGTTGTATATTTAATATTGTATATTTAGTTAATATTTCTCTTTCGTCATTATATGTATGTAATTGTATTTTTTTATGTCATTCAGATTTTTTAAATGTATTGATATTTTGTTATAAAAACCCAAATGTTAATAAAATGGACAGTTGTCTTTTAAAAGTGATTATCGGAAGTTTTATTTAAACAGTTGTGCACAAGTACCAAGAGCTTGGGCACCAAATAGGAAAATCGTAACTTTAACATAAACAAATATAAAATAAATTTGTGCACAAGTACCAAGAGCTTGAGCACAAAAAAAAAAAACAAATTCATAACTTTTGTAAAACAAATTTAATGCAAAAGTGTGTACAGGTTTATGCGCCTAGACACACAGCGGGAAATAAAAAAATTTCTCGCTTTAACAAAAACATTTGGTGACCCCGACGTGATCACGCCAAAGTGATTCAAGAAACGCATAGTGACTACTCAAATAGTTGAATACATATCAGCAAGGCCATGGCTAGCTTTACCCAATTCATGCAGGAGCAAAATCGAACTGGATCTGAAATACAGCAGCTCATCAGGAATTTCAAAAAAGACTCATCGGAAAGAAAAACTATTACCTACTATCGAGATCGGGCACAGCGCCTTGCCCAGGCCTGGTCAAAATTCGAAGAAGTTGATAACCAAATTCGCGATCTCGATAAACCACCATTGGACCATGAATATTTCACCTCTGAATATTACAATCAAATAAAGCTTTTAGTACAAGAATACCAAGAACTATTTTCGAAGGAAATAGAAAAGGCGGCACCAGTGATGCTAGCAGTGAAAATCCCATACCAACAGAAAGTGTAATAAAAGATTCACAAAAAAACACAGAAGTGCGCGATGATAACATGATAAGACTGCTACGCCGGCAATCTCTGATATTCATTTCAATTCGCCGATTCCTAGCAACATTATCGACAACAACCGAAATCCAACCAGCTCAATACTACGACGTTAAATTAAAAACATTAAACCATCTCTGGCAACAATGCGAAGATGCAAATTTCGCTATATGGGAAACCTGTGAAAACCCAGAAACATCAGGGTATAATGTTAATGAATATTTAGAGATGGAAGATTTAGTTCAAGAGCACACAATCCATTTAGCAATCCAAGCAAAACAGCGAACCAACCAGTACGCAACGAATTTAACAGACTCAATCTCAGTCGAAAATCCAGTGCAATTACCAAGAATTTCTATACCTAAATTTGGTAGTAACTATCTTACGTGGCGCCAATTCTACGAGTTATTCAACGAAATTGTTCATAAAAAAGCGATGCCAAAAGTTTTGGTGCCTTAAGATGAATGTAAGTGGCGAAGCAGAAAGACTCATACGTCATCTCACTTTATCCAGCGAGAATTACGAGACAGCATGGAAAGTGTTGCAGAACAGATACAACAATCAACGACTCTTGTCTTCTAGCCTTATTCAACAAATTGTAGGACAACCTAATTACTCCACAAGGATTGCTTCAGCGATTGATCTAAAAAATATGCATGACACGACCCAAGAAGGATTGTTGGCACTGGAAAACCTAGGCGTGAACATATCATCTTGGGATCCACTATTGTTACACTTATTGATAAAAAAGTTGGACAATCAAACCCACACTCTATATGAACAATCACTAGACGATCCGAAAGAAATCCAGACAATACAGTCTTTCTTAAAATTCTGGGAAAATCGTTTTCAATCGCTAGAAGCAATAGGCGATAAACCCAAAAAAAAAATATTTGAACAAAAGGGTTACTCTAATTCAAAACAGTTGACTACGCTCACAACAACACTTGCTCGATGTGTAGCTTGCAATGAAAATCATCCACTTTATGCATGCAAGGAATTCATACAGCTACCACCAGAGGATCGATTAAAATTGGTGCAAAGAAATAAATTATGTGTAAATTGTATGAAGGGTGGACACTGTAGTAAGCAATGCACACTAAGAGGTTGCACAAGATGTGGGCGAAAACATAACAGTCTAGTCCACCTGAACAATATACCACTGAAGACATCAAGAGGTCCACCAGGACAAGGCCAACAGAATCAACCACAATCAAGTAAAATTACTCATTTAGTCCCTGATACGGATTCTAAGTTGTCATTAACAACAATTCATAATGTCAGCCACACGACTTATGTAATGCTGAGCACAGCCAGGGTCAAATTAGGTCTTGGCAATGGAAAATTTGTAGAATGCCGTGCATTATTGGACTCTGGATCACAAGTAAACATAATAACAACCAAGCTTATAAAGAAACTTGGACTCCACCCTAAAGGCAATTCTACAATGATTCAAGGCATCGAAAATGGACGTTTGAAGATTGAAGGTCGAGTTAACGTCGTTTTAGGATCAAGAGAAAATAATTACTCTGCTAGAATGGAAGCTCTTGTACTCCCCTAAATTACGTCAATGCAACCATCTTGCCACATAGAAGTTACATCATGGCGTATACCTAAAAACATTAACCTTGCTGATCCAGATTTCTACACGCCAGGCCCTATTGACTTCCTGATTGGAGCAGAATTTTATCATCAGCTATTTTGTGTTGGACAAATAAAACTAAGTAAAAATTTGCCAACTCTCCAAAACACGGTTTTCGGATGGGTAGTCTCAGGAAAAATTGATGGAATACAACATCCTATGTCTACATGTAATGTGATAACAACAGACGAGTCTCTTAATGAAGCCATAAAAAGGTTTTGGGAGATAGAAGAAGCAGATGAAATAAAGACGATCTTGACTCCAAAGGAAGAACTATGTGAAATTCACTTTGATAATGCTGTGCAGAGACGAGGAGACGGACGATTCATCGTTCGCCTTCCATTTACCGAGAATGCAGATAAATTAGGAGTGTCTAAGGACATTGCCTTACGCCGATTCTTGTCACTCGAAAAAAGATTATGTAAAAACAATGACTTACGAGAGCAGTACACTAATTTTATGGATGAGTATTTGTTTTTAGGCCACATGAAAGAATTAAATGGCAATGCCGTTCAAACACCCAATTACTATTTACCACATCATTGCATTTTAAAATCAAATAGTAGCACAACTAAGTTAAGAGTGGTTTTTGATGCGTCATCGAAAACATCTTCAAACATATCACTGAACAATATTCTCCATGCAGGACCGACACTACAAGAAGATTTTTTTACAATATTATTCCGATTCAGGATGCCACGATTCGTGTTTACGGCAGACATTGAAAAAATGTATCGCCAAATCTTAGTTCACAATGAAGACCAGCATTTCCAACTCATATTCTGGAGAAATAATCCAAATAAGCCCCTGAAAACATACCGATTGGCAACCGTAACATATGGAACAACGTCAGCTCCATATTTAGCAATCAAATGCTTACAAAGGCTAGCGGATCAGGGAAGCACACAATATCCACTCGGTGCAAACATATTAAAACAAAATTTTTATGTCGATGACTGCATGGCAGGCTCAAACAGTCTTGTAACCGCCAAGGACTATCAACAACAAATAAGTTCATTACTCGGTACAGCAGGGTTCAAGTTGAGAAAATGGTGAGCAAATCATCAGAAATTATTGGAAGACATAGCTCCAGAGGACCAAGAAATAGAATTAGACTTCAACAAAGATGAAGAGAGCCAAATTAAGACGTTAGGCCTACTTTGGCTTCCAAAAGCTGATGTATTTCGTATCAAGTGCCACCAGGTTGAAAACTGCAAGGTAACTAAAAGGATAGTGGCCTCTGACATAGCTCGGCTTTTCGACCCATTGGGAATAATGGCACCCATTGTGATAACCGCAAAAATCTTCTTGCAGCAGTTGTGGCAACTTAAATTAGATTGGGATGCCGCTCTTCCGCTGGAAATGCATAATCGATGGATTAAATTTCGTGAAGATATGAATGCACTTAATGAAATTCATATTCCACGCCATGCCTATGCACGTGATATTCCTAAAGAGGTGCAACTGCATGCATTTGCGGATGCCTCCGAGAAGGCTTACGGAACCGCAGTCTACATCCGATCTATCAATCAAAGTGGAATAGTAATAACGAGGATACTGTGCGCTAAGACACGCGTAGCTCTACTGAAAAAATTAACAATCCCACGGCTTGAACTTTGTGCCGCCAAACTTGCAGCTGGATTTACCAGACGGATTAAGACGGCATTAAATTTAACAAATGTAAAGGTCTATTTGTGGTCAGATTCCGAAATAGTATTAAATTGGATCAATTCTACATCGACAAACTTCCATACATTCGTAGCAAATAGAATTGCTTCAATTCAAGATAATTCTGTGACGCACCAATGGCGGCATGTAAGTAGTAAAGAAAATCCAGCCGACATCTTGTCAAGAGGCATATCACCAGATAAACTAATTTCATGCAACATTTGGTTCTACGGCCCACTCTTCTTGCATGGAAACGAGTCACTTTGGCCACCACCATTTAAAAAAACTTCAAGTGCCGAATTGGAAACAAAACAAATCACTGTTCAAAATCAACAGGAAAAATTAGAAAATGAATCAATCATCCAACGCAGTCAAAGTGAAGAACCAAATGTTGAACCAATCAACTTACTTGCCCTACAGAAGAAATCATAATCTAATATCATTGACCAAATAAATCATCGAAACTCATTTCGAAGATTGCAAAGAATAATAAGCTATATGCTTCGCTTCAAACAAGTGACAAGGAGGTCAAATAGCCAGAAGTCAGAAAATCTAACAGCGGCAGAGCCAGAACGATCCCTTCAAAGCATCATTAAATTGATGCAAGCTGAAGAATTTAAGGACGAAATACAACATTTAAAAAATAAAACCCAATTACCAATGAAGAGTCCTCTTCTTGGGCTTACACCATTTCTGGACAATTGTGAAATATTAAGAGTTGGAGGCCGTCTAGAAGCCTCAACCTTATCTTATGATGCCAAACATCCAGCACTTCTACCATATTCACACCCATTCACAAAACTCCTAATGGAGGCTCTGCATCGAGAGAATTTACATATTGGACCACAAGGTCTTTTGTCAACAACAAGGCAGCAGTTCTGGCCCATCAAGGGAAAAATACTTGCTCGATCAGTTGTTCAACATTGTATTCGGTGCGCCAGAGTGAAGCCAAAGATGCTTAATCAAATAATGGGAAATTTACCTGAAGGCAGGATACAGCCAGCGCGACCGTTTGTGAATGCCGGTGTAGATTTTTGTGGGCCTATTTGGATTCATTATCGACTCAGAGGAAAACGACCCCAGAAAAGCTACGTCGCACTATTCATTTGTTTTGCTACTAAGGCAATACATTTAGAAATAGTAAGCGATCTATCAACAGAAGCATTCATGGCAGCCTTAAGACGATTCATTGGACGGCGCGGTCATTGTAGCCACTTATATTGTGATAATGCCACAAATTTTGTTGGCGCAAGAAATCGATTAGACGAATTAGCTGAAAGCATTTTCTCAAAAAAGGCCAAAGAAATGATACAAAATGAATGTAGCACAAGGAGGATGGAATTTCACTTCATACCGCCAAGAGCTCCCCACTTTGGAGGACTGTGGGAAGCTGCGGTCAAGTCAGCCAAGCATTTGATGCACAGAAGCATCGAATCTGCATCCCTTACCTACGAGGAATTGGAAACGTTTATAATAGAAATCGAAGCCATCTTGAATTCTAGACCGTTAACTGCTATGTCAGACAACCCAAATGATTTAACGGCATTGACCCCAGGTCATTTTTTAATAGGAGAACCTCTGACAGCCAGTATACATCCAAACGCAGAAATAAATCAACGAGGCTTATTATCACGATGGAAACTTGTTAACTACATTAAAGACGAGTTTTGGAGAAGATGGTCGTTGGAATATCTCCACGAGTTGCAAGGTCGATCTAAATGGAAGGCACCTTATAGCAATATTGAGCCAAATACCATAGTGATAATTCAGGACGACAGCAAACCTGTGATGAAATGGCCTTTGGGTAGAATTATAAAGGCTATTAAAGGTCAAGATGGTCTTGTACGTGTTGCAGACATCCAAACTGCAAAAGGGATTATTCGTCGACCCATCAACAGATTATCACCACTTCCTTGCGAGCAAGATAATACGATTATCAATAGTAATCCAACACAGCCGAACAAACCAAATATCGCTAATGATGATATGACAGTACAACACTTCAAGACAAACAAAAATAACACCACATTTGCAAATGATGATAATACAGCCTCTAAAAAAAGGAAACTCAACTCATTCGCAACATCAATGTTGACATTATTAGTAACCTGCCTCATAATACCATGGTCAAACGGAACACCCATCAACATTACACAGTTTCCATCTCAACCTGGAATACACTTTGACAATTTGGGTACTTCGAAATTGATATCGGATGAATGGAATCTAATTGTTTATTATGATTTAAATCAATATTGGAATGAATTTGATATGTTAAACAATGGCACAGGTCTTCTACAGCATTTATGTAGTCAAATAATTCAAAAAAGTAGTTGTTCATCGCTGATTAATCAAATTCAGTATTCCATTTCTGAAATAGATCAAGATAACGCATTGCTTGCACAACGTCCTGTGGCCATCAGATCAAGACGAGGAGCTGTAAATTTTGTTGGCAATATAGCCAACTCATTGTTTGGTGTACTAGATAATCAGTATGCAGAAGAAATGTCAAGAAAGATAATAAAATTTTCAAACAACGATGATTTTATGATGAATTTGTTAAAAAATCAGACATCAATTATAAACTCTACGATTAACATCATAAAAACAGATCAAGAAAACGTAGAAAAGAAATTCGGAAGTTTGGACCATCAGATAACCGAAACAATAAACCGAATAAACAATCAAACTGAAGAGCTATTTCAACACAGAAAACAACAATTGTTTTTATCATGGGCAATGCATTTAATTATGATAACAACGAAACTTCAGCGCATCCAATCATCTATTATTGATGTTATCACCGATACTCATCATGGAAAAGTAAGCCACCTTCTACTATCTCCACAGCAATTGCGACAAGAAATCGCAAAAATCAAGATTCACCTGCCACAAACATCTCGCCTTCCAGCCGAAAATATAATTCAAATATACAAACTAATATCTGCTGAAGGAACAATCATAAATAACCATGCAATATTCAGGCTTAAACTGCCGTTAGTTTTTCAAGACAAGTTCGAGATTTTCAAATTATTGCCCGTGCCAACCACAGTCAATAATACCTGCGTCTCCATAGAAACTTCCACGAAATTCCTTGCCATAAATCTACATCGAGATAAATTTTATCCAATGACCGAAAATGAGGTAGCAGCATGCAGCAAAATTGAAGAAACAGAGTTTTTGTGTAACCAAGTCCAGCCAATATTCTCAAGAGAAATAAAAGGGGATACATGTGAATTTAATATATTCAACAACAAGTCAAACACTGAATGCAGATTAAAACCAATACCAAACAGACCTACATGGATACATTTATCACACGTGAGCCCATGGATGTATGCGCTGACAGAAAGGACCACCTTTAACGCAGTGTGCAACGAAACTACCTATTCAGTTACGATTGACGGATCAGGAATAATAACAGTACCTCCAGGATGCACTATAAGTCATGAGCTGTTAACCATCAGAGGCCATCAAGAATATACTAGTCGGACACGTTCTTCATACACTGTCCTGAGAGACAAAAACACTTTTGAACTACCGGCACACGCTGAACCCATACAAAACGATTTACTACACTACAAAACCCAACAATCAAAATTAAATGACATAATGCATCAACTGGCTTCTCGAAAATTAGAACTTCCAACACCAGACAACAACTATAATGTTTATCATGTTATCGTGAATAACGTCCTGCTGGGTCTCGCACTTATCATCATGGCATTCCTAGCACTTCTAGCATGGAAGATGAAGAGATCACATAACAGCCGTCAACCAACTGAACAGCCTGTTCCACTGCCACGACGATCTCAGAATTTGGACTTCTCCGTTAATGCCTAAATACAGATTGTTGAACTCAAGTTTCAACGAGGGGGAGAATGTCTGTAACCAGCCACCAGCCATGCAACCAGCAACGTAAAAACTATGGTGTCATATTTTCCAAACACCAGCGTCACTTAAAACAGCAACATTGCTTTTTTTTTTGTGTTCATTGACTTGGCCTTGAATCGCTGACTGCGGAAAACTGCAAGCTGTAATTTTGTGGAGTCAACGATCTGGCCTTGAAAAAGTGAAAATAATGATTTTGTAGTTTTTTAATTCTACTTCTTTTTGTTTTGCTTTTGTTGTATATTATATATTGTATATTTAGTTAATATTTCTTTTTCGTCATTATATGTATGTAATTGTATTTTTTTATGTCATTCAGATTTTTTAATTGAATTGATATTTTGTTATAAAAACCCAAATGTTAATAAAATTGGGACAGTTGTCTTTTAAAAGTGATTATCGGAAGTTTTATTTAAACAGTTGTGCACAAGTACCAAGAGCTTGGGCACCAAATAGGAAAATCGTAACTTTAACATAAACAAATATAAAATAAATTTGTGCACAAGTACCAAGAGCTTGAGCACACAAAAAAAAAACAAATTGATAACTTTTGTAAAACAAATTTAATACAAAAGTGTGTACAGGTTTATGCGCCTAGACACACAGCGGGAAATAAAAAAATTTCTCGCTTTAACAAAAACACTTATATTAAAAAATTAGGTTTATACACAAAAAGTCGTTCGTTCACAGGAGTGAATCGCAGGACGTGGGGCCGTAGTCTCTTGCCAACTACAAATCCGCATCCGAACTCGTGCTTCTCCGCATGGCCGCTGTAGTAGATATCACAGAGTGCATGCCGAATGCAACCCTGTCCCTTCCATCGCATTTCTTGGATAGCAGTGATATCAGCTTTGTATCTTTCCAAGACATCAGTCAGTTGGATAGAGGCACCTTCCCAATTAAGGGTTCGGACATTCCAGGTGCATATCCGTAAATCATTATCAGTTTTTCGTCTGCGGTAGTCGTCATCAGATTTGGGGATCAGTTTTCTTCTGTTCTTATTTGTTTTCATTGAAATGATTTTTTACGGGTGGGCTTCAAACCCAACGCACAAACTATTTTAAGCCTAGGGGATCCCGCCGCTCAGATTTGCCGCCAAACTAACGGTTGTCAGTCTTGACGTTGCCCAACGTCAATTTTTCGTTTCAACAGCGTACTAACCAACGAAAAATAAAATTTCGCTACCTTTTCGCTGTCAAAAACGCAATGCATTTATTACGGAATATTTCTTTTCGTTTCTACAACATACTTAGCTTATACCAATAAAAGTTAAAATAGCACAAACTTTTTTTCTTATACAAGAAAAGTTAATCTCAAGTCTTTTTAATTAAACTTATTTTTTTTATTCTATTGAACATTCAAACTATATAGACAGTCAAACTACTGTTCAAACTTCTTGTGCAAGGACAGTTGTTTGAGGTAGTGCATACAAAATATTTTTTTTTTATTTTATAAAATTATTAAAAATTTTATTTGTCGCTGTCCCTAATTTATTGCACGACCTACTTTTAACAAAATTTCAAATGGCTTCACTGCTAAAGAATAATCACTGTAAAAAAGTGAGGCCTTGTGAGGATGTAAGTCGCTTCCCTCGTTTACACCCTACACGAAAGTCGTGGATTGTTTATTTAAGACTTGAAGTATTGAAGTATTTTTTTTTATTCATATATATAGTACATTCCGTTTTTTACTATTTTTAAGTATTTAAGTTCAACTATAAATACCAAAACAAACATTAAAAGAAAGAAACTATAAATAGGTCCACAGAACCACCGCTGGTATATTAATGAGGATAGTTAAGGCTAGGGAGAGGTTAGGGTAAGCACCCAGTAACACTGTAAGCGAATAAATGTATTCACGCCACACTAGCGCGCTAATTAATGTACGAATTGATCAGTTGACAGTAAGCGTGTAAACGATCGCTAGGCGAGAAGACTCTCATCGGCTACCAACACTATTCTAAGTTGAGTACCAACGCCATACTGTATAGCGAAAACTACCTTCACCAAACCCACCACACTCATGCGGTGAATGAAAACCTAGCTGGCTACATGTTCGACCAGCGCAAGCAAAATGATTCTTGCTGCGGCCGCCACTTAGGTTAGTCATCTACTTGCTTTAACTCCTGTATCATAGCCTCGCTGTACGGTTGTCTAGTACGTCAAGAATTTTCTAAGTCCTTTTTTTGTGTGAAAATTTTGCAGTCTTTTTTTTAAGAAAATTTTTCTAAGTCTTTTGGTCAAGAAAAATTTCTAAGTCTTTTCGCTATGGCTGTTGCCTAGTACGTCAATAATTTTCTCTCCCCCTTCGAGCATTTCGGGTACCGTTACGTCGCGTGGTCGGCACGCTAGAACATAGGCTACACTCGTCAAAACACGCCACTCGACTGGCACAACGGGACTTTAGTAAATAAACGCTGCACCGCGTGGCACGTGACTATTTGTTTTTTTAGAAGAAAAAAAAACCATCGACGCGTTTCCGTAACACACTTATCCACCCACGGATGAATGCGCTCCGAGATGTCTTTAGGTTGTGCCGTCGCGTTAGTCTTAGATTATTTCAGTTCCCGATAGTTTTTTATTAAGCCTTGTGCTGCGAGATGTCTTTAGGTGATTTTTTTAACTCTCGTAGCCATAGTTTAAGACCAATTTGATTTGCTAAGCATAAATGATTTAAAGTCTAAGATTATTTTGACACTTCCACAATAAACCATAAAGCAACCACATAGTAATTTGTAAGATATATAAAAAATTTTATTAATAATAATAAAACTAAACATTGTTTATTTGAATGAAAACGTAACGACTTTTTTTTCGATTCCTACAGTGGGGCTTTGTTTTGTGAGACACGAACCCTGGACACCGGAGAGTGATACCTCGGCCGGAAAGGTCCAAAAAGTATTGCTACTATGAATTTTGTTGCGTTTTAAAAATTGTATGCATTGCTGTAGATTTCAAAAAGCACTATTCCTTATTTGTTTTACGTAACTGTATCTCCTGCATTGCAGAAAGTTTATCCTAAACAAAGGCCAGTGGTGGGTTGCTATTTGTGGCAGATTGGATTGCAGAGTCTTGTGCAAAAATTTTGTCTTATCATGTTTATCTAGTCAGTAGAATTTTGTAATCCTTTTGAAGTATTAGAATTGCAAAGTTGTCAAATTTATTCTTTTAGCAACTGATAAAAAATGTATACTCCCTTTGGGGCATAAAAGAACTGTTCTCGAATGCGAGTTTCGTGAAGAAACTTTTCGCCGTTCAAAATTGCACTAAAGAGACCTTGCCTGAATGCGAAGACTTTTAGTTTCGGCATTTTTGTTAGAACGCCAATTGAGAAAAGCTTCTTTTTCGGATCTGACTGTAATCCTGCAAGTCCCATTGAACCATTAGTGGTCTTTAGATGAAATGATTCTCATTTTATTGGGGATGAAAGATCACATCCCTAATAAAATTATTTCCTTTACCATAACATTCGCGGCATTCACATTTCTGACAGTAAAACATAAATTCCAATTGAAGTTAGGATACGAATTATTTAACGCAAACTAGTTAATCTTTTCATAAAGCCATGCAGTCCTCATCGAGGCCTTAGGCGTTGAGGTGCAGAGTTAAGAATATAGAATATGCGTTGACAATAACATCATATTTTTTATGATGCTTACTTAGGTCTAAGATGTAATGGCTTTGCAAAATATTTCTTGAACAAATATGAATTACTTAACTAGTTGATTCAAATGGGTTGATTCAGCAAATATTTCAATATAATGTGTTAATCGTATGAGGTGTTAATTGCCGAATACAAAAGTTTCGCTTGGAAGGATCGACTTCAAAATGCCGAATTTTAAATCAGAGGGGACTCCCTCCCTAAGCTCGTACTTCTATAAACGAAGCAATAATGTACCAATTTCGAACGGACCCTGAACTTAACACACATGGAGTTAAACTAGCTTGGTGACGCTTATGGTCCAGTTATCCTCGCATGGCGCATACAACACAGACAAGCACACAAATTAATGGTGATTATGTCATAGTTAAAATAAAACAGCAAATTTATAAGTTAAATTTCAATAAATTAAAATTAAATAAAGGGTTAATACTCTATAAAATACTCTATAAAAAAGAGTGATACATATTTAAATCATAATAAAACATAGTAATATATTTTTAATATCAATGAAACGGGGTTTATTGAATAGAAAATTTTATGACATAAATGTTTAAATATGATTTCGACAATGTAGCAGCCACGGCTGGCGCGCACAAGGTGCAATATGGAACACCAATTTTCACAAACTTTTCGCAGCATTTGCGGCCGTATCTTGCCGACAACTCTTCGAATGTTGATTTCCAGGTGTTCAATTGTTTGTGGTTTATCGACGTAGACAAGTGACTACATAACCCCAAAGAAAATAATCCAATGGGGTTAAATCACACGATCTTGGGGGCCAATTAATTGGGCCATTTCGTGAAATTATTTTTTCGTCAAAAGTTTCCTTGAGTAAATCAATTGTAGCGCCCGCTGTGTGGCATGTGGTTCCGTTCTGTTGGAACCACATATCAGCAAGATTAATGCCAGCTAATTGAGGTACGAAAAAACTTCAAATCATGTTCCTATACCGTTCACCATTGACAGTAACATTCTGACCATCTTCGTTTTTGAAGACATATGGGCCAATGACTCCGCCAGCCCATAAAGTGCACCAAACAGTAATTTTCTGTGAATGTAATGGTGTTTCGACAAAAGCTTATGGATTCTCATCGCTCCAAATACTTCAATTCTTTAAATAAAATAAAATTTTCCATAGAAATTCAAAATCAATATCATTTTGTGCTTCAGCCCATTTGCCGAATTGGCGGCGCTTACGATGATCGTTTGGCTTTAATTCATGCAAAAGTTGAATCTTGAAAGGTTTTAAGCCAATAACTTTTCGTAAAATCTTCCATAAAGTGGAAGGACACAACACCAGTTGCTGAGAACGGCGACGAATTGATTGATAAGGATCATCTTCAATGCTTTCCTGTACAGCGGCTACGGTTTCTTCAGTGCGCACTGTTCGGCGTCTCACGGGATGCACATTATCAGTAACAGTTAAAGTGGTCCGAAAACGATCTATTGTTCTACGAATTAGCAGCTCTGAAGGACGATTATGTACGCCATAAAATGGACGAAGTGCATGATAAGTTTGACGAACAGAACCATTATTTTGATTAATGATTTTTGATTTCAAAGCAAATTAAACAAAAAGCAACTATCAGCTGTTAAATGGGTGGTCAAATAAAGCAGTGATGCCAACTCAAAGTTGTATCACACTATAAAAAACACCCTTTAGATCTTCTATATTTATCTATGTAGCCAGAGACATTTCTGTTTTTATCTGAGCGTTGCCATATTGTGCATAATCAGATACACGCAAATTCCATTAAAAAGATTTCGATGTGATGCTTCTTAAGCCATGCACTGCTATGCCATGCGAGGGTAATTGGGCCATATAATAAGTCTGATGTACCTAAGCAAGAAAAACAATGACAATAAACAATACCCACATGGTTAAAAATGTTGCACTATTTCTTAATGCAATCTTTGATTTAAAAGTATTTTTAATCCAAAAAGAACTATTACTTATTAATCGCTACTTTAGTTTATTTTTGCTGGGTCTCGAACCCACGTTTCTGAAAGGAACTTACTTGCCTTCGTAATGATGCAAAATAAGCTAAACCTTATTAACGACTGAGTTGGACGAGTGGATATGGGTTGGACCTGCAGATGCAAAAACTTCGAAAAAATTATTTCTCAGTCCACATATATTGCAGAAATCTATAGGCAAATAGCAATATTTTCGCACTGGATATTTAAAAAAAATAAGGGAATAAAAGACTTAAATTACGGCCACAAAGAAAAATATACAGTAAGGATATTTACTTTACTGCTGAAATTTCCGAAATGCTGAAATTTACGAAAACTTCAGTGTAATTGTTGTTTTTTTGGTTTTCCGAAGTTTGCATAAATTTAATCACCTATTGAGTTGATGAGAAATAATCGTCGGAAATTTGCGAAGAAAAGATGTAATTATAAGCAAATCTGTTTAATGAGTGTGAGTAGTTGTGAATATGATAATTTTGATAAGAACAAGAGCATTCTGTCAAATCCCTCCTAAAAGCGAGCAAGAACAAAATTATCATTATATTGTAGCCGACTCATATAATTTAGTTTTGCTCCTTTTTTATTATTTATCTATTAAAAGGTAGAAAGTACAAGTTTTTTTAACATAACTATTTGTTTTAGTATCAAGCCCATTAACGAAATGAAGCAATGGCAATTGTAATGGCAGATGCATGGAAAAAAACGAAACATTACAAACAGTCGCTCACTTCAACTCGTCGAGCAATATTAAAAGAATAGAAGTAAGTCTTATGCCTTGCCTCAACACAATTTCTACCACATTGTTACTCCTATTGCATAAGCAGCTAATCACAGAGAACGGAGGAGTTGACAGACACGAATATAACATGAATATGACACGAATATAACTATATGAACTGAGCTATCTCAGTTTGAAAGATATTGAGCTGAAATTTTCACATATCTCAGAAAGGACCAGACAAAGTCTTGTAATTCAGTACGAAATTTAATTCATCTACTGTAGATACTAGTTATAGCTATAATTTTCGAATATATTGAAATTTTCAATTGATAATTTAATTTTTATTTTTATTAGAAATTCATCGGGATTAGCCACTTCCCTTGCAGAACCATCAAAAACATATTACACATCTCCAGGCTGGCAATCAGGACGTGGGTCATCATTGGTAAGTAAATTGAATTCATTGTATCATTTAAAGTAACAACACTGAATACTGTTCACCAATATTTCGGTGTTATTTAAGTATCTGTAAAATTAAAACGGATGCAAATAATTTATATAATATGGTGGCGATAAGGCGCAAAAAAAATCCCATTAAAATTTGCAAACTACTTGAATTTTTAAAAATCACTTTTTTAATAAAAAACAATCTTATATTTATTTTTTAGTCTCGGTTTTATTGCGTCGAATATTTCGAACTCCGCCGGAGTTCATCATCAGGAACAAAATACATACATATATGCATTCATATATACAAAATACACAAAAAATATACATATATTACAATTTTTATTATTTTTATATTATAATTTGTTTTGGTGGTATGTTTATAATATGTAGTATTTCTAACGTGTACCGTCTAGCGTAATTCGTTTCCTGTTGTAGAATTTGTACATTGTCAAAGTCTGGACAGTGTTCATGTGTTTCACAGTGGGCAGCCAATGCTGTTTTTTGCTCCAATGCACTATGGTCCAGAAACCCGATTTTTGTGGCATTAAATCAAACAAGCCACATAGAGTGCCCTAACTTCGCACATTTACTTCTGGTACTGTATTTATGAAATATCTTTGAAATGGGCGTGTTCGATTCACTGCCACGCCCATTATTTTAAATACTCTATAAAGTGAGTTGTAATAGAGCTCTCACAACAATATTTGGTATGTGTGAATATTACATGAAAACAAAGACATGTACCGAAAATGGGCATCATCCGCTAACGGACACGCCCACCTCCCATACAAACCAAAATCCTGGAGACCAATATATATATTGAAATCAATATGACTAATTAATATTCAATGAAGATATGGAATCGTTATTTATTTGTAAGACAAAAATGGGAATGACCCACCACCAGAATTCTTATCTTAAAGTTTTATGATAAAAATTGTTGTCATTATTAATTTTATTTTTAAAAAGTAAATAAACATATAATATGTATGGATAAAAAAGCCAAAACAAAATTAAAACCAATTTAATTCTTATAATTTATAAAGACTTCAGCATTTTTATTAAACTTTTTCCAAATTCCTGATAAATAAAAATATATTAATGCATATATATGTTTTAATATTGAATTACCTTACGATTAGTCTGAAGCGTCATCAGCCATATCTAACTCAAATGAATAGAGTGAGAGCTCACTGAAATCTTCATCAGAATCACTTGCTTCTTCATTTGAATGTTGTGATGTATGTGGTAATAAAGAATTTAAATCGTCATCAGAGTCACTAGCAACATCCTTAGAAAAATGTTGTGATGTTTGTGGTAATAAAGTAGTCTGTTCGAAATTAGGTGATTCCAAAAGTGCAATAACTTCTGGCAACAGTTTTTGTTTTTTACATGATTTCATTCTTTCATTCAAGCAGAGAGAAAGTAAAGGGTCGGAGGAATCGAGAGCTCTGTTGAAAACATCTGTGAGATTATTTATCCTAGTATTTTTTCTTGCATGTGCAATGCGATCTTTTTTGTAGAATTTATTTCTGGACTCTGAAGCATTTTCTCCAAGGCAACCAACTGGAACTACAGATGATTCTATTATTTGCGAGGAATGAACCAAAATTTTATATACGGTTGCTGACATGGGATACCAATTATATTTACTATAATATATATCAGCCGTCATTTTGCAAAAATTTTGAAACTTTTTTGTATTTATTTGAAATTCACATGAAATAGATGCTAATATAACATGTAAATTTTTCAAAAAATCATTATCAATATCTGTTATTAATACAAATAACTCAGTGTTAGCAAACGCTTTTCTAGCCGTGTTTCCATTATTGGATGTTCCACTCCCATCCGATTTAGGTTTACTTATGTGCAGGCCCATTTGCTCCCAGAATCTTTTTTGAACTAAAACCTTTCTGTTTTTAAAAATTTCTTTTTCTGATAGTGTTCGTATTTGCCATTTTTTTAAGTCAATTCTATAGGAAATGTTTAAAATAAATTCAAGGAACCTTATCCAAGCATGGAGTGGGCTAACCCCATATTTAAGAGCATTGGGCTTAGGTTGAAAAACAGAAGACTTGAGATCAGTTATTGACATAAACTGTCTAGGATTTGCGCCGCATATTGGACAGGATTGAGAAGATTTTGTATCAGTAAGTATATTCAAAACTTTCCCATCAATTAATGTCATGTGTAAGTCATAACTTACTACAATTTTTCTATTACTATCTATGAACCAGTCCATCGGGTTCAAGTTTGTTATTTCAAAATCAAGATGATTTTTTTCAGACAAAATATGTTGCTTTGTTTCTTTTACAAATTCCACCTTTAACGGTCTACAGAACCGTATTGATTGAGGAGCACGATTTACCCAAATAATATTTCCGGTCATCTCAATTAATTGTAACGGTATCACTGAAGTAACAAAAATCGATCTATCAAAAGATTCAGGATTATCCTGATGGAACTTCTGGTTAAACATACTTTGTCCTGCAGAACCGTCAAACCCGTAGCTAACAATTAGTTTCACTTCCTCTATATTTAAAAATTCCTTTAGCATATTTTTTTGCATCAAGAGAATTCGGTTAGCTGTATGGTCCAAAAGCTTTTGCAATGGAACACTTGCAGATGTTTCCGTAACCAATATACCCTCGGGTCTTCACTGCAGCTTTGCTTCAATTAGTTTATTATAAGGTGGATAGATATCACAATTTCTAGATTTGTTTAATAATCGACTATTTACATATTGAGATTTGCTAAAGTCATGTTCCAAATGAAAAGCCAAAGCTTCATCAGGACTAAGAGCAATTGGCTTACTATTTTCAGAAGTCAATTTTTTTCTTATTTTTGTTGGTCTTGAAGGAGACAATAAAGTTTCTTTCAATACAAATGCCAAATCGTTATTGTGAGCGGTTCTGGCTGACGCACTTGCAGCATGAACAGAAAATCCATAGTGTTTTACGTAGACACCTGCCGTTTAGGCTTAACTCTACGTTGCTCCATAGCATGGGACCGAAATATTGCGTCGGCCAACGCCCCTTTGAGAGTTCAAAGGTACCAAATTAGCTAAATGTTATGATGACATGTCGCAACCCTTGGTAGGGGTGGAGGCCTATCCAACCTCTTCCGCACTCTGGGGTACGGCACCCAGTTTGAGAATGCAAACCTACACCGAGCTGAGTAGCTCTACCCGCGATATGGGTGATAAACACACAGCCACCACGAATCTCCCCGAAGGGCCGACCCAATCAGTCAACCTGGCATATGCCAAGGGGCTACTGACTGCCCGTGGTACCATCTTTTAAGTCTTTGGTCAGACCTCGAAGCATACTAAAAGCATACTCCTACCAGTTTTAGCTCATCACAGCTCCGGACTGGTAACCAATAAAACAAAAATGGACAAATCAACAAAAGATCGAACAGCCACATTCACACACCATTCAATTTGGACCAACACATTCACACAAAGCAGAACGAAAAAACGAATACATCAAACTCAAAAACGCCTGACACGCCGCCTCTCAAACACCTGACATGCATACTGATCCAATCTAGAAACTTGCTCACAAGAAGCTAGTGCGTTTATTAGGTCGAAATCCCCATTCTCACGTATCACACCCATTGCACGCAAATCACGAATGTCTTCATAAAAAGAACACTCACGAAGAACATGCAACCAGTCCTCATAGACTGCCCCACAATCACACTCCGCAGTCACACTCAAGTTTCTCTCATGCAAGAAAGCATTGAGAGAACCATGCCCAGTCAAAAGGAAACCCAGACTCAAGCTAAAGCAAAAGTCAGGGCGACCATTCACAAACATAACATCACGTATAAATTTATACGTGACCCTTCCATTCAAAGATTCATCCCATCTAGATTGCCATCTAGACCTCACACACTCATTCAGCAAAGCCTTCCACTCACCCTCATTCATACGCCTTACGTCAGAGTGCGAAACCCATTCAAACAATAAGGAGGGCACATCTTTCCCGATCCCATAAGCAACACAGAGTTGCATTACTACAAGATCAAGAGGAGGTACCCCCAACAACACTTGTAAAGCATCCGTAGATACTGTACGACACACAGGCATACACCCAATCATAATGGCTCTCTGACAAGAGAGTATCTTTCGATATCCCACAGCAGACCTGACCACGTGACCCCATACAGGAGCACCAAAAGTCGCGCAAGCAACAAATAGGCCCCCATACATAAGCCGCACAGCCCGCCTACTGAGGCCCCATTCACTCCTAAGCAGACGACGCACACACCCCACGACCGACAATAATCGGCCCTTCAATGTCACCAGATGGGCAACAAAGTTCATACGTTCAGACATAGTTATCCCCAAATACTTGACTTCAGTCGCATATCTGAGGCTAACCCCATTCGCTCTTACACATGGATTTCGACGCAACGATAACCTGCCTTTCAGCAGCATCGTCACAGTCTTGTCCATGGCCACACTCACACCAACACCCCTCCCCCAATCGCACACCATGCCCATGGCCGCACCTGCCCTAGCCTCCAGCTCAGCACGAGACTGGCCTTCAACCAAGACAAGGAGGTCATCAGCATACGCACAACATTTATACAGTTGACGAAGCCGCCTTAGCAATGGATCCATCATGAGGTTCCAAATGAATGGACCACAGATAGACCCCTGCGGACAGCCCCGAACAACATCCATCCACACACATTGGTTTACACCAACAACACATGCACGCCTGCCAGAAAAATAACTCCTCCAGAGCTTAATTTCCTGGCACCCAATCACACTCAACCTATCTAAAACTTTCTCCCAGCATAGATAGTCGAAAGCCCCCTTGAAGTCAATAAATAACCCCAAGACATACTTGGAGCCACTTACCGCAACAACATTCTTTACAAACATCCACGCATCAATCACACTTTTGCCCTTACGAAAACCAAATTGATTTTCGCAAAGGCTCGCATTCACACAATCAAGAAGTCGTTCCACCATAACCCTTTCCAGCACTTTTCCAAGCACCGGAAGTAAGCTAATACCCCGATAGGAGCGAGGATTGCTCCTCAACCTATCAGGCGACTTCAAGAGCACAATCACTCTTGCTTCCTTCCACACAGTGGGGAAGTAAGCCTCAGACACACACTTTGCATACATAGCCTCGAGATACTCAGGAATAACCTTCCAGATGGCTTTACCCATCTCTCCAGTCATACCATCCATACCAGGAGACTTCCGACTTCGCAAAAGACTGATACCATACTCAATCTCCCCCCCCCCCTCAAAGACGGAGGATCCAACTCTTCTCTGGATTGAGAAGAGATTCCACCCTCCGATCTCGGAAAGAATGAGCTCAACAAAGCATGGACATAATCACTCCATTCAGACAGAATGGTATCGCCAAGACGAATACAATTCACATCTGTAGATCTGCCCCGCCCACGACATATTTTATATGCCATGCACCATGGGTCATCTCTACAGCGGTACACAAAGTCTCTCCATTCTTTCTCTTTCACACTTACAAGCATATGCTTGTACTCACTCAAACATTCCCTATATCGCTGTCTATGCTGGAGCACTTCAGGATCCCCAACCACTCTAGCCCTTTGGAATCTCTTCCTTAGACGTCTGAGTAGCCTCCTTTTTACCCCCAACTCCCTAGTCCACCACTTCACTCTGCTACGATTTGCCACTTGACACCTCGTAAGCAAAGCGTCGTTGGCACCCTCAACCCAATCACACAACAGAGCAATTTGCTCATCCACATTCATACATCTAAAGTGTTCAATTGGAACGCTCATGGCCATTTCATAAAGAAATACACCATAAACATCCCAATTGACACCACGTGTGCGCCATCGCTTCAAATTCACCCGATCACGCAACACTCGCTCGTAAGTAAGCACAACCTCAATAAGGTTATGATCACTTACACCACATCCACCTCTCACTCTCCATTCAAACTCAAACATACCGAAGGCCAAGCTGTTACCGATTGTAACATCGATATCACTCACCCCTCTTGGCCCATCGAACGTATACCACTGGCTTGGCTCATTCAACACACACAAACACCTACTCAAACACCATTCACTCAGCATCTCACCCCTAATGTGGTTCTGGTAACCAGACGCATGTCTGGGTGCCTTACTGAACCACATAGGAGATGATGCATTCGCATCCAAACCCAGGACCAGTGGCTTTCTACTCGCAAGTAATAGCAAGGAGTCCATATATGCAAGATATGGCTCAAGAGGATCACCGAACTTGCAATACAAGCTCGCCAGATACACACTTCCAAACACACCATCCACACACACACACACACCCCACTCACTCACACTCACAACCATGCATTCAACATCAATGTCATTAACAATCACAGCAGAATTGCACCTCGTATCAGGAAATACCCTCAAAGTAGAAGGTAAGCCCCGTAAACAACCATTGGCTGAGTACGGCTCCTGAACAAGAGCAAAGCCGATGCGACCATCAAGCATCAATGCACCCAAATCACACATAGCAGCATATGCACCCTGACAGTTGAGCTGAAGTATTTTCACTCTCATTCTAGTGTCTTGCTCTCGCCCTAGCCAGTACCGCACAATGCAGAGGGCACGCCTCCGTCAGCATTCGATGCGCAGAAGGTAAACCCTTAAACGCACAATTGCGGCAATTCAACGGATTGCCGCACACCCTAGCAATGTGGCCAGACTGACCACAACAAGAGCAAACCACTTCCTTCACTCTACACTCACTCACCCTATGGTCCAAACTCATACAACGATAACATCCCAGGTGCTGCGTGTAAGCCCTCACAAAAAATGAGAACCACTTAATATAGCAACGGCCGACGTCGAGAAGGGATTCCATGGCAGTGCCACAACCCTCCAGTATGACTGCCGAAACTCCATTATCTCCCACTTTCCATGGAGGACTGACCAGCTTAACACCCTTACGGAACTCATCCTCAGTCATCTTGTCCTTGAGATTCATCTCATATAAATCACCCATGAACTCGTCATAGGTAATTCGTGAGTGAACCCCCTGGACCACAACACGCTTATTCAGTCTTTTGTTGACCATTACGTCCAGACCGACTTCCGCGAACTTAACGTTCTTAGAAATACGGTCACGCTCAGCAATTGAAGGGGTACGAATAAGTGCCCCACCACCACGAATCGGCTTGACTTCATGGACCCGCACACCAAGTGTAGGACCAACCTTGTCAACGACGTCCTTGACCACCTCCTGAGGCGTAGCCTTGCCCTTGCTCTTCACAACCAGCGACCATGTTTCCACAACAGGCTTAGCCGGTGCAATCGGCACAGAGACAGGCACAGCAACTGCAGCAGGAGCCGCAGACGCCTTAACCCCCTTAACCCCCAATGCAGGAAAGCCTGCCAAAGGCAAATCACTTACTCTCGTTTGGGTTACATCCAAACGCCCCTTCAACCACTCGTTCTCAGCAATCAGGGACATCAGTATGATTTCATACTCCCCGGCAGTATCAATAATACTCCGGGCCAAATTGCCCTCCATGTTTGCCTCAAACACCGTCTTTACCAATTCGCTGGTAACACCCTTCAACAAGACAAGAGGTGAATCCTCCCGCCCTGCAGTTACCCCAGGAGCAGACCTCCCAGACACCGCACCGCCAGTCAAGGGCACCTCGGTCAGCCGTCCTTTGGAGTCACCTGCCAAGCGACCACCAGTCAACGACGCGCTCGATGCGACCACCCCTTTACCGGGGCAGACCACCTCAACCACACCGCCAGACAATGGCACCCCGGTTGACCTCCCTCCAGACCCAACTGCGCCAGCCAAATTAAAACCAGACGCTGGTTTTCCCAACAGGGCATCACCTGTCACCGACACACCCCCCGGCAAGAACTCGTCAGACAAACCGTCCGACGAGGACCCGTCAGCCAGTGCCCCGCCAGACAAAAGCGAGCCTGCGGTCAACCCTCCGGAATTCCACCCCCTAGGCTTAGCCCCCTCCGATTTACCCCCAGACAACGGCACACTGCCCAGTAAGATCCCCTCCGTCATTCCGGTCGTATCGTCCGAGTTAGACTCCCCCAAAGGCCCCACCGGCAAGGTAGCCCCCTTCAATCCCCCAATTGGCTTCAACCCTTTCGGGTTTCCACCATCCGGACGATCTTTAGGGACGTCCCCAACTCCAGAAGAGCTCTTCGGCAAAGCCTCACCCTTCCCCTTACCAACGATAGCCGCTGCCTTCTTTTTCTTGCGAACGGACGGATTCCCCCCACACTTATCAACAACCGGACAATTCGCGCCCGATTCACCTCCAGCCTTCAACTCGGCAGAAGAAATGGATTTTATAATCCCATACTTCCCCTCACACCTAATCCTATCCATCGAAGTCTCCGACTTCGCCTATCCGAGACCTCACCCAATCCCTTCTTCCTCGACCTCTTCAATCTCTTCAGCCTACCGTCAGGAGGCGACGCATCGCACCCTGACGCATCACTCGATGTCATAATCAAGCCCTGTAGCCTCACCCCAACTATAAATTTATAGTTTAAAACGCTCACAGGCAAAAAATTGGGAATTTCCTAAAAATCCCGAAAATCCTACGAAAAATCGGGTAAACTGGGATTTCCGAAAAAATCCCCAACCAAAAATCAAACAGTTGTGATATCCCGTGGGATTACACAAACGTTTCCACAACCTATCAGTCAAAAAGTTTGACAGTCAAAAGTTCGACAGTCAAACAGGGCCCCCTCAACAGTTTGAGAGTCACCTCAAATTAACTCAACAGTTTGACAGTCACTGTAGTAACAGTTTGAAAGTCACTGGAGTAACAGTTTGAGAGGCACTGGAATAAATCGAACCCGAAAAAGTTTGAGAAGCACTGGAATAATCAAGTTTAGGAAGCACTGGAGTACTAACCCAAACCAAATACAACAACCGCCCGTGGGATGTAGTAGGTACACCCACCTCTCAGACAGACAGCCAACAGGTGGCCAAAAAGTCAAGTTTCAGGCAAGTTCAAGTAAGTACTGGAACAAGCTTCAGGCAAGTTCAAGCAAGTACCGGAACAAGAATCACGTGACAACAACTAAAGTGACGCCGATAACGGCACACTCAAAGAATGTGCTGTACTCAATAACCTTGCTACTATAAAAGCAACAAAAAATCATAGAATACAGCAACAAAATACAAGCAATTAGCTTCAAATCAATTAAAATACAATATATTTAGTAAAATGGCAAGGAAAACTCACCTGAAACCAATATACTATATTAACAACACTATATAATTTCACCCGGATGAAATACTTCCACTATAAGCGCACACAATTTAAAGAAAAACTTTAATAAAGCACACACTTTAAAAAACACGTCTAACCAGCTCGAGAGCACAATCAGAAGTGATTGCAGCATGAACAATTAACATGGTCTCATTGTTTTGCTTGGATGCAAGCTCGGAAGCGAGTTTTCTTTTCACTTGAGTTTTTCCATCTGTGTAGTTCAGCCGGGGCCGTCCCCTTTTACTTTGCAATCCTGAACATTTTCCACAAGCTGTGAAATCAGTATCGTTTAATAACCAACGGCTATGCAAATTTTTAAAACCTTTCAGATTTCGGTTGCATTTATTCCAATTCCTTTTTATAAACGCACATAAATTGGAATTTTTTTTTATTTTATTGATATTTTCTTCACTTTTATGTTGTATGTCAAGTTTTTGGAGAAACCAATTCAAAAGGTAACCAACGTTTCCTGAGTTCTCCAACCAAATTTGCAAAATTTCTGAATTTTTTATCTTAAGTGGTTCTGAAATAGACCGATATATTAAATTGCTGCAAATTGATGCAGGTAAATCAATAAGCACCTTTAAGTGTACATTTCAACCTTTCACCACATATATAACACTTTGACAATACCTGACAATATCATTACTTTTTGTCTACGAAACACAAACACGATTCTTAAACTAAATCAAAAATACCTGCACATTAAAATAGTCTATCCTTTAAAATTACAACATATAACTAAAAAAATTTCCATATTTAATGTCAAATTTACCTTGATGATGACTTTCCATACTGAAATTTAGTTATGTATTTATAAATTTTCCAAATATTTCAACTTTTGTTGCACTTTTATTTTATGGACATCATGTCAAAAACATGTGTTCACATATTGACAACTTCCAGAGCGTAATAATCGGAAAGTGTTGCCACATCTAAAAAATTATATATTTAATTTATAATATTTAGACTATCACTGTTAAGCTTATATAGTTTTTATACCAAACTTTAAATTTTGTTTTTATTTACTGCCACAAAAATGTGTCCGCTGGACCATTGTGCAATGGTTTGGTTTGTGATTTTTGCTCTGATTTGTGCGCAGACATTGTTGTTTGTAATTCGTCTTTGTAGTATCCACATATACTTTGTTGCATACTCCTGCACTGTTTTCTTTACATGTTATTTTATATATTAAATTTGATTTGTCATTCTTGTAAATTTTGCTCTTTGTATTGCTGTATAATTTTCCAAGATTATTATCAGTGCGTATAGTAATTTTATATTTGTTTTTGTCATAACAAGTAGATTGAATAAATCTTTCCGATAGTCTTGGTACATATGTCATAGATTTGTAGATTTTTGGTGGTTCATCTGCGCGCTCTATTTTTTATTCTTGTTCATTAAATCCTTGGTCGTTTTTTTGGGGAACTCATTTTTGTTAAGAATATTTTTTATCTTCTTGATATTGTCATTGTGGAATTCTTTGTCGTTGATCGTCAGTACCTTTTCCATTATCGTTCTTTGATTCATTAATAAGAACAACAACCATAAAAAAAGCGAATCTAAGCGACGAAGAACCTGCGAATTTCTTAGAAAGCGAAAAAACAAAACAAGAGGTACTAATGAGTCAAATTAAACACACCCACATAAACAAATTAACGAAGAAAAATCTTAACAAAGAAGGAAGGAAACGATTGAATATCAATACTAAGACGGAGTGGTTCGTCAACAAAACCGATGTTGGCATACCAACAAATATTCAGTGGCTGCTTGAATTGGGGCCAAAATATGAATTTCCAGCAACAACAAAACAATTCCAACTATTTAAGTGCATCGCGGAGGAGGAGGACTGTGTGCAGACCATCAAGAACAGAGAGGAGCAAGAAACAGCGAGAACCAAATTCACCAAATTGAGGGAAAATACGAATTAACGAAAAAGATCTTTTTATATTTGACACTGTGGACGAAACGAAACGGTTTTTACATAAAAACAGAAATGTATTAATTGTATATGCGGACAAAAGAAACGTATATGTTGATATCAACAAATCGGACTATGGAATGAAAATGAGACAAATGCTATGAGACACATCAACATACAAAATATTAAAAAGAGATCCTACTTCGACACTTCAGCGGAAAAACAATGATTTCATCGAAAAATTAATAAAAAATAACATAATAAATATTCAAGACAAAAACAAATTATTGACGAAAACTTCTACATCACCGAGGGTATATGTACTTCCTAAAATACACAAAGACGGCATATCACTAAAACATATTAGCTCATCAGTTAACTCACAAGCATATGGACTATGCAAATATACATCAAGCATCTTAAAAAACTTGACAAATATCTCTATACATTTCGTAAATGAATTATATCGTGTGACGTGATTGCGTTATTTCCGAGCATTCCGATTGACTTCGATCTTAAAGGGGATACTATTTTTTGTAATTACATTGGATCTTAATCACAACATTATTTCAGCCAGTCAGTTTGGATATTAAAATTTTAATCAAACAGCAAGTAACCGTTACAGCAAATAAGAATTAGTTTGATATTTTTCCTTTTGAGTTCTTTCTAGACACAAGGAAAGACAACAACAGAAGTGCCGCTTTGTTTACATCTTTGCTGTCAGAGCAAAAATACCTGCGATGCATTTTTGTCGTCATGCAATTAAAACAAAGGTAGAATAATTTAAAGTATATTTTATTGTTGTTTGCAGTGCAATTGGGAATATGACCCTCTTTTCCCATACTGAACATGTTTGTACGCTTGTTCGGCTCATGTTGAGTTTTTAAAACTAGATTAATTTCAGTTCAATTTTAAAACTAGATTAAGACAAATTATTGGATGCCTTCCGCATCTTGCACAAACGCTAAGTACAGCGAATTTATCAATAATTAGATTTAAGTATGTTTGTAAAATTAAGAAGAAGAAGCGAGACCAGACAGGTTATAAATTTCTGGTCCTCGCTAAAATAAAGGTTCATTTTTTCTTTCTGTAAAATAGTGAAGTTATCAAACACAGTGTGTCTTAATTAAACTGGTTCGTTCGTTGCGTTTTATGTTCGGTCTGGTGAGTCCTGACAACTTCAGCTGGAAGAGTGGAAGCAGGAGCTTTCTTGGATAAACCAGTGGCTAGGTAAGTATACCACCACTCTCACGCCTGACTCTCACCACTCTCATGCACCTTCGGGTGACGGCACCGAGAGGTTTTTTAAATAGCTGCCCATAGCTAGGTAGGGTGACCCTCGGCGACTGTAGGACTTACGCCTATCCTCTTAGAAAGGATACAACCATAGGCGTCCGCAGGGGGGAAAGCGCTCTCCCCGCCTAGGCAATGAACATTTTTATATATCTTCATATTAAATCAAAAAAGCCGTAAGTTTAAATAAAAAAATTTTAAGAGAGAAGAAAAAATTTTCTACATTGTAAGTTGCGCTTAAATTTAGGGCTTGAGAACTTTGTTAATAAAAACGTCGTTTTTAGTTGTAGAAGTGTAAAATTTTGTGAAACATGTATTTTGATAAGGTGCATTGGAATCAATCAAAAATTCGATTTTCAATTTTTTGTAACGTACGGTTTTTTGATTTCATTTGACGATTTGTTTTGAATACAAAAATACTTTTTTAGGATAATTTATTACTAAAGCTGGGGTAAACCATTCATTTTTAAATAGTATGTTGAACCCGTTGCTGTGTTCATATCAAGCGTTTTTGTCACGATTGCGACACCGCTATCAAATTTTTTCGCAGAAGCGGCTGGAAAATACTGAATATTGCATGTATTTAAATACATTTATTTATTTAATATTCAGTATTTTTCAGCCGCGTTTGCGAAAAAAAATTGAGGGCTGTGTCGCAATCGCTACAAAAACGCGTAATATGAACACGGCCTAATAAGATACGATACCATTTCATTTACCCTTCTTTTACAAACACTTTTCAATACGTATTCTTAAATTAAAAGAATTTTTGTACGAATTTTATCCGTAATTTTCAGCCACGAATAGAATTCGTATAATGGACGTAGTTTGGTACATATTTCGAATATTTTATTCTTATTACGAATGATACTAGCATCTAGTTACGAAAAAACCTTCTGTTCACCTAGGGTTTGAACCGCGGTTCTTTAGCTTATGAGCCACGTACTCTTCCAGTAAGCTACCGCCACCTTGCAATCACACATTTCCTTATATTCGGTAATTGTTCGACAAACCAGTCTGAACGATTTCAGTTGTAATTTTTTTACGAATAATGAGTACGATCAACCTACAAATGAATTTTTTAGTAAATACTACGAATGTAATAAAAGAAATTAAAAAGTTATTCGTACCAGAAGTTGATGAATGTTGTACTATGGACTCACATATGGTATCGATATCGTAGTATTGAAACCATTATGGGTATACCATATGTATGTCACTGTATACTAGCTATAAACCAGATCACGAAGCTAGTATCGCACCTCATTCATAGTTTACGAAGCACAACAATTTTTCATGGTTTCGCCATACTAACATAAATTTTTTGACTTGCAACCCTGATATTATTATAGTTCACCTGATATCAACGCCTTTTTCTGATAGCGACAAAAAATCTAACAACATAAAAGTCATAATTGAAAATTTTTCATTTAAAAAAAAAATTTAATTCAAAGTAAATAACAAGACAAACAGTTCGATTGAACTAATTTTTGTTTAAATGTTTTCTTTGCTTCTTAAGCGCTGATTATAATAGACGGAACGGAACGTTATAGAATGTTGAGAAATGTCACTTTACAATCTATTGCATGAGTTTCTTAAGAGTTCGATTATAATAAGACAGAACGGAGCGGCACGTGACGTTGAGATCTATAGATTTTTTATTTAGATATATTGATTTTTCCGCTGCGTTCCGTTACGTTTTGAGCAAAAACTTTATGTTGACAGATGCTACTATTAATTTTATTCTGCATTTGTTTTGTTTTCCGTATTTTTGATTAAATTTGATTGAATTTATGTTTTAAAATAATAAGAAAAGAAGAATTGATTTAATTTGTTTTGAAATAAAATATATTTTAGAAAAAAATTAACTCTTCTTTCGTTGCTATTATAATCGCCACTCCGCTGGAAACCGTTTCGTCCCGCCACAATGACACTTGACTTCCGTTCTGTCTATTATAATCAGCGCTTTAAAATAAGAATTTTTTAAATGCAAATAATTTTTTGAAGCAATTGTCAAACAAAACTATTTCAATATGTGTGTCACTACTTTCATACCATGTGTTCATGGTTTCAATAGTATAGTATCAATACCATATGTGTGTCCTTAGTATTAAGGGATGATATTTCTTATTAGTCAAAGATCATTCTTCGTAGCAACAGATAGCATGGGGCATTTAAGTCAATAACGGATATAAGCTTTGACGATAAGCAAATTTATGTTTTAAAGTCATTTTAAACAAGCACAAGACCCAGTAAATAAATTTAATAAAAAATTAATGTTTTCCAAAAAGTCGGCTTGTTTTCCTATCATAAAGATGATCCTTCTTGTCGATGATCCTTAAGTTTTTTACTTAACTTAATAAATTGGCAAACAATCTTGCATCATTTATATTAAGGAAAGTTACAGCGATCTATGCGGGAGCAAAGCTTCTAATTCAAAAGCGAAAGAAAACATTAGGAAATTTAATAAAGTAGGCCGATTTTCAAGGACTAATTTTTGAAAAAATCTTATATCATATTTGGCAAACGATTTTACATAAGAATTTTGTTTTAGTCAAAAGCTTTTTGTGACATAAAAGTTAAACAGATCAGGTGGTAATCAATTCTGGTAAGTCAAACTAGTGTTTGCATATTATTTTCGGGCAACTCGTGCTCGAAGTTATATGTCAAAGGAGAAAAGAAAGACAAATAAACAGACCAGTAATTAGTTAACTTAGATTAGATGCACAATGTTTATTTATTACGTTCGTTTGTTACGCAAATCTTCAATTCGTGAATATTAATATTAAATACGTAAAGATGGCTGCAGCAATTAGTGCAAAACAGGATCGTATAGAAAAACTAAATTTACTCCACTGGCAATCAATTTGTGATTGCATGTTTCCAATTACTGGAAATCTATAATTTTATATTAAATTAGATGCTTAGTAAAGAATGAAGGTAATGGACGTTTTTGTCGTTCGGTAAACAATTAGTGATTAAATTAAAAAGCAAAAGCCACTCGTCAGAGAAGCCGATCGAGCGACTCGTTCGTATATCTAGAATCGATACTGGAACGAGTCGATAAAGTAGTAAGTAAATCTATTACTTTCTTAAACATTTAGGGTTGCGGCCTAAACATGCCGGCCCCTGTAGTATTAGTATTACTGTAGTATTATATATTAGAATATTCTTAAAATATCTTAAAACTATTAAAAAGGCTTGATTGATTCAAGTATCTTCAAGTCTTCAAGATTGATTCAAGTCTTCGTTTCCGTCATCTCCGATATCCTCTCCCATTAGTTACGTTTGTAAGTGTGGTTGCACAGTGGGCTAAATTGTGCTGAAGTAAAGGCATAACACTTGCTTCAGTACTTTTGTATTGCTCATGTTGTGCAATTCTCTTGCAGCCGTAACTAATTACCTTATATGCCCTTATTTGTTTGATATTTGCATGGTGCGGAAATGTCGGGCCATTTTCGCATAGATTTTTGCAATATTCGTGGACTGAGGGCGAATTTTTTCTCGGTATATGTTCATTGTACTCTACATAAGCCTCAAATAATGGCACTAGGCGAGACCCAGGTAGTCGAGGATGTAGATCCACTGAAATTTCATATACTTGGGTACCGCTTACTGCGAGTGTTTTCTTTGCATAGAGGCATCGCCCTTTTAAGAACGGATGTAGCATACCAGTATGAGAGGAGTCTGAACGTGACCGATCCAGAGTTTAGCTCAATGTGGGTTAGGTTCAGGCTTCGCTCTCACTTGCTGCATTTTTGTTTTATTTATAGAAGCCAGAATCTAGGGAGAGAGTCCAGTTTGTTAAAAGGAATAGACTTTTAACAAACTGGACTCTCTCTCTGATTCGATTACGCATATTTTGGGGTTGTTTCCTGACAGTGAGATCGTTGTAGCAGGCGATTTCAATGTCCACAACTCAGCTTGGTTACGTCCCTCTAGCCCATAGACACCTGTTGAGCAATATGTTGAGCTATTTGCTGAATCGAACCAATTGATTCAACTAGTGAAGGAACCCACTTTTTTTCCTCAAAGTGATATGCATAGCCATAATACCCTTGACCTTTTTCTGACTTCACATCATGAAAAATATGATGTGAGTGTCAACGCACCTCTTGGTAACTCGGACCATTGTACCATCTCCGCTGTTTTTCCATATTCTAACCCCTGCACCTCTACGCCTACAGCCCCGAAGAGGACTGCATGGTTTTAAGGAAGGGAAAATTGGACTGCGTTAAATAATTTTTATAGCAGCTGCAATTGGAAATTATGTTTCGCTGATAGAAATGTGAATGCCGCGGCTGTGATGGTACAAGAAATTATTTTATTGGGTATGCGGTCTTTCATTCCCAATAAGATGAGAAGCATTAAACCAAAACACCACTCATGGTTTAATGAGACTTGTAGGATTGCAGTCAGGTCCAAAGAGGAAACCTTTCAGAATTGGCGTTGTAACAAGTATACTGATACTAAAAGACTTCGCATCTAGGCAAAGAATCGCTGCAATGCAATTTTAAAACGCGAAAAGTTTTAACAAATTAGTTTAACAATCAACAAACAATTAATATTTAACAGAGAAGATAAAATACTTACAAAGTTTTGCCTCTGCTGAACAAATAAAATTATAAATGAAAATTTTATAAGACAAGATTATCTTAAAAAATTTGAACAATTTGAGAAATAATTAAAACAAGTATACAGTTCTTTACAAAATTATTGATTTATCGGTTTTTAATTTGTGCTGCTCCAAGACAATTTAAATAATTAAATTTTTTTACAGGGCTACACAAGCACTTAATATTTAATAGTTGTAACCTTTTTGCAGCTTCTCTTTTGCTTTGCAAATGACAATTTTAAATTTATGCCAATAAAACAATAAAATACACAAAAAAATTTGCCTGCACCACTGTTTCCGCCGCTTGCCGAATTAAACTAAATTGCTAAACTCACTTAAACTCGTTTTGCAGATGCGAAATCATGTTTTAACGGTACTTTGCTCTCCCATCTTTTTGTTGTTGGCGACTCAGCTGAAAAATGTTATATTTCATGTGAATGGAAATGTAAGGGCTCAAATAGTTTGTTTCTGTTCTTTTTTTCTATTGCTTAAAAGTTAACAACCATATGGACGATCGAAAGAAGAGTCTTCAAACAATCGCAATCTTCCAACAATCTCATAAATGCTGGTAGGGTTGCTTGATGAATATGTGGAAAACAAAAAAACCTAACCTAAACTTTAAACCAGTGGTGGCGAAACGCACACATCTAAAACTGCTTGCATGTATTTGTAACGTTTAAAGCTTCCCAATGTGCACAAAAACGGATACGGATCCGTTACGAACCCGTTACTAGTCCGTCAGTACGCACTACGCTTTCTTATGTTTCGACGGATCCGCCAAAAGAGTCTGAAACGGATTCGTATATGAAGTCCGTAATGGATTCGTATCTGAAGTCCGTTACGGATTCGTTTCTGAAGTCCGTTCTGAGTTCGAGGCGGATCCGAAAAAATGGAAAAAGCAATTCGTATTTTTGAGAGGAATCGCTCTTATGTTTTGACGGACCCGTTACGAACCCGTTACGAATCCGTCAAAAAAATTACCACAACGTTAACATAAAAGTCTTAAATTTGTTTTACAATTTCTTATTTTATTTTCAGTGGATTAGGGATACGAAATACAATTGTGTACTTATTTTTATTTTAAACAATTTTTTTATTTCATTAAGTTCGTGCTCCTCAAGCTCTCCTTCAAATCGAAGAAAAGTACTTGTCAGAATTTTTAAATAATTATCATTAGTGATCAAGTTAAATGTGACTATAGGATAGCCGTACACAAGATATTTTTCGGAAACTTTTTTAATTGCGTGAATTTGGTACGCTATGTCATTATAGCAGTAAAAGTTATTGGGATGCTTCAATGAAAAATAATGTTGAGCTGTTTGAAGAAACAAGTATGAGCCATCCTGGAACTCACCAACATTGTACTCGTTTGTTTGATATTTTGAATTATTTTTTTTACCATTTAAACTAGTCTCCACTACTCTCTTATAAATTTTATAAAAAAATAATTTTTTCGTTTTAATTTACGTTTAATTTCCTGCAAAAAGTTTTCGAATTTGAATGCGTCAACCTGTTTAGAGAACCTATAATTTTAACATATGTAGCTAAATGCGTCAATCGAGTCCGTTGCGAGTTCGCATTATTTAAAAAAAAAGAGTCTGTAACGTGTGTTTCGTATATGAAGTCCGAAATGGATTCGTATCTGAAGTCCGAAACGGATTCGTATCTGAAGTCCGAAACGGATTCGTAATTGAAGTCCGAAACGGATTCGTATCTGAAGTCCGAAACGGATTCGTAACTGAAGTCCGTAACGGAGAGAGGAATTTCATACGAAAAAGGATCCGTTCCGGATGCGAAACGCAATCCGTTTCGGACAAAATGTACGAAGAAGTGAGTTCGTTACGGATTCGTTACAGATCCGTTTGGCACACTGGGTTTTCACTGAAAGAAATCAAACGTTAAAGCAAAGATCTTATATATTAATGCACAAACATCGAATGTTGTCATACACTTTTTCAATATTTGTTTTAAAATAAGGATAATATAGCTTATATCATTCGATAGGTTCTGCACCATAGATGTGCAGAAACATGTTTGATTTTAAATAACCTTTTCTCGAAGTAACCTTTGACCCGATATATGAGCGTTGAAAGTTTTTACTCATTTTAGTAGGATCTCAGAGCTAGGAAGAGGTGGAATGGTGAACAGAGGTATCGGATGAAAGGTCTGGATGAAGAGATTGGTGACCTTTGACCTGCAATATGAGCGTAAAAAGAGCATTTCTTTAATAAAAGCTAAACTATAAGAGATGGAAGAACATGATGTAAGAGGGAATTTTAGACATTGATAAGATGTGCAAAAATAACCCAGACATTTTTCGCCATATCTTACAGATACCCCACAATGACCTTTGTTTTTATATAACATGTGTGAATATATTTTGTGAAGATGAAATTTCTTACAGATAGTAAATTATGAAAAGTTCCCATTATTTCGATGTCAAAATTATTCATATTCTCAGAACATCGTTTATTTGTGTGAAAAGTCGTTGCGATAATTTGAAAACTAAAAATTTTTTGGTACAAGGCATATTCTTGCATTACATACATGACAATTTTTTTTTTGAAAATTGAAATTTTGAAACATCCATAAATTATTTCAGAAGCATCCTGTAAAAATGTTAAAGCTTTATTCGAAGCCGTTTAAAAGCTACATTTTTGTAAATCATCGTTCGCAAGTTATTGTGTTCTATATGAATAATGTTTTTTTTTTGTTAATTATATGTATATGTTAATGTTTAGTTGTTAATTACAAAAAATTGAACCGAAAAAATTGTCGCGACCTTCTTTCGTATACATGGAAAGTTCTAGAGTTTGTGTTTTTTCTATCAATAAAAGAAAAAGAGCAGAAAATTTGTTTACGATATTAAATTTTCTTATAACGAAAAAATATTTAAACTTTAAGTTTTAAAAATATTTAATGCAATTAATTAAAGCAGTTAAATCAGTAGTAATTAATTTAATTCACGCGATACTTTACTTCAGAACTTACTGGATTTAAGCAATTATGGTATGAGCTACCAATTATGAATTGTGAAATTATTGCCTTCAAAGATGGTCAAGTATTTAGCTTAAGTGGGCCTATTCTGCGAAATCTTTAATGAAAAAAATCTGTTATGATTTCTCACACAAATTTTTGAGCTGTCAAAAAATCTGTTATGAGATCAAAATTCGTACAATCTTTTATGAAATCTGTTACAAATCACAAAAGATTTGATACGAACTGTCAAAAAATCTTTTAGAAACTCTTGAATTGGTATTCTACATGAAAAAATCTGTTATGAAATATGTTATGAAACACAACAATAACAGATACATTTTTCTGCTTTTTATCAGAATTTAAATAGCTGTTTTGGCCACCTTGCGTTTGTAATCTACGCGGTTACCTCTGTCTCATCCGCATTTACCTTAACCATAACAGTCCAACGTTGTTTTAAAGCAAGCTTTAAGGTATTGCTCTAAGTATTATTTTGAATTTCTCCGATTTTTTACTTTAGACGAGAGTCACGCCACAATATTAGGCCACACGGCCGCTCTTTCCGAACACTAGAAAAACAATGGCAACTATGCCGTAGTATGCTTAATTATATGTTCCCAGTGTGCCAAACGGATCCGTTACGAATCCGTAACGAACTCACTTCTTCGTACATTTTGTCCGAAACGGATTGCGTTTCTCATCCGGAACGGATCCTTTTTCGTATGAAATTCCTCTTTCCGTTACGGACTTCAGTTACGAATCCGTTTCGGACTTCAGATGCGAATCCGTTTCGGACTTCAGATACGAATCCGTTTCGGACTTCAGATACGAATCCGTTTCGGACTTCAGATACGAATCCGTTTCGGGCTTCAGATACGAATCCATTTCGGACTTCAGATACGAATCCATTTCGGACTTCAGATACGAATCCATTTCGGACTTCATATACGAATCCGTTTCAGACTCTTTTTTTTTAAATAATGCGAACTCGCAACGGACTCTTTTTTTTAAATAGTTCTTATTCAAAAAGGAACAATAATGTTTATGTATGTTCAATATTTTTTATTTTTTTGCTAATACAGTTCTTACATTCTACATATTACATTTTAAATAAGGAAATTTAAAATTATGTCAATGTATTTCTATTCATGATTTTTTGTTTTCTTAGCTATCCTATCGTGTGCGTAGTGGAAAAACTTCTTCGCCACGTCCTCCACTATCGATACTAGCTCGTTAGGGTATTTTCTTTGAAATGCACCTAAGTAAAAAATTTAAATATAAGACTTATAGTACGTTGACACCTTAGCTAATTAATTTTATTTTATTTAATTTATTTATACAATGCTTCAGAGTGTTTTATTTTGAATTGATCCAAAGCTTATGAGCCAAGACTGCGCAACTATACTAGTTTTAAAAATATCTACAGAGTTGCGCAGTTTTCGTTATTAAACCATTAATTCATTTAGGAACTTAGCCAAATTTAACGAATTTCATGTTAAACACAACTCCGATCAAATAAAACTCATTGGCTGCATTCCATCCGAAAGAGCGCTCAGATAGCGAAGCACAACCTTCGAGCTGAATGATAGCGCTCACTCAACATGTTCCCTGAGTGGTCGACATTTTACGAAGCGAAAATATTTTATGCTACTTCGCTACTTGAGCGCTCTTTCGGATGGAATGCAGCCCTTGGTGCTTCAAAGTAAAATGCCAACAACAAATTATGATAAAACAAAAATTACCGTCAAACAAAATGAGATAAATTAAGTATGAACACTGTTTAACGAGATTTTAAAATTTGCTAATTTGGCTTTGGTGTGAACGTAATATTGCACATTAAATGCCTTAGTACAAAGCATGCATTTGCATGTGTAACCCTAAACTCGTCAATGCAAGAAAAGTTGGAATAACTGACAATTTGTGAATCAAAGTACAATGCAGACGCAAGCCCAACGCGGGTGCAGACAATAAAATATAAAATAATGAACTTTCTTGCCGTAACGCATACGCACGAAAATGCATGCTATGTACTTAGGCTTTTATAAAATGTTTATTACCTCGGATAGCTGCAATAACAATTAAGTTTTTGGCCGCTTTCTTTTCCTTTGTCCCCAGCCAGGTCATCGTGTGTGCCAATTTGTCTGAAAATACAGCTCGCAGACACTTCCCCATGTGGGCCTGCGGATTTTTGGCACTAAAGGTGAGCGCGTGTGTTATCTGTTCAAAAAAATTGTAAAACATTGGTTATATATGTATATATATATATATATATAACAAAATATTCCAATAGATATTACTTACCATTGTCTTAAAAGTATCCTCGTCTGTAAGTCTTTCCTCTATTGCCAGCAGACTGGTTTCATTTTGAAGCGGTTCGTCAAAAACATTTGCCGAGGCATCTCCTGTGCCTTCATTTACTCTAAACTTTTTAAATTCCTTCCTTAAATTGAAAAGTTCTTCAGTTAGGCGCGCAAGTGCGTTTTTCGTTTTAAGAATTTCCTCTTTTTTTCTTTTAATAGTATAACGTTTTCATCTGAGTCGGCATCTGGAAGTGTTCCGAATTAAAGAAATTAGCAAAAGCAATTAATGTCAAAAACTTACCTCCTCGGTAAACATGCTCATCCTCAGAACTGGAAGAGTCCCGCAAACGTTTGAATACGCGCACATTTTTCTCCATAGAAATAATGTTGTGCCTTTACAAATTTAAATTTAAATTGTTTGAAGTTTCTAGTCAGATTTTGTTTGATTGAATTTTTCTAGAAAGTTCAATTGTCAAATTTATTGTAGTGATGCCACATTTCGTTCTTTTTTGACATTATGGGCGAAAACAATATGACTTTTTTACATTGATCAAGATTTGGATTAAATTTCTTTTTACGTTCTCTTTTGGACTTGACGAAATCAAGTAAACAAAGCAAGAAATAAAAAGCAGAAATAATTATTAATTAATTTTTATGATCTATTGAATAATTACATGAATTAAGATTGTGAGCTTTAGATCAAGTGAGTTTTCAAGAAGGCAACAACAACAACAACAACTCTGTATAGAGTCAATCACTTAGCTGACTAGACAGTCTGTTTCGGAAATCGCTACATATTCCTCATCAGTAGTCTTTGAGTGATTAAGCTGTGATCAACTCACTGTTTAAACTAGCATATGAATGTACAGATCCTCTAATTCATTCTCATGAATTGTGTGGCTGCTAATCATATGACACTTCAAAGCAGGAGGCCATTTTAGATCACCGCCATCAACTCTATCAAGGGTTGCCATCTGTTCTAGTTGCTTCTTCATTTATTTCAATATTCATTGGTGTTCGATTGTTTGTCGAGCACGGCCAAATAAGTTTAATTAATGTCAAATTAATTAAATAAATCTAATAATTGATCGATTTTTCGGTCAAAGTCATGTGTAATTGAACATTTGGTTGTGAAAATAGCCACCTTTTAGTTAGAACACTAGCTTCTGGCGAAGCAAAAACTCGTTTCATTTCTATGGTGCATTTCGATATGAAAGGCGGCAAATATATTCACTATGGAATAAAAGATAGCTTAACTGATCTATTGGGCCCAATGACTTTTCTGGAGGATTATTTGGAGCTGAATTTCAATATTGATGGCCTACCCGTTTCTAAAAGTTCTGTGGCTCAGGTGTGGCCTATTTTGATGAATATAACAAATACGGATGCAGTCTTACTCGTGGGTGTATACGAAGGATACTCTTAGCCTAAGGACACGTCAGAGTAATTACTATAGCAAAATTGTTTGAAATGTCAAGCATTAAATGTAAATTTATTATTAGATTCATGAAAATGTTTGCTGAAGAACTTAAGCAGTTGCAGGAAGATGGATTTGAGTACTGTGGCCAATATTTCTTGATTAAAATTGGTTTTTTTGTGTGCGATGCGCCAGCAAGAGCTATGGTGCTCGAAATAAAAAGCCATTCCGGATATAACAATTGCCACAAATGCACGCAACGTGGCATACGACTTCAACATAAAATAATATTTAAGCTAAGTGAAAATGAAGAAAGAAAATGAAAAGGATATCGATGCAGAAAATATCCAGACCACCATACGCAGCAAGAACAGAATATTTTAGAATTGCTTCGGCTTGACATGGTTAACCAATTCCCCATGGATTATATGCACATTAGGGCGTTTCAAAAAAAAAATTTCCAACTCTTGAAGCGGAATATTAAAGTTTGTGATTTAAGAGAATTTCGAAAATTTTTTTGGATTTTTTGAAGATGGGTACGTGGTCGCTGAAATCGATTTTATCAAAAAAATGAGGTTATGGAGAAAAATTTTTAATATTAATTTTTGCTGGTGCTTTTTCTTCATAAAACTAAACAATCCTCTTCTTAATGATCCGATCCCACGACAAAAAAATGATTGATGTGAAAAATTATTATATTAAGGACCACTTTGATAGTCTTAAAAGTACAAAATTATGTTTTTATAGATTTCAAACCTCAATAACTTTAAAAGTTTTCAACATTTTTTCAAGATGAAAAATGCGTTAGAAAGGTCTTTAAATTACCTTTCATTCGGTATATAGGTTTCTTTTCACTTGCGGGAGAAATATAAGAAAAAATTTAAGTTTGAGAAAATTTTTTTTTATTTTTCAAATTTTATAAAAATTAAAAGAATTTCATTAAGTTTCGTTCTTGGTTAAGTAAAAAAAAACATTTAATATACATTGTTTTAATAAAAATATCAAAAATTCAATTCATCAATATATTTTTATTTCCATACAAAATCAAAAGATATTAAAAAAACAAATTCATGTTATGTAATGAACAAATTAAAATTAAAAATTAAATTTGTATCTAAAATCTATGTTGTGAATGATATATCAGAAAGAGGCGTGGCGTCAGCTACAATATATAACAAAAAAATTACAAAAAATGAATATGATTTTCAAAACTTGTTGATTAGCGTTGATAAAAATCACAAAAATATACCTAATGTAAACAAAAATGTCATTGAAAAAGCTCTTAAGAAACTGTAACTTTAGAACACTGTAACCATACTTTTCTCGATTTTGTATAAAATAAAAATGGAATTTTTTGTTGATACATGTTTTCTTCCACATTTACTGTTTTATATATTGTGATTTTAGATACAAATTTAAGTTTTAATTTTAATTTGTTCATTAAATAACATGAATTTGTTTTTTTAATATCTTTTGATTTTGTATGGAAATAAAAATATATTGATGAATTGAATTTTTGATATTTTTATTAAAACAATGTATATTAAATTTTTTTTTTTTACTTAACCAAGAACGAAACTTAATGAAATTCTTTTAATTTTTATAAAATTTGAAAAATAAAAAAAAATTTTCTCAAACTTAAATTTTTTTCTTATATTTCTCCCGCAAGTGAAAAGAAACCTATATACCGAATGAAAGGTAATTTAAAGACTTTTCTAACGCATTTTTCATCTTGAAAAAATGTTGAAAACTTTTAAAGTTATTGAGGTTTGAAATCTATAAAAACATAATTTTGTACTTTTAAGACTATTAAAGTGGTCCTTAATATAATAATTTTTCACATCAATCATTTTTTTGTCGTGGGATCGGATCATTAAGAAGAGAATTGTTTAGTTTTATGAAGAAAAAGCAAAAGCAAAAATTAATATTAAAAATTTTTCTCCATAACCTCATTTTTTTGATAAAATCGATTTCAGCGACCCCGTACCCATCTTCAAAAAATCCAAAAAAAATTTCAAAATTCTCTTAAATCACAAACTTCAATATTCCGCTTCAAGAGTTGGAAAAATCAGAAAAAACGTCTTTTGTGAAACGCCCTAATGCACATAGTATGCTTAGGAGTGATGAAAGCATTTATAAGAGCTTGGACAAAAGATCGGAAACAGCCATATTCAATAAGTATTTCCAAATAAAAGTACTTAACTTACGTCTCATTGAAATAAGAAAAGACGTTCCACGCGAATTTTGTAGAAAACCAAGATCAATTTCTGAAATAGATAGGTGGAAGGCTACAGAGCTCAGAATGTTTCTGTTGTTATATAGGGTCGATTGTGCTGCAAAATATTTTGGATTCTGATCGATATCCATTTTCTTACTTTGAGTGCAGCAATAAAAATTCTACTTTCTGATAAGGGCGATATAATTGACGAAGCTGACAAATTATTACGTGGTTTTGTTGAAAAAATTCCACTTTTATACAACGAGCTCTTTTTAACGTATAATATACATTGTTTGACGCATTTAGCTACAGATGTTAAAAATATAGGTGCCGAATTCAAATTCGAAAACTTTTTGCAGGAAATTAAACGTAAATTAAAACAAAAAAAAATTATTTTGTAATCAAATTTATAAGAGGGTAGTGGAGGCTAGTTTAAAAAAATTAATTCAAAATATCAAACAAACCAGTACAATGTTGATGAGTTCCAAGATGGCTCATACTTGTTTCTTCAAATTATTCATTATTCATTGAAGCATCCCAATAACTTTTACTGCTATAATGACAAAGCGTACAAAATTCACGCAAATAAAAAAGTTTCCGAAAAATATCTTGTGTACGGCTATCCTATAGTCACATTTAACTTGATCACTAATGATAATTATTTAAAAATTCTGACAAATACTTTTCTTCGATTTGAAGGAGAGCTTGAGGAGCACGAGCCTAATGAAATGAAAAAAGTTGTTTAAAATAAAAATAAGTACACAATTGTATTTCGTATCCCTAATCCACCGAAAATAAAATAAGAAATTGTAAAACAAATTTAAGACTGCCTTTTGTGTTAACTGGTAATTTTTTTGACGTATTCGTAACGGATTTTTTTGACGGATTCGTAACGGGTCCGTCAAAACATAAGAAAGTGATTCCTCTCAAAAATACGAATTGCTTTTTCCATTTTTTCGGATCCGCCTCGAACTCAGAACGGACTTCAGAAACGAATCCGTTACGGACTTCATATACGAATCCGTTTCAGACTCTTTTGGCGGATTCGTAACGGGTTCGTAACGGGTCCGTCGAAACATAAAAAAGCGCAGTGCGTACTGACGGACTCTTAACGTGTTCGTAACGGATCCGCATCCGTTTTTGTGCACATTGGGCTACAGTTTATTTGGCGAGCACCCGCTTTTATAGGGCTCGCGACCAAATTTTTAAATTTTTACAAAATAGTTTTTTACAAAAAAATATTGTATTCTAAAAAAAATAACGTTAAGATATTGAGTGCTTACATTCTACTGATTACATGAAATATTTTGGGGCGTCACACTGTTAATGAATGTGTGACTCAATCAACAAATGTTGTAACATTAAAATAACAAGAACGGAAAATACCCTACACTAAGCATATTATGTAAAAGTGTGGTACACTACACCCTTATCCTTACGATGGAAATTATTTTTGTTAAATTAAATAAATTAATATGATCAAGTAAATTTCTAAGAAGGCAACAACAACAACAACAACAACTCTGTATAGAGTCAATCACTTGGCTGACTAGACAGTCTGTTTTGGAAATCGCTACATTTCCTTTTCAGTAGTCTTTTGAGTGATTAAGCTGTGATTAAGCCCAGTATTATCCAGTATAAGTCCCAGGTATTTTGCTTGATCTGAGAAGCTAAGTCTTATGTTTCCCAGTTTAGGAGGACTAATCAGAGATAAATTTGGTTTTCTAGTGAAAACCACTAATTCAGTTTTGTCAGAGCCACTTTATAGTTCGTCCACGAATCTGAGGCTTTTGCCTTAATAGTGGCTTTTGCCTTAATAAAGAGTTTTCTGGACTTATTACGGAGCTCCTCAATTCCTTTGTTCTACCAGGATGCCTTTTGCTTCCCCCTTGGTGTTTTTAACGGACAAGCGGTAACGAGAACTTTGTTAGTGGAATTTGTGAGACTATCCACTAGGTAGTCTACCGATTGTTTACAGTAGGGATGACTGGATGGTCCAGTTGAGAGATCTATTTTTAAAGTGTCTAAGTAAATATCCCAGTTACATTTTTTGAGGTAGCGAAAGCTGCTCGATTTTGTAGCAATATCATCAACATCAAAGAGAATATATCTATGATCTGAAAAGGAGAGTTCTTTTGAAACTCTCCAGTTCCATATTCTATTAGATATATAGTCAGAGGCAAGGGTAATATCTTAGACTTCCTGAATAAAGTGTCTAAGTAAAGATCCCAGTTAAATGTTTTTGAGGTAGCGAAAGCTGCTCGATTTTGTAGCAAAATCATCAACATCAAAGAGAATATATCTATGATCAGAAAAGGAGAGTTCTTTTGAAACTCTCCAGTTCCTTATTCTATTAGATATATAGTCAGAGGCAAGGGTAATATCTTAGACTTCCTGAATATTACTAATAATGAAGGTCGGTTCATTACCTACATTACTTATGTTTAGATTGGTATTAAGGATGAAATTAAAAAGAGACTTACCCCGTTCGTTGATGTCTGAACTTCCTCAGATCACGTGATCACGCTCTTAGTTTACCTTGTGATTTGGTATACTAGGGTATAGGCTGGAGTCCTAGTCCGCATACCACGCCGAAGACTACCCACGGCTCCTGAATTAGGACGATGTCATCTCCGTTCTTGGAAGGACGGAGGATTAGGCTGACGGACGCATCCTTCGAGTGATGCAGGTTAATTTGAACTACTCTTAGCATCAAGGCTGCTAGTAGACAACTTAACCTCCACAACTGTCGTGTCGGACTCATCGTCCGATTTTAGGTGGTCATAGGACAACACGGGGGTCTGCGCCAGTTCTGCTTTGAAGCTTGCACTTTCAGACACTGGTGCAGGGGAGCAGGTTTAAGTGAAAGAGGCTTCTCTAATTGCAGTTCCTCCAATGATGCCTCATCATTCTTGTATATCCTCAAAACTATAGATGATAAACCAAAGTCTACCACGAATCGTTTGTATGACTAGAAGGTCAGGGACTCCTGATTTATAACTAAAGTTAACGATCTAAATTCTCCCTTTGGCTCTTCAACCCGTGTCACCTTCCAAATTGCTGTTGGTAGGCCATGGCTTCCCAAACTGATCGTATCAAGGATGGTTTGAGGGTCAGAGTATATGGCAGGGACACTAGCTCGCACTCTTGGTCTGTTAGGGATCTGGTCCCTATCTACGACCGCGAGATTCGCACCCGGTCATATCTCACCAGCCTTGGAGATGGCTATCTTATCCAGGGACCTTTGGTCAGCACATGCGATCAGCTTCATTTGACCCTGATGCCATCCACTGTCGCAACAGGAAAAACCCTTACCAGGAAATTCCTTCATGAGCGGAATGAACATTAAGGACAACTTACCCTTAACGCTCCTCCACTGATCAGGCGATATGCTGCCGATTGGATCGCCTTTATCGATTACCGCAATGGTAATCTGCCCAGCTGCAATCTCGCTGATCAGTTTAGGAGTGGCTGCGCTACCACATATTTTCTTTGACTTCGGCTGAGAATGATATATTTATATGATATTATCTATAAATAGCCTACTGCTTTAAAAATGTCATATAATTAAATAGCCAATTTGAATAAGCTCCTTGTTGCATTTAACAATGCTGCTGGGTATGTTTTTAAAATCCAACGGTTTGACCATATCACAGCGAAATGCAATTAAATTCTTGGTTGTAATTTGGTTCAATATTTGAATATGCGTAATATTACTTTTTTGTTACATGGACTTATTAATACTCGACACCCTAGTTATATCTATGAAAACTTACAGTTCTTAAAATGTAATCGTTCGACCACTAACCTCAACAGTAGCAGATTCTTTTTAATTAGCACCATAAGACTTTGGAAATCATTGGCCAATAATTTGAAACAATTAAATATTAGAACCAGCTTTAAACGGGAAATTTTTAGATACTTTTCATCAATTGAATAATTATTGATTTAAATTAATTTTTTGTGCTCTTATATTTTATTTTATCTATTCATTCTTTTTCGTCATTTATTCATTCATCGTCATTTATTCATTCGTGACTATGACGATGACGTTAATTTTTGAACACTTCTTCAAACACCTTTTCTTTAAATGCACTGCGCTTGATTTTTTATTCTTGTTGTAAAAACAACGCGTATTCCGCACCATTTCTTTTTGTTGGCAACTTTGTTTTGTCCAAGTCGTGCATTTGGAAATTCATTGTGTTAAAACGTAGTGCACAATGTACGCGAATGAAAACTCGATATAAACTACTATTATAAGAGATTATGAGTTTTTGATAGTACGAGCAAAAGCGAAAGTGAAATAATAGCAATCGGCTATTTGCTCTCTTTTTTGTTGTAAACTCTGCTTTGATGACCACCGTTGTAAACGAACGAGATTGCGTAAATCAACAAAAATTTTGAAAAATTAATAATAGGTAAAAAATATAAAGTGTAATTCTTTGAATAAAATTTGTCAGAAATGTGTTTAAAATCAATTTTATCGTTTTCATTTGTACCCATGGTTATAATGATTTTTCTTGAGCTTAATTTTTTTTTGCATTTTTGAAACTTTATTATATAGTAGGAACTGAAATAAAGTGGATGATTAGTCGCGAAAAAAAATAATATTAGGCAAAAAAAAAATCAGAAAAGTTTTGCAAAAAAAACTGTCTAAAAAACTAAATGTCTAAAGACTGAGGCGGTGTCAAAAATAGATTAATTTTGGTGATACAGTCTTATGAACACACCATAAATGTCAGATTGACCTGCCAATAAATAGTGACGTTACAGTATAAATAAAACTAAACTAAATAGAACAACTGGTGGTATTGCTATAAAAGTGAATAAAGAAAACTTTTGTGCCTTGATTAAGCTTTAGGTAAGGTTGATAAAACTGGTAAGGTTTACATAAACCAATTCTGGTCCTTAATTTGAGCTAAATTCGCAAATCTTAGGCTACCAGTAATACTTTAGCTACATCTTTTAGCGACAGGAACGTCGCTGAGCCTAGGTATTTGAGTCTCGAGCTAAGTAGGGGGGGACACGTGCATAATAGATGATCTAAGGTCTGAAATTTGCCTGGTTCCTTCCACTTCCTACAGTTGTCATCCGTGGTGATGCTCAGCTTCCTCACGTGGGCTACCGCCATGCAGTGACCAGTGAGTATACCCACTAGTGCCCTGCAATCTCTGTGCGGGCGTGCCAAGATGAACAGAGTTATTTTTCTGCATTGTGCATTGCACATTATTTTAGAGATTTTGCGCGATGTCGTATCTCTACATCCACGATTCACTGCTAGTGTGGCTCTTTTTTCGAGGTTCCTGTACAACTCTTGTAATGGAGTAAGTACATGTTATGCGAATTCCGATCCCAGCCCAGCGCCTTCCTTTGCTAAATCATCTGCCATTTCGTTCCCCTCAATGCCCTAGTGGCTAGGGACACAGTAGATGCGCATAGTGCATCCAGAGCATCTCTGCCAGCCAGGACGCTTTTGGACTTTATGTTAGCAGAACGTATGGATTGGATCGCCGCTTGGCTGTCGACGAAAATGTTGATATAACAGTGGTGTGTGTCCATGCCGAGGGCTATCTGCGTGCCTAGAAGATGCTGCAGTGGTTCGGCAGTTTTTATGGCTGCCTTATACAAGGCTCTGTACAATACACAGATGTGTATATGTTGACCGACTGCTGTTCTTGTTCTATACCTTTGCACCAGTCGTTTGGTCCTAGAAGTTTTCGTGTTTTGGAATGGACTTTCATGCGAGGTACCATTTAGTCCGTGTTACTAAGTAGATCCTTTCCGATAGTACAATGACCGAAATTTTGAGAGAATATGTTATCAGCTGCCGTGAGGCGTTGCGACGTTTTTCCGGCTATTCGTTTTGGTTGTATGTCCAAGAGGTCCATACATAGAATGATTTCAAACGCTTTAGTTGGAGTGCCTAAGTAATGCATAGCCTGCAGATGAGTTTTCTCCATTTGCCTGAGGTATGTTGATTTGTTCAAAGCCGGCCACCACACAATAATTCCATAGAGTAGGACGAACTACCGGATGTGTATAGCGCAATGGTGGATTTCACCCTTTCTTCTACATTAATTTTCCATGTCAGCTTGCCGTCTAGATGAAAAGATGTCATAGTAAGAGCGAGAATTAAATCCAGATAAATGTTAATTTTTGAAACCTGAAGTTGTTTATCTTTGTGATCTGATAACAAATGAAGGTATAAGAACGGATCTAGCTAAAAATAAAGTAATTAGAAACTACCCAGTCTCAACAAACTCGGATGAAGTTAGGAGATTTGTTGCCTTTGCCAATTATTATAGGCGTTTTATACAAAAATTTGCTGATATTGCCAAAAATTTAAACACATTGCTGAAGAAAAATACACAATTTGAATGGAATGACGCATGTCATCAAGCATTCGAAACTTTAAAATCTAAATTACTTAATCCCCAATACTTCAATACCCTGATTTCGATAAACCGTTCGTGCAACTACTGACGCCTCAAATTATGCCTTAGGTGCAGTATTGTCGCAAGGTGAGATCGGATCAGTTTACCAATTTCTTACGCGAGCAAATAACTCGGAAAGCACGATCGCAATAAACCAATTTTATGCAGATGAGATGAAAATATACAGAACAATTGATTCTAATGACAATTCAGACCTGCTCCAGTCAGACTTGAACTCCTTTGAGGTTTGGTGTTTAAAAATAACATGTTTTTAAGTCCAGATAAAAGTTAAACTATGACCATTTCGCGTAAAAGGAACAATTTTATTTTTGATTACAAAATTAAAGATACTGCATTAAGTCGTGTTACTACCGTCAAAGACCTTGGTATATGCATGGATTCTAAATTGTAGTTTAACATGCATATTGATAGAATTTGTAAAAAGCGTCTTCTATGCTTGGTTTTATAAAACGGTGGGCCAAAGAGTTTGATAGCTTAATAACAATAACAACGCTGTATTATTCAATTGTGCATCCTCACTTGGAGTACGCAAGTCAAGTATAGTTCCCACATTACAATGTGCATGTTGATCGTATAGAAAGAATTTAAAAACGTTTTGTTCGGTTATCTCTAAGGGCCATTTTGTTCACAGAGAGATAAATTTATCCCCGAGTTAATTCAATGATTTTTCCAGTTTTTCATTTGTTCACAGTGAGTGAACATTTAACTATTCAAGCTGGAGATAAAAATGGCGGCGAGATAGCTTAACCCCAGAAATATTTAACTCGTGAAAATTGGTAAGTTAAGATTTTTAATTCGCTCTCATCACTCTCATTTTAATATTTTATATTTACTTGGTGTCAAAATATTGAAAATACAGATTTTTAAACATAGGGAAACAGTATTGGGGGTTACTGATTTCGAATCTGGTGTCAGAATTTTAAAATTAAAGATGTTGGATAATTTTTTATTTATTCGATTTCGGGGCTGTTGCGAACTAAAGGGTTAAAATGTGTCGCTGAATCTGAATCCGTTGTCAGAATTTCAAAATTCGAAAATTTTCCTACACATAGGGTTGCCACCTAAAAATGTTTTATTTTAAGAATTTTAAACATGAGGGAACAGTATTGGGGAACAGTATATCGTAACAAATTTTTCGAATTCGGTTCTGCCAAAAAAATGGTATACCAAAAATGTGTCGCTGAATACAAATCCATGGTCAGAATTTCAAAATTATAAAGTTTTGAAATAATAGGGTTGCCACCTAATAATATGTATTTTTAAGAATTTTAAACATTATTTAACAGTGTTAGGGAGTCACTGATTTCGAATCTGAAGTCAGAATTTTAAAATTCAAGATGGTGAAAAGGGTTGCCGATCCGCGGTGTACGCACGATCCGTGGTGCAAACATTGACTCGGATCACTATCTTGTTGCAGCCAAGATCCGTACACGTCTGTGCGCAGCTAAGAATACACGCAACCCTACACAGAGAAAGCTAGACGTCGACAAGCTGCAATTGAAACAGACAGCCGATGCTTTCGCCACTCGACTCTCACTCCTGCTTCAAAACACTCCTCCAATCGATGATATATGCGTGCAGTGGACACACATTTCCAACTCCATGCGTGCGGCCGCTAAATAGGTGATTGGCTACCACCGCCCTCGCCGAAACCAGTGGTACGACCAGGAGTGTCGCGACGCCACTGCAGAGAAAGACGCCGCCTAGAAAGCCACCCTGCAGTCTGTTGTAACGCGCGCTGCTAAGCGATACAAAGAAAAGAGGAGAGAAGGGATATTTTCAGGCGGAAAACAGAGAGGCAGAAAAGCGCGAGCAAGAGAAGATTGAGATGTATGGTGACAGGAATGAGGCCGGAAAATTTTTCGAAAAAATAAGACGCCTTGCCGATGTTTTTAAAATCGGGGCCTCTTCCTGCAAGGATGAAAACGGGAATCTAGTGACAGATGTCCAAGGTACACTGACTGAGGGAACAATCCCGCCAATAGAGATGATATTCCGGAAACCCCAATTTTAGATGACAGCGTTGAGGTTCCGCTGCCCGACTATGATGAAGTTCTGACAGCTATAGCTCGGCTTAAAAAGAACAAAGCAGCGGGAGCTGATGGCTTATCTACTGAGCTGTTTAAGAACGGAGGCGAAGCTCTACTTAAATGCATTCACGAGCTTCTATGCAGAATATGGTCGGAAGAATGCATTCCGAATGATTGGAATCTCAGTATGCTCTGCCCAATACACAAGAAAGGCAATCCCACTATCTGTGCCAATTACCGTGGGAAAAGCCTTCTTAATATCGCATATAAAGTCCTGTCGAGCGTTTTATGTGAAAGATTGAAGCCCATTGTAAACGAACTGATCGGACCTTATCAGTGTGGCTTCAAACCTGGAAAGTCCACCATCGACCAGATTTACACGCTACGACAAATCTTGGAGAAGACTCAAGAAAAACAAGTCGACACCCACCATCTTTTTGTCGACTACAAAGCCGTCTTCGACAGCCCAATAAGGAAGCACCTGTACTCCACCATGTCTGAATTTGGTATTCCTGCAAAACTAATACGACTTTGCAGGATGACACTGAGCAACACCAGCAGCGCAGCTAAAATCGGGAAGGACCTCTCCCCACCATTTATTACCAAACGAGGTTTCAGACGAGGTGATTCCTTATCGTGCGACTTTTTCAACCTTATGATGGAAAAGATCATCCGAGCTGCTGATCTGAGACGTAGTGGCATAATATTCTACAAGAGTGTTATGCTGCTTGCGTATGCTGATGACATCGATATCATTGGCCATAATACGCGCGAAGTCAGTGCAGCATTTTCCAGATTAGAAAGAGAGTCAAGTCGAATAGGTCTGTCAGTGAATGTAGATAAGACGAAATACTTATTGTCAACAAACAAACAGTCCCAGCGTCTTGGAACCCACGTTACCGTTGAAAATACCTCCTTCGAGGTTGTGAAGAACTTCATTTATCTGGGATCCAGCATTAATTCAACCAACGACATCAGCATTGAGATCAAACGAAGAATAACTCTTGCCAACAGGTGTTACTTTGGGCTCAGTAGGCAATTGAGAAGCAGAGCCCTCTCTCGACGAACGAAAATCACGCTCTATAAATCGCTCATCATGCACGTCCTACTTTACGCATCACCAACCTGGACGCTGAGCAGTTTAGATGAAAAGACTTTAGGAGCATTCGAGAGAAATATTCTTCGTAAGATCTACGGACCAATCTGCGTCAATGGCGAGTACCGATTACGGTGGAATGATGAACTGTATTAGCTGTACACTGACATCGACATAGTCAAGCGCATTAAAATCGAGCGGCTTCGCTGGCTTGGTCATGTTCAGCGCATGAAAGACGATGCTCCAGTGAAGAAAACATTCGATTCGGTACCCAGCGGCGGTCAACGCAGAAGAGGACGACCGCATCTTCGTTGGAAAGACTAAGTAGAGGACAACCTGACGAAGCTTGGAATTTCCAACTGGCGCCAGCAAGCGAAAGACAGAAATGGCTGGCGCAAATTCTTAGATGAGGCCAAGACCGACATACGGTTGTAGCGCCAATTAAGTAAAGTAGTAAGTAAGAAAAGTGTTGCCACCTATTTTTTTATTTTTATGAATTCGAGGCGAGTGCGAACTAAAAGATAAAAATGGGTCGCTGGATCCGAATCCGTGGTCAGAATTTCAAAATGATAAAATTTTATAATAATAGGGCTACCATCTAATAATATGTATTTTCAAAAGTAAAAGCCATTTTTTTTGCCAGCCACGAATTCATATAAATACAAAAAATTAAGGTGGCAACCCTATCCACCATCTTGAATTTTAAATTTCTGACTTCAGATTCGAAATCAGCGACCCCCAATACTGTTTCTTCATGTTTAAAATTCTTAAAAAATGTTTAGTTGGCAGCCCTTTGTATTTTTTAATTAATGTGCAACTGTCTAACATTCCAATGGAAATCGATATAAACTGAGAGCGAATTTATGCTCTAAGCATAAAGCCGGGAAAAATGTGAACAAAACCACTTTTTTATCTCCCGACTTATACGCTTGATATAAATTAACCTAGAGATAGTTATCCCCGAATTAAATCATATTTATTCCCTTTTTGAACAAAATGGCCCTAAGAGGCTTAAGTGGAACTGACACATTTAATCTTCCTCCATATGAATTATTAAAGATGCACTCTTTAAGTGAGAGAAGAAATTCTGCTACTATCGTCTACTTAAACCAAATCATAACTGGTGTATTCGAAGTTATATTCATCCGCGGCTTGAGTTTATTGAGCGTTTGTTTCAACAATTTGATGAGGCACAGTCCAAACTTGAAGAGGAGGATCACGATGAATTCGATAGTGGTGCTCGAGCAGAAGTTGCTTCGGTGTTTCTTGAAATTAAATCGTTGCTTTATAGAGAACTCAATGCACGCCGCTCCGCAGACTCAGCGCATTCTTCGACCGTTCGACATTTCTCACCAGAAGAATCTCATCCCTCATTTATAGTAGCACAGCCGAAGCCGCGACTACCTGCGTTGCAAATTCCAACATTTAGTGGTGGCTACACAGAGTGGCCTGACTTTATTTCAATGTTTGAATCTGTCGTCGGGAAAGATGCTGATTTGAGCAAAATTGAAAAGTTCCAGCACTTGCGTTCGAGTTTAAAGGGATCTGCATTGGATACGGTTCGCTCCTTGGAAATCACTGAAAATAATTACGATCAGGCTATAACTTTGTTAAAGCATAGATTTGATAATAAACGTTTAACATTTCAGGCACACATCCAGTGTTGCCATGAAAAAAAATTTTACAGTGTAACTTTTGCACTATGCTCGTCGGATTTCTCATCGGATTTGTGAAACTCTGAAAACAAGAACTAAGAAATTTTCAGTCGCATTTTACAACAAAGAAGACAAATAAAATATTGCGGTTTATTATACGTATGACGAATATTTAAGGTTTATTTATTTAAATAAAGCACATTTTCTTCAAAAGTCAATTTAATAATCATTAAAATATAGAAAATATATTATAATATATTACATTTTGAAAATATTTTTGAACACACAAACGAAGAGTAAAAATCAAATTAAATACATTTGCAACACAGTTTTGTTTAATGTAAATGTCTCAAATCGGTAAAAATGAAATACATAGAGCTATAATACATAATTTTTCAATTTTAACTCTATAAATGTAAAAATTTTACTACAAGTAAATTAACAAAAATATGTTGTTGTTTTAAGCCAGCAAAAACTACAAAAAAAAATAGATTTTAGTGAAAAAAAATATGTATAAAAAAATGTAATTTTTTCGAAGTCATTGCTTTATTAAATTTGTTTATCAATTCTTTATCAATTTCAAGACTAAAACAGTTAAAAGATTTCATACGCACATAATCTTTTGTATGCAGAGTTCCTTCCATTGTGTCTAACTCTAATCTATTGCAAACTTTAAATTAAATTTAATTGATTTAATAAAGTTTAAATTGATTTAAATGATTTAAAGTTCGCTCAATGTTAGCTGAGGAATTCGGTAAGCTCAAGAATTCAAAAATAAATTTTTCCATTGTTGGAAATGCAGAAGTACCATCGCATCTCTTTATTTTAAAGTTGCCATCAATTTTATTATACTAATTTTGTTCTTTTCATATATATATGTAAAGGGTGTTTTTTACAGAGTGATACAACTTTGAGTTGACATCACTGCTTTATTTGACCACCCAGCTGATCAGCTGATAGTTGCTTTTTGTTTAATTTGCTTTGAAATCAAAAATCATTAATCAAAATAATGGTTCTGTTCGTCAAACTTATCGTGCACTTCGTCCATTTTATGGCGTACAAATCGTCCTTCAGAGCTGCTAATTCGTACAACAATAGATCGTTTTCGGACTACATTTACTGTTACTGATAATGTGCATCCCGTGAGGCGCGGAACAACGCGCACTGAAGAATCTGTAGCCGCTGTACAGGAAAGCATTGAAGATGATCCTAATCAATCAATTCGTTGCCGTTCTCAGCAACTGGGGTTGTGTCCTTCCACTTTATGGAAGATTTTACGAAAAGATGTTGGCGTAAAACCTTTCAAAATTCAACTTGTGCAAGAATTAATGCTAAACGATCATCGTATGCGCCGCCAATTCGGCGAATGGGCTGAAGCAAATTGATATTGATTTTGAATTTCCATGGAAAATTTTATTTTCCGATGAAGCCCATTTTTGGTTGAATGAGTGCGTAAATAAACAGAATTGTCGTATTTGGAGTGAGGAGAATCCACAAGCTTTTGTCGAAACACCATTACATCTACTGAAAATTACTGTTTGGTGCGCTTTATGGGCTGGCGGAGTCATTGGCCCATATGTCTTCAAAAACAATGATAATCAGAATGTTACTGTCAATGGTGAACGGTATAGGAACATGTTTCGAAGTTTTTTCGTACCTCAATAAGCTGGCATTAATCTTGCTGATATGTGGTTCCAACAGGACGGAGCCACATGCCACCCAGCGGGCGCTACAATTGATTTACTCAAGGAAACTTTTGACGAAAAAATAATTTCACGAAATGGCCCAATTAATTGGCCCCCAAGATCGTGTGATTTAACCCCATTGGATTATTTTCTTTGGAGTTATGTAAAGTCGCTTGTGTACGTCGATAAACTACAAACAATTGAACACCTGGAAATCAACATTCGAAGAGTTATCGTCGAGATACGGCCGCAAATGCTGCGAAAAGTTTGTGAAAATTGGTGTTTCAGATTGTGCCTTGTACGCGTCAACCCTGGCGGCCACATGGCCGAAATCATATTTAAACATTAATGTCATAAAATTTTCTATCCAATAAAGCTGGTTTCATTGACATTAAAAATATGTTACTATGTTTTATTATGATTTAAACTTGTATCACTCTATAAAAACACCCTTTATATAAAAATATATGCAAAATCGGACGTCGGATCTACTTTTTCATAAATCGTTACATTTTGAAGAATTTTGGGCAAATATCGGAACGTCGGATTCAAGTATTAAAATCGTAACATATCCGATATATCGGACCATATGGCAACGCTGCACACATCCGTGAAATTTTCGGCCTAAAAATAGTGGAAACTGGCTCAGTGATTAAACTTCGAGAGCTAAGCGATAATATATATAATAAGTTGGGGATTTGCCGAAGCAGATCACAGTGGGTCCCTTTTCGTCCCCCATTGAACAAAGGGTACTACTGCTCGGAGTACTCGTACGTGAGCATGCTCCTTGTGTAAGCATCCTTTGTCACCTCAAGCATATCCTTACAGGTTAGTTGACCAATCTCGGCTTCGCCAATAAATGGGCGTCCCAGAGTGGTCAATCTTATGCTTGCCAGCGCCGGACACTGGCACAGAATGTGTGCTGCTGTTTCCGGCTCCTCTAGGCATAACCTACACGCATTGTCCTCGGTCAGAGTCATCTTCCCGAGATGGTACATGAAGGGACCGTGTCCTGTGACCAGTGCAATAAGCCAGCTTAAAGTCCTTCGATTGTATTGGATAACTTTTGCTGCCTCACTACGAGACCACTTCACTGCCGCCTTTGATTGCCTGCAATTAACAGCTTCTTCCCACCTTGTACTGTATTCCGAGTCCGTCCATTGTTTAATAAGGCCTGCCACCGTATTGTCGCCTATGGCGATACGTGGTTCTGGTCCACAGAATTCTTCTGCTGATCCTGCTCTTGCTAAAGAATCAGCTTCTTCATTCTGTTCTATGCCAGAGTGTCCTCTCACCCACATAAGTGTGAGCTCATTCGTCTGGGCGCACCTATTGAATTTTGTAAGACATTCTATGGCCAACCTGGAAGTGATGTCTGTCCGTTGCATACACCTAATCACAGACTGATTGTCGAGAGCGATGACAATTTTCTTGCCACTGATCCGGCCATCTATAAGGTGGTCCAGCGCATGCACTACGCCAAGCATTTCTGCCTGGTATACAGACACAACCTCCCCAACCTCAGTACACAGGATAGGCTTAACACTTTTGAGTACACGCCTGCCCCGGCCCGGCCATTCATCAGAGAGCCGTCTGTGAATATACTGATATCGCTACCAGCGATTTCTTCACAAACGGCTCCATCCGTTATAAGAGTTTTATAACATTTTTCTGTTATTTTTACTCTCTGCCTTCCGTCCATAGGCATAAACGCCTCCCTGACATCTCTCTGTACAATATCAAGGATGCGAATATGACCATGCAGGGCCGTTGCCCCATGCCACGTAGCATTTCGCAACATCCTGAGGGCTGACAGCGCCGCTGTTTTCTTTATTTCTAAATTCAACGGCAGCATACCTAACAGAACCTCCATTGCGCTTGTTGGAGTGGTGCTTATTGCACCTGTTATTCCAACACACGCCAGCCGTTGGACTCTGTCCAGTCTCTTCTTAATGGTTTTCTGGCTGACTTTTGTCCACCAAATCACCGAAGCATACGTGATGACAGGTCTAACCATTATAGTGTAAACCCATTTCTTAGCCTCTGGGTTTAGCCCCCATTTGAGACCACAAACGCGTCTGCACTGGAACAGAACCCTCTTGGCTCTTTGAATCCTATCTTCTACATGCTCGTTCCAGTTCAGTTTGCTATCAAGGGTTACCCCTAGATATTTAACTTTCGTGGACATAATGATTTCAGCTCCAAAAAGTCTGAGTGGTTCTGTCCTCAGACCTACCCTCTTTCTAGTAAAGAGAATATTGTCTGACTTGCCTGCGTTTACGGTAAGGCCTTGTTCTCGACACCACTCCTTCACCATTCGGAGTGCTCCCTTCATGATGTCAGAGATGGTGTCAATGAACTTGCCGCGGACCACCAACGCAATGTCATCTGCATACCCTATCGTGTGTATGCCCGATTCATCCAGTCTAACCAGTAGTGAGTCCACAGTTATGTTCCACAGGGTTGGCGTTAACACCCCGCCCTGGGGACATCCTCTACTTACTCTACCTCTAGTCTTTACTCTACCATTCTGCATGTTGACAGCCCTGTGTTTGAGCATATTGTCCACCCAATTTGCTATCATTGGGCTTACATTGCGTTCTGTCAGGGCTTGCCGCAGCCTTCCAAAGCATATTTTGTCGAAAGCACCCTCGATGTCCATAAATGTGGCCATCGCAATGCCTCCTGAAAATACCTCCTTTTCAGTCACTCTTACCAATTCGTGAAGAGCACTCTCCGTAGACCTACCTGCTCTATATGCATGTTGGCATCTACTCAGAAGATTTTGCATCAGCGAGGTGATCTCAAGACAGTCAACCATCACTCTTTCCATTGTTTTCAAGAGAAAAGATGTTAGGCTGATCGGTCTGAACGACTGCGCCTTCGCATAATCTTTTTTTCTGGGCTTCGAAAGAAAGACAACTTTCGCCTCTCTCCAGACTCTCGGAACATACCCAGTCGCTAGGCAAGTAACGAATATACCTCACAGCCTAGGTGCAATGAGATCTTACCCCCATTGCATCATAGCAGGGAATATACCGTCCATCCCTGATGTTTTGTACGGAGCAAATGAGCGTATAGCACTCCTCACCCCGTCCATAGTGATCATCCTTTCGGCTTCCAGCCTGTCAACCCTGTGCATTCCTTTCTTCAAGGGTGTCCACGGGTCATCAGACTTAAAACTTCCAGGAAAATGCACCTCCATTAGAACTTCCATGGACTCCTCTAGGTTCTCTGCCATGGTTCCATCCTTCTTTCGGATCAGTCCCACTTTGGAGAATGGGTCTTTTGAAACCATTTTCTAAAGCCTACATGCTTCTGATATAGTTTCCATCCCAGAACAGAAGTCTCTCCACGACTGCCTTTTCCGTTGTCATATGAGGTACTTTAGTTCCCTTTTCCGTGCCTTGTAATTTGCCCATGTTTCTGGGGTTCCCCTCTCATGTGCAGATTGAAGGCCTTCCTAACCTTCTTCTTCAGAGATTCGAGTTCCGTGCACCACCATAGCGTTGGATCACCATCGTCTACTGAAAGTATTGGGCATACCACCTCGTAGGCTTCGACCATGACCGAGCTAAGGTGTTTGACATGACTTTCTACTTCCACCGTATTCCCTGGTACTTTTATCGCTTTTTGGGTCAGTGTTTCCCTCAACTTCGCCTTATATTTCACAGGATCTGTATTCTTGGGAATCCTGACCTTCCTGCTATTCCGCTGGCGTCGGATTCCGTACTTGAATTCAAACTGTATGGATCCACAGATCAACATGGTTAGCCTATCCACGACCCTCCAATTTTTTATTCTGTTCAGAATCTTCCTGCAGATGAGTGTTACAGCAATGACTTCCGCTCGCCTCGCATCAACGAAAGTCGGTTGTGCTCCTCTATTTGCTACCAACAGATTGTACCTCTCCACAAACTCAAGCAATTGCTCTCCTCTGTCGTTGTTGTTGGTGCTACTCCACGCAGTATTGTGCGCGTTAGCATCATATCCTATCATCACTCCAATGTTCCTTCCCTCACAGTACTTTACCAGATTCTCCACCTCTGTTGAAGGTGGTTGGTCTGGAGAGTCGTAGGGAAGATACGCTGAAGCTACCATACAAGCACCTGCACCATCCCCAATTCTCACAACGGTGAGATCCGGGGAACATAGGTGTGGCATATGTACCGCTAGTATACCATGTCTCACCAAGATACAAGTCCGTCGCCTGCCATCTGTTACTGGTTGGTACAGCGTGGCCTTTCGCTCTGAGAGACCTTTAATTCTTTTGTGACGCATCATCATTGCTGATGCTGCCCTACTATGGTGTAGATTGAGTTGACACACAACGAGGTTTTCCTGCTACGGGCCCACCACCCGCCCTGGTGGTTCTTCCCTTGCAGGATTCCCCACCAGCCCCGTACCAGGGGTTCCATCGCACTCACCTTGCATCCTTTCCGAATTTGATGAGAGCTTGATCAAGGCCGCAGTTGAGTTTCCCTCCTGCCAACCTGATCGCCTCCACCTCATCCGTCCGGCACCACACGGTGAGCTTGACGGCTTCTTCCTTTGCATCTCCGAACTTCGTTACGTTACTAACTCTCCATTTAGAAGTGTGCAACGGACCGGTTCTGGGTCTGCAACCTCCTAAGGATGACCTCCTTGCTTTCAGAAGTTCCGTAAACAAAGATGAACATCCTTCTAATGTCATTCAATGCGTACAGTCAGTCGATCCGCAACTCAGCCCCTTCCCATAAGTTCTTCAGCTTTGTCACGTTTCGGCACAGCCATACCTTGGATGATGGGTTCTTGCACTTAAGTTCAATTATTCCATCCTCCAAGTTTGCATTGCCCACAAAACCTACATCGCCATCACTCTCATTGATGGTGTCGAGAGACTCCAAGAGAGCGGATTTAAAGACCGCTAACTGAGACTCTCCCAACTGACCATCGATGGAGCAATCTACGATGCCCATTAAGAGGTCTTTTTCTGCTACCATAGCATAGGATGTCCGGCAGCTTCCAATAACCCCTACCTGGTTTAATTTTCCTCCAGCTAAAGCCTTCGACTTCGCGTCCGCAACCCTTTGTTTTGGCAAAGTTTTACTACCGCTCGGTTTCTGGCTATCAGCCCTCCACGATTTTTTTTTTTTTTTTTTTTTTTTTATATTATTATTATTATTATTATTTATTATTTATAAACAATTTTGATATAACAATAGTTCAAATACACTTAAGATTAAATACACAATACAAAATTGATTTACAAATTACTGCATTCAGATGTTCAAACGAACAAGTGTTGAAAAGCAGTTGACATATCATGAAATAAAAACCATTACTTATGTATTGAGGTGGGGTCATGAATGAAACACATTAAGATATGTATCACGATGACTGGTAAAAGTAGTTTAACAATACTTATAGATATAGATATTTGAAAACTAAGCTTTTGTAAATAAAAAATCAGATAATAAGTAACAGTGTAACTAAACTGACAAGAAAATATGCAATAAATTATAGATAGGGAAAAAGAAAAAAGAAAAGAAAAATAAAATATATAATTATACTTGAACAGAGATCAGAGTGTTAACAGTTTTAAAGTCAAACATAAACAGCCATGCCTTTACCTCTCTAAGAAACAAAATAATATTTCTAATGCAACGAATATTAAATGGTAGTTTATTAAAAATTCTAGGCGCAGCACATGAATAGGAGTGGAAGAAGAGAGTTGATTTGTCAACAGGAATTTTTACACAATGTTGACGATTTACCCTTAAGTTATGTCTAGCATAGCTTCTATTAATTAAGTAACCAGATCTTTTGAAAAAAACTTTAAGTACTTTATGGTAGTATAAATGCCTAATTGGCAACACATTTAAGATTTTAAACAATGGAAAGCTATGGCATGTTTTTGAGCAGCCAGTAGTGGATGAATCTTAATTAAATGGGTTCCTCTCCAACAAGGTATCCCATATTGCAATTTAGAATGAAATATTCCATGGTAGATGCAATTCAGTAATTTTGACGAGCAGTATGATTTCAGTAGGTAAATTTTTCTAGTTGCACTCAAGAGATATCGTTTTAGAGCAATAGTATGATCTAACCATGACCATTTATAGTTCAATAATAACCCAAGATATTTAAATGATTTAACACATTCGATCACAAAACATTGAGTGGAGCATTGATTAGAAATATTAAATGTTTGCATCGAGAAATTAAAACTGCAAACATTATTCCCAAAAGAGAATTTTTTGCAGCTAGCACAATGAAAAACAAAACTGCACGGGCTAATATAAAAACCACTTTTGTTAAAAAACATTAATTTGGTTTTGTCACTTATAACCAACTTATGTGTATAAAACCAATGACGAAGAAGCTCTAAGTCATTATTTAATTCACATGCTAGATTATGCATGGAGTCACTTGTATAAGTACAAGCCGTGTCATCAGCAAACGCTACAACTGAACTGAAGAACGGAAGACTAAAAATAGAATTTACGAAAATAAGAAATAAGATGGGCCCCAGAACAGAGCCCTGGGGGACACCTATATCCACGTCTACAAAATTACTAAAACTGCCATTTATTTTAACTTTTTGTTTCCTATTAGCTAAATAAGACTGAAACCAATTATAAAAGGTGCCTCTGAAACCACATTTATACAATTTCGTAAGTAATATTTTGTGATTTACAGTATCAAAAGCTTTTTTAATGTCTATAAAAAGTGCTGCACAGACTTTATTTTCATTCAACCCGCTGTAAATATTATTGCAAAAATTAAGGAGTGCATCTTCTGTGGATAAACCCTCTCTGAAGCCATACTGACATTCACTAAAAAAATTAAATTTTGACAGAAATTTGAGCATTCTCTTTTTTACAGCCTTTTCAAAAACTTTTGCAAATACTGGTAGCAATGATATTGGTCTGTAGTTATTTAAATCAGTTTTTTCGCCTTTTTTAAACAACGGTATAACGACTGCTTTTTTAAGATCATTCGGAAAAATTCCAAGCTCAATGCTTCTATTGAAGACATTACAGAGGACATCAGCAACGTTATAAACAATCTTTTTGAGAAAATTATTTGAAAAAACATCATCAGAGCAAGAATGTGAGTTTTTGAGAGACATTATTATTTTGAAAATTTCAAAAGAGGAAATGGGCTCGAAATAAAAACTATTTTGGTAAAAAGGTTCCTTATCTACACAGTCACACGAAGCATCTAAGGGACCAACATCAGCAACTACAGCTTTACCAATTTTAGCAAAAAATTTGTTAAACGCATCAGCTTTTTCATCCGAATCTTGAACAACAGTGCCTTCAACAATGATAGAATCTATGTGATTATTCTTTTTAGGTTCCTTAAGGATATCATTAACTAATTGCCATTCTTTTTTCACATTTCCCTCGATTTTACTGAACTCATTAATATAGTAGTTAGTTTTGCACATTGAGACTTGAACCGAAATTTCTTTGCATAATTTTTTGCATTGTTCTTTTAAGCATAAATTGAGAGGCTGCTTAGACAATTTCTCGAATAGTTTATTTTTATAATGTATTTTCTTCAACAATGCAAAAGTCATCCAAGGCTTAAGTTTTTTATACTTAGAAACACCATTATCACAATTAGAAGTACACGAATTAACATGTTGAACTAACGTTTCATAGAAGATCGTATATGCTTTGGATGGATCAGGTTCACAGTATACTTTACTCCAAGATTCCAACATAAGTCTTTCATTCAATTCTGAAAAATTAATTTTGTCATAGAAAATTTGTTTTTGAAAAGCCTTGTTGTCAGGTCTACTAACATTCTCAAAATACAAGCAAGTCAAACAATGATCAGAAAAATGCATATTTGCGACAGAGCTATACATTGTAAATTTACTAGACGAATTCAATTTCACAAAAACATGATCGATACATGTAGAAGAATTATCAGTTATACGAGTTGGTTCATTAACACACGATTCAAACCCATACGAACAAAGAAAAAATAAATATTTGTCTACCAAGGGTGAATTAACTAAGATATTCAAATTAATGTCTCCTAGAAGAATAGTATTATTGCCATTATTACACGACAAAAATGCGTCAAGGTCGCTCAAAAACATGTCCATATTAGAGTTACTATGAAATCTATAAATGCAAAAAAAAGTAAATTTTTGGTTATCAACCACACAACAAATTTTAGCTATATCTGCACTTAGTAAATTATAACAACAGAAATCACACGTAAACTCTTCTTTCACAAAAACAGCTACTCCTCCAGCAGCATAATCGTTATTGCAATTCGCAAAGCATTTGTAACCTCGAATATTAAACAAACTTACTTCAGAGTCAAAAATCCAAATCTCTGTAAAAAAGATAAAATCCGGCTTGTTTATGAAAGACTCCAAATGCAAAATAAAATTATCAAAATTCCTTCGAAGACTTCTAATATTTTGATGAATGCTAAAAAGGCTGTTCGAATTTTTTTGGTTGGATGAGATAACATCGAAATTGAATTTTTTACACTGCGCGAGAGGGATATTATATAAATTATCTTGAGGATCTATATTTACCATACTAAAAGAATATAAAAATTATCAAAAAATACACAAAAAACAGCAAATCAACTGTTTCAAATAATTTTGCTGAGATCCCCATTCGATTTAATAACCACCGCATTATCACCCTCTTTTTTACGCAGTAAAATTGTACCATTTGAAATCCACAGGTATTTGTAATTATTTAATTTTTTAAGTTTTTGAGCTTCGTTGAGAATAAACCTGGTTTTCGAAGAAAAGCTATCATTAATAAAAATATTAGACGTTTGTTCACAATTGAAAATCTTAGTGTTTAAATTTTTTCTACATCTGTACTTATTTTTCATAATGGATTTTGCCCTGGCTATCGACTTTTGAGGGTCGTCCACCAGCTCCCAACGTTCTTCCTTTATGTGGAAGGCTATCAACCTTTACAGGATGTCCACCTTCCCTATCCTTAGCCGAAGAGCTAACAGCCGTAAGCTGTCCACCTTCCGACTCACCGGTTCGAGTCGTCCCTGTAACGACTTCGCCGAAAGGTCCAGGCTGCTCCCTGAATCATTTCCGCTCGTTCGTCTCCGGGGTGGACTCATCGCATGACATGCTTTGGAATTGGTCCGCCATTTTACTGACGGGGGACTCCAAAGCATTCTCCCCAGCGGTTGTGCCCTCCCTCCTTCGCTTCCTCCTCCGCTTCTGCTTCTCCCTAACACGGAGTCGCTTTGCCTCGGAATCAGCATCGTTCCCTATCGTTGCAGCTTCGACGGGACTGGCTGACAATTCCACTCCTTTTGGAGTTTTATCGTCCACCAGGCCCGGCAGGTCACCTTGCGGCTTCCAGCACCCCTCCACGATTAAATCCTTTTGGGACTCCACCGCTTCAGGACTCGTTACCTCAGCGCACCCTTCCTTTTTATAATTGTTATTTTTTAACATAAAAAAATCCCACGAGTTGGGGAGAAATATACGGACCGAACGGACAGAGATCCCCATTATCCGCCCTACCCTACTAGTATACAACAGTGAGTGGGCTGCCCTGAGGAGACACCATTCGCGATCTAATACCCCTAGACCCTGCACCATCGGTGCAATCTCCCTCGGCATGGCGTCTACAACCTTAGTAAAGGGGGGTGACTTTTAGTTCGTTGCTCCACAAAGCCTAACCCAATAGCCATTGTGTCTTTACAACTTAAGCCTCTACATCGCGTCAAGATTGCGATAAGGTAAACGTTCATTTACGAGCTCTACAAACCATGGACAACAAGGAATAGATTGCAGATTGTGTGCTCATTCACCTTATTGGAAGCAAGCTTGACAGTGCAACTCAGAGTAAATGGGAAGAAAAAAACACCTATAAATCAAATACCAACTTTGGACTCAATGTCGACATTTTTGGAACACAGATGCAGGATCCTCGAAAATGTGGAAAGTGCTTTGGTATCCAAAACACCAGGTAAACAGGTGGGAAAGGTTTTGTATCAAAACTTTAATAATATTCGTAGAGCTTTAGTTGCATCTACTTCTTCGTCATATCACTGTTCATTGTGCAAATCCAATGAACACTCGCTAACAGGTTGCACAACGTGTTTAAACCTATCGCCTGCCCTTCCTTAAAGAGGCAATACCTTAAAGAGGCAAACAAATTGAAAATTTGTTTGAATTGTTTAAAGAGGAGACATTGGCTAAATGCATGTAAATCTATACGTTGTCATTATTGCTCTTCAAAGCATCATAATCTTCTTCACATAAGCCCACTTACAGTTCCCATTGTGCAGACTTCTCTTAATGATGATGAGTCTTTAGCATTGAACATGTCTCAAACAGCGTCGGGTTCATTTAGCCAACACACAGCTTCTAACATGCAATCCCCTCTTATTGCAAACGTGCCACCAGCTGTGGAAAATTCGAAAGCAGCTTTAGTTTCTATGTCAGCTTCTCGTCGCGTTGAAGCGAACCCTCAACTCGATAGCTTCGTTCTTCTAGCCACTGCTGTTGTTTTCGTTAAAAACCGAGTAGGGTCTTTATTACCTGGTCGTATCATTTTGGATTCGGCGTCTCAGCTAAACTTCGTTACCTCTCGTTTCGCAAATCAACTTCAACTTAGGAGAACCAAGTCGCCTACCGTTATATCTGGAATCGTAGAGTCCGATTTTGTAGCAGATAGCATCGTTGATTTATTCATGCAGTCTCAAATTAAAGATTATTCAACAACAATTGTAGCTGTCGTTACACCAACCATAACTGATCAGTAACCAAGTTTTAATATAAACACGTCTGATTGGAATATACCCACTAACATTAAGCTTGCTGATCCGTTGTTTTATAAATCGCAGCGTGTTGATGCCTTGGTAGGAGCAAGTCTGTTTTTTATCTTATTTGCATTGGCCAAATTCGAATTCGTGATGATTTACCACTAATGCAGAAAACTAGATTAGGTTGGGGGGTTTCTGGCGTAGGACAACATATAAATGCAAAGCATACAGCGTTAGCTGCTATCGATAAAACTCAAATAGAGAACGATTCCGACTATTTTTTGCATGATATTGTTAAGAAATTCTGGGAAGTTGAAGATGTCGTTCATAGTGAATTGAAAAGGTCAAAGGAAGAACTTGAATGTGAAATTAATTTTAAAAGTCATTATAAACGAATAGTTACAGGTGAATATTCCGTGCGTTTGGCACTAAAATTCAATCCAGAGATTCTCGGTGATTCCTATAATCACGCGATCATAAGGTTTAAAGGTCTTGAGAAAAAATTGCATTGCCACCCAGAACTGAAAAAACAATATTCGTCGTTTATCAAAGAGTATTTTGAGCTAAACCATATGTCCGAGGTAATCAGCGTCGAAGAGGGAGTCAAAACAAACTTCTTACCCCAACACTGTGTTTTGAAAGCAGAAAGTTCGACAACGAAGTTAAGAGTAGTGTTTGATGGTTTGAGAAGAAGCAGTCTTCTAATGGTCGTTCACTCAACGATATTTTAATGGCAGGCCCTTGCATTCAACCAAAACTTTTTGATATTTTATTATGCTTTCGCTCGTTTAAAATCGCACTCACTGGAGACATTTGCAAGATGTATCGATGTGTGAGAGTTCATCAACCAGATAACTACTTACAGTGCATATTATGGAGAGATAATCCACACGAAAATCTAAAGATGTTCAAATTAGATACAGTGACCTACGGAACAAAGCCAGCATCATTCTTAGCGATTCGCGATATGCAGCAATTAGCTCAAGATGAAAAAATGGAGTACCCACTTGCTGCGGAAATCGTCTGCAGAGATTTTTACGTGATGGTGTTCGAATAGTGCTCAGCTATTACATGGAGTTTCACAAAAGGATAAAGAAACATTTCTTAGATTTGGTGACGGCACTGATGTCACTAAGATCCTGGGTCTTATTTGGAATCCTCACAGTGACAAGTTTTTATTCTCTTTTTCACCTCCTCTAGTAGCCAGAGTCACTAAGCGATCTGTTTTATCAACTATAGCTCGGTTTTACGATCCGTTAGGTTTAATAGGACCTGTGATTACTAAGGCAAAGATATTTCTTCAGATTTTATGGAAAAACAAGTTTGAATGGGATGAGAGTATTCCCCAAGTTTTGCATTCGGCATGGACGGAACTGCTGTCTGAACTCACTGATGTTGGCAACCCTAGCTTCCCTCGTCTTGGGCTTTTTCCATTTTCCAAATTAGAGGTGCATGGCTTTTGCGATGCGAGTTCAGTAGCATATGGAGCTTGCATATATGTGAGATCAGAGTATAAGGGAAGCAGTAGTACGAATTTACTGTGCTCCAAGTCTAGGGTTGCTCCATTGAAAACATTTACTATTCCGAAATTAGAATTGTCTGCTACTTTGCTGTTGGCAGAGCTTGTTAGTGTGATCACAAAACTAGGAATATTTAATTGCGATTTTCATTGTTGGACTGACTCAACGGTTGTTTTGTCATGGCTGAGAGAGGAAAAGTCAAATTTTAATATTTTTGTAGCTAACCGAGTGAGCAACATTCAACAGCTAACTGCTGACATGAATTGGCATTATGTTCCAACATTACAAAACCCAGCAGATATTTTGTCAAGGGGTTCTTCACCACGCAATCTGATTGACTCGAAACTCTGGAAACATGGTCCTGTTTTCTTACAAGGCTCTTGTGATGGTTGGCCAGCATTTCCCGGCCTGGTTCATAATTTGCCAGAACGTCGAAAAAGGGTTCTGAGTGTTAGTTCGAATTCTAAGGATTTGTCATTAGATTGCAAGTTTATAAATTCTTTTGGGAAAATGCAGCACATTTATGCATACGTTTATGCATAAGTTCGGTAAAAGAGGAACATCACGATTTGGCATGCTTACCTCAGTAGATATCAAGGTTGGTACACATTGACTAATTCGAATGGTGCAGCGAGCATAATTTTTTGAAGAATTCAAAGCTCTTGGAAAAAACCAGCAGGTGTCATCTTCAAGCAAACTTTGTTCTCTATCACCGTTTTTGGACTCATTTGGCTTGTTACGTCGTTGGCGGGCGGTTAAAGCATTCGTTTCTGGATTTTGATGCTCAACATCCAATTATTTTACCAAAAGAGCATCCACTTACAAAATCATTAGTTGATTTTTATCATACAAAATTTATGCATGCTGGCCCACAGTCTCTTTTGACTTCTTTACGGCTTCAATATTGGCCCATTGGTGGTCGCAAAACAGTTAACCGGATTGTCAGCAAGTGCGTTCGATGTTTTCATACTCGACCTCGAGTAGCGGAACATATTATGGGCGATCTACCAGCGGAACGCGTTCAGGCAAGCAGAGCTTTTATCATAACAGGAGTCGATTTTTGCGGCCCTTTTTATTATCAATCAGACGTCCGAAATAGACCGCCAATCAAGTGTTATATATGCCTATTTATATGTTTCTCAACCAAGGCGGTTCATATGGAACTTGTGAAGGATCTGTCGACCCCATCGTTTTTAGCAGCATTAACGCGGTTTATTTGCACGCGTGGAAAGCCAAGGCGTATTTGGTCTGATAACGCGACGAATTTTGTAGGAGCTAAAAATGAATTAGCTGAGCTCAGAAGATTGTTTTCAAGCAATACGCACCAGGATGCAGTGAAAAAGCAATGCATCGAAGATTATATCGATTGGAAATGTATTCCGCCTAGATCGCCTCATTTCGGAGGACTCTGGGAGGCTTCAGTTAAAAATATAATTTTTATCGAGTAGTTGGTCTTTTAACTTTGAATTTTGAGGAATTACGAACACTAGTCTGTCAAATATCAGCTTTTATTAATTCACGCCCTTTATGCCCTCTTGCAGAGAATGCTAATGATCTGGAGGTGCTGACATCAGCCCACTTCTTGGTTGGGGCTCCTTTTACATCCATCGTCGAGCATCCATCGATGTGACTCAATTAGACATAAATCGTCTGGGACGTTGGCAGAGGATTTGCTGCATGCAGCAACATTTCTGGAGAAAGTGGAGCATCGAGTATCTTACCCTGTTACAGCAGCGAAACAAATGGCGTTTATCGCAAGATAATCTAAAGGTCGGAACAATGGTTTTATTAACTGACGAAAATATTCCACCACTAAAATGGCAAATGGGCAGGGTATTAGAAACAATCAGCGATGATGATGGAGTGGTCCGTGTAGCAGTTGTGAAAACCAGTAGTGGCACAGTCAAATGCGCAACTGGAAGACTTTGCATTATGCCCAATGAAAATGGTGGTGTTGAAAGCGTAAACCTTCCAACGGGGTGAGGATGTTTAGAGAACAAATTATCACGCCTCTGGCATGCACAATCATCGTATCTATATTAATTACAAACATACATACATATGCATATCAAAGTAAGTCGCTGAAATGATCATGAGTCTGTCTTTTGAAATTGGTTAGTTTTTAGAATCTCTTATACGAATATTGCTCATTTGTTGTTGTAAATTATTATAACGCTTACTGTATTAAAAGCTAAAATTGTTCATGCCGAGCCTATGACATATGTTTTCGATTTCTTAATCTTCACTTGTAAATCGACAGTCAATAAAGTAAAACACTAAATCTTTAATACATAGTAAATAAAAATAATTAAATTTTTATTATTGGCTAAGAGCCAACAAAAAAGCTTGTATTACATACTATTAAATTCTTTGGCCCAGCGTTTTATAAAACCGAGCATAGAAGACGCTTTTTACAAATGCTATCAATATGAACGCTAAACGATAGCTTAGAAACCATGCATATACCAAGATCTTTGACAGAATCTACACGATTTAAAGCTGTATCTTTTATCTTATAATCAAAAATTAAATTATTCCTTTTTCGCGAAAAGGTCATAGTTTGGCATTTATCTGGATTAAGAAACATATTATTTTTAGAACACCAAACTTCAAAGGATTTTAAATCAGACTGGAGTAGAACTGAATTGTCTTTAGAATTTACTGTTCTGTATATTTTCATATCATCTGCATAAATGAGCAGATGAGAGTATTTGATGATGTGGGTAACATCATTAATGGCTAAAATAAACAGAAGTGGACCAAGGTGGAACACCTGATGCAGCAATAAATTCAGCAGACAATACACCTCGAAATCGTATTTGATAAGATCGCTCTGTCAGATACGATTGAATGCAGTTTACAAAAAATTGTGGAAAACCCATTAACTTTAGTTTAAATATAATTAATTTGTGTGGTAGTTTATCAAATGCTTTATTAAAATCAGTGTAAATACAATCGACCTGGTTACCTGAATAAACTGAATTTAAGCAGAATGTTGTAAAATTGAGGAGATTAGACACAGTGGATCTGCCAGTAACAAATTCATGCTGACGAGTTGTTATGACCCTCCCATAATGAATCTTCACACGATCATACACGAGCCGCTCGAAAAGTTTTGGAATCGATGAGAGTTTAGCGATTTTTCGGAAAATTTAGCAACAGTTGTTTACATCATTCCTACAACCTTTTTTATAAATAGGACTTATAAAAGATTTTTTCCAAAAAGGTGGAAAATTACATACCCTAATTGATTTATTGAATAATATGGAGAGTGGTTGGCTTAGAACGGAACCACATTGCGTTAACACTGCGGCAGGAATTCCTTCAGGTCCAGCATTAAAATCTTCTTCGATCGATCCAATATACTTTAAAATATCCTCTGAATTGAAAGATATAGGGTCCAACAAAACCCTGGGTGTAGAGTTCATATATTCAAAATAATCTTCATCAGGACTAAAAGAGTCTGAACAGAATGACTCGTTAAAGAGAGTGGCAAATAGGCCACAAATTATAACGGGATCGTCAGTAAATCCGTCAGAAGTCTTAAATGATGAAGGGAATCCATCAGATTTTTTTTTTTTGTGTTTATGAAACCCCAGAATTTCTTTGGATCAGACAATATTCTCAGCTTAATATTGTCTAAATAATTTTGATATAAGATAGCTGAGCAACTTTCAAAATCCAGAAACAAACGCTTGTAGGTTTCTTGGTCATTTAAGTCTAAGCTACAGACATATTTTTTCCATGCCCTATTCCTGTTGTTGCGAAGAGTCTTTAATTCCCTTGTGTACCAAGAGTAAGCACATTTTTTCGCAAATTTTAGGCTATACGGCACGGACTCAGAAAACATAGAAACAATTGATAGGTTTTTATGTCGTCTCTGCAAAAATCTTAAAGTCTTTTATTTTTCGGAATAATTTACTTTTAACTAAAAAAATTTTTCACTCGTGAAACATATGTATGTAATAAGGGCTTCTAATTTCCAATCTGAAAAAAGGAACTCTCATTTGGCTTTGCCAAAGTTTTAAAAATTCTTTAAAATTTCTTTAAAATTGTTATTTAAAGCGTTAAGACTATCACCGAAAAGCCTAATTTAAAAAAAAAACTCATCTGGTGAAAGAACCCTACACGAAGCACAATACCAGCGAAGACCTGAACGTGTTGAGATTAAATCATCAAGACACGACTTAGAGATCCCAGCACATGAAGTATGGAACAAACGCCCACATGAGCGAGAACAACTGAACATACGGCTTAGAATGTTTTTACTTTTGCAAAGCTCGTCTAAAGAACAAGCAGCAAAATTTTCTACGGAAAAATATTCCATAGAGAATAAACAAGTTAAATAATTTTATGTGAGCAAAAATACTGTCCACTAAGTGCTAATGGGTTAATATAATGTTCCAGTTTAAAAGCAACTGCAACAATTCTCTGTGCTTAGTTTATGCAAATAAACAAATAACGCACATAGAGGAACGCAAAAAAGAGAAAAAAAAAGGAATATAAGCAGCGGCTCAGCTATCAAACTATAAACAATAATTAAAACGATTTATGTATGTACTACAATAAAACATTGAAAAAATCAACACAGCATGAAAATATTATACGTCACCTTCGAAATAATTTTCAATCATAAATTAATGAAAATACAGCACATACTGAGATTAAATAAACACTGGTATAACACAAATTACAATGAAAAAAAAAACAACACAAGACAAACACTGTCACCGGCTAAAAGACGAGATCAACTGAATTTAATTAATTTTTGAAAACAAAAAAGGGAATAATTGGGCAATAATTTTTTAAACAAAAGAAAAGCTCGATAAATAGTGTGGTGAATCTGCTCCGTCGTAGTAAACCGTGAAATATTTTATTTTAGTGTTCAAAAGAGATCGAATCAGCTCAAAAGATGAACCAAAAACCGGGGAGCACCAAAAACAGTGATCACTCCATAATGTATTTAAAAAGTCTACAGTTTCATATTGGAAATAAAAGTGCACTCCCAACAATGTTTAGATAGCTATAACCGTTGGTATATCAAGTGGGTAGGTGGTTTCTATTTAACATGAACATGTGGGTATGAGAAAGCTGGCTGCAAGATGGGTGCCGCGTTCGTTCACAATCAATCAAAAACATGAACGTGTTCGCACTCCCACCAATGTTTAGACATGTTTAAACAAAATCCGACTTGTTTTTTGCGTAAAATAGTGACCATTAATGTAACGTGAATCTACCAATGTACACCACAATCTAAGGAATCAGCAAAAGAGTAGAGAAGTCCCAGAGGAAGTAAACCAAAGCGAGCAAAGACGCAACGAACGGCCAAAAAGGTGTTGGCGTCTGTTTTTTGTTTTTATTCAAGAGGCATTTTGTTCATCGACTATTACTGATATTCTTTAGATTTGGCCTTCAGCGACTATTATCTGTTCCCAAACTTAAAAAGTTGGCTCCAGGTAAGGAGATTCGCGACAAAATGAACAGGTCGAATTGAAAACTGAAGCGTATTTCGGAGATCTTGAGAAATATTACTATTCAAAGGGCATCGCAATATTAGAAAATCGTTGAAATAATTGTATCGAGCTGAAAGGGACTATGTAGAAGAATAAACAAAAATTTTGGCAAAAATCGTGGGTCTTCTTTATAAGGCCGGCAACCTCTTAGACGCCCTAATATACGTATGTATTTATAAGTAAACTAAAGAAACGAAAGATTAATTGTTCATACTAAATTTTTATATATTTTTTTTATGGAAATATACCGTATTATCGATTTTGGTTGTATGGAATGTAGGCGTATTAATCAGCCGATTTAGTTTATTTTTACACCAACTATTTCTTGCTAAGTGTATCAAATTTAATTGATCTGGGATAATTTTTTTTAGGAAATATACCGGATTACAGATTTCAGTTATATTTGAGGCGTATAAGTCAACCGACTTGGTTTATTTTTGCACAACTATTTCTTGTTATAAAGTCCATCATCTATATGTACCAATTTTATTAATCTTGGATATCTTTTTTGGAAAATATACCATATTACCGATTTCGGTTATTCTTACAAAATTTCATGATTCTAGGGTAACTCCTTCTATTTTTGTCCGATCGCTACATGGGCTCGTCACACTGAGCGACGCCGACTGCGCAGTCTGCCACACTTTTGTGAATTTCATATTTCAAAAAAATACACGCTTTTCTGCTGCAGAACACGCAGAGCTCTTCTACTCTTTTGTTTTCATTTTATTAGTTACAAATCCTACAACTTATTTGAAAAGACCCCCATTTTCCAGCCAGTCATGAAACTCCTAAGTTGGTCGGCCACTTGTCGATAGCAGTACTTCATGCAAATTCGTACATGCGCGGACAAGTGCGCGCTTAAGAGACTCGACATTAAAGTGTCGAAAAGAGTTAGACATGGCCTTAAAGACGGACCACAGTTTTAAGTTCAACGGGCTTAGCTCTGAGCTGCCAGATGGCCATTCAGCGTTATAAATTCCATATTCGTAAAGAACCAATTAAGCGACGAAACAAATTTCGAATTAGTAATAATCAACTTTGCTAATAAAAAAGGAAGAAAAATTACACTTCATTACACAATGTAAAAATAAAAAATTTGTATCTTGTCGCATATAATTATATTGTAAACAGCATTATATTTTCGTTATTTTAAACATGTAACTTTTCTTTAGGTGCTTAAACATAAAGTAGATAACGTGAAACGAATGAGTGCCCATCCAATTATGCCTTTGTACTTAACTGGAGGACAAGACGGATCCGTACAGATTTGGGAATGGGGTCATCAACAAGTAGTGTGCACTCCACGCCCATCCGGTACATTTGCAAAAGTAACTAGATGTCGATTTTCTGAGCAGGGAAATAAATTTGGAATTGCTGATGGAGATGGTAACATTAGTTTGTGGCAAGCTGGTATTTCTTCCCATAATAACAGATCTTTTTTCGTAAGCAATTACATCTATTAACCAATAACAATTAAAATATTCTTTACTTTATAGAATCACCAATGTCATAATAAGGTGTTATCTGATTTTGTGTTTTTGGGATCATGCAGTCTAATTGCAACAGGTAATATACGGGTTGAACATTATAATACTTTGCACATATATATATATATGGAAATTCAATATATTCTATATCATACCTAAGTACATGACTAAAGGCATGACGTGAGGCTAAACAATAATAATAATAAAAAACTGGACGTCGGTAGTGGAAAAAAACACAAAATTTGCCCAAAAATTGCCTCAAAATGGTACTTGGCTTAATTACTCTACAGCTCTTAAAATAACAATTTAACGCTCTTAAGTTCCAAAAGCATTTTTATGCACAATAAACAGACAAATATTTTCTCCTAACTTACTTTTTTTACCTTGGAATGACTTTTAATGATGTTCTAAAGTCACAATTTGTAGGTAATATTTTATTTACGACCCCGGAGTGTTTCGTCTAGAACAAGATAGCTGGATAAAATTGAATCTCTCGTTTGACGAAAATAACGGAATAGTTTTACAACAAATATTCTGAAAATTAAGAGAAAGTCTTACTTTTATGTAAGTAAGTTAACAGTTATTGGCAGTGGAAGTGAGAAAAGTAGTTTTGTTAAATTATAATTGCTGCTCATTTAAAATAGACTGCTCTTAAAAAAAAAACTAATATATGTGGTTGTGCATAATTTAAAGATATTTTTTAAATGTATTTCAAAGTTGATAGTAAGTCCTAATAAAATTAACATAAAAGTTAATTACTTTTAATTAATAACATGTGTTACTCACATGTTACAGCATTTTTTATTTTTTTTATGACAACTAAATTTTTTTCTTTGGATTCCAATTCCAATTCGCTTATTTTCGCAATAACAATTTTTGTTTGGTTGTTTTAGAGTACATATTTTCAATAAATAAATAGAAGCTGTTCCAAGAATGGGAAAAATCCCCCAAAAATGGTAAAAAATTAAGCCTGTTTAAGCTAGTAAGGTCACAGTATAATCTTACGTGCACTCAGGGAAACTCAATAAAAAAATATAAATGAAAATTTCATCGTTTTACGCAAGATTGCAAAAAAAAAGTGGAACGCTTGTGGAAAATCGAAAGAATGGTTTTTAGCTAAAAATTCAAACCTTCAACGGGGATGTTGTCTTTATAATTTACAAAGACATGCCACAACCGTCTAAGTCATGAAACCTAAATGTAGGTAAGCCCACCAAATCCTTTGAATATTCTTAATATAAGATGATATCAAAATATCTAAGAAAGTTCTGGTGCTATTGGGTGCACCTACAATAGGAGAAACTGAAATAGAAGGAGAGGACTAAAGTGAATAGGAAATGAGCAAGTATAACGAAACAATGTTTTCGCTTTGAAATTGTTCAGAAATATTAATATTAATTGTTCCGAAAACTTAAGAGGATTAAAAAATTATTACCTACAAATTATGACTTTGACCACCTAATTTTTAGTTGGTTTTTAGGGTTGAAGCAACCCTATCTGTCTTAATCTGAGACATTTAAAGGAATCAAACTTATTTTTCATATTTACAGTGGCTCACAACGAAAGTCGGGTAAGCATTTCTTAGTACATTCTCATTGGTTTTAAAAATGAAAATGCAAGAAAACACTTTGTTCACGCCGAACCCTGTATATTTTATTCCTTTAATTTAACGTTGCTTTCTAATTTACACTAGTCTAATATATATCTAATGCACTCTATATAATATTGAGTCACTGTTGTTGGAGTGACTCCGAAGATTCCTTTTTTTACATATATCCGTCAGCTGGCCGACGAGAGATGATAAATAATTCCTTATTGTCACGTACAACTGGTAAGATTACTTGTTGTATAAAAAACTCTGAAAATAAAGTTGCTAATTATATATTAAAAACCATCTTTTTCTTGTATAAAATGTTTGGTGAATAATTTGGTGAAAGTTTGCTGCGAATTTTAGAGAACGAATTCTGGGAATATTTATGATTGTAGTAAATATTTTTTTCAAAACGTTTTTTATTGGTGAACAAAATTAAACAAACACATAAATAAAAAAATTAGAACATAAAATAATTTATGTAAATAATACATTAATAATAAATCACATTTAAAGTCGGACAGATAGGTTATTCAATGCTACAACTAAGAATTTAATATTTTGTTGACAATCCATTTTGTTTTATGACTGTCTGCAGCCTTTTTGGCATAGATGCAACGAAATTTTTACAATAATCAACTCCAATTAGTCACTCTTCACTTAGGACACTTTGTAATTAATATTTAGTTGCCCATATCCGATACTGCACTCTGGGTCCAAGTTCATTCCATAGATGTTCTATAAGATTTAAATCTGGGCTTTGTGTGGTTGTTTATATGACATTTGGACAATTTTCAAGTAATCAATTCTTTACAAAGAGCAAACTGGATAAATCTGCCATGGGTGAACAGCTTTTCAGCTGGCTGCATACAATTACAGTGAGAAATGAATAAGCCACACTGTGGAACTAATACTTTAATTAGCAACCAAAATGGACTATTTTAGTGCGAAAATTGCACAGTGGGCCTAAAAGAAAATTTTGCAAGCACAATTAACTAAGAAAAATTTAAGAAATTAATGTTTGAATAGTTTAAATCATTCTTGATTTTAAATACAAATTCTTGTTGTTTGATAGCTTAAAATCGTTTATTAAGCTTTTTAGGTCGGGTTAGAACAATTAATTGCTCTAACGAATATCTTCCAAAGAATCACACTGTCATATATGTATACAGTAGGTATATTCTAGGTGCAGAAGAACCCCTCTCTTGGTTACTCATCATCATAATAAGCGTACGTAAATTGGTAAGTTCTAAAGACTCATATAAATTTAGAATTTTTCAAATACATTTATATTTAAAAGCTTAAGGCACTAAAATTGTGTAGTAAACCTGTAGAATGGATCGCATTTTATATACAGGTTATCTTACTAAAAGATTTAATGCCACTGATAATGTGTAGTAAACCTGTATAACGGATCGCGGACATCGGTGCCTCAAGCTTTTAAATTCATATAAATGTATTTGAAAAATTCTAAATTTATATAAGTCCTCAGATATTAACAATTTACGTACGCTTTATTATGATGATTATTATGATGATGAGTAACCAGGAGAGGGGTTCTTCTCAGGGTTGCCAACTTTTGAAAATCCCAGGCCCGGAGTTTTTTTTATTTAATAATTTTTTATGGTCTGTTTGCTTTTAATTAAAAAATTAATTTTTTCTTTCATACATAGTGATGTTTAACAATCATGTTTGACAACAAATGTGACACAACACAACTAGCGTTTTCCCGTGAACTCGTTTTCTTTCAGCAACCAATCTTTGCAGCTTGGTATCGAGAGCCAATCGTTGTTAAAAGATGTTAAGTTATGTTTCCTCTTGCGACTAGATTTTATTATGATGTACTCTAAAATAGTTTTGTATCAGTTAATACACAAAACACAAATTATTGACCGAACTGACATAAATTTAACTGCAAACATTAATTAAAAATTCAGCCGCAGACAAGGCTCATTTATAAGGTTGTGTCACTTGAGAAAATGCACTCTTTTTCCCGCCTTTGCTTGAACTGTCATTGCGCTTTTCTTTGTTCTAAGCATTCAATTTTTTCATTTCTTTTCATCCATTCTGACAGTTTGACCGAGTTCGCTCTCAAGTGCCACAACCTTATAAATGAGCCAATGATTCAATTATATATAAGGTTGAGTAAGCTGAGAGCACATATCTCTCGGCGAATGTCAATAACAGCTTTTTGGTGGTGTTATCTTTTACTTTAACATTCGCCGATCCAAATTCCATCCATCCAGCGTTTTCGTTTAAAAATGTCACTGGGCACTTTAAAAAGGGAAACGTTTTCCTTGTTCCAATAGTTTTGGCGAATCGCGCACTTTTTCGGCATTTTGAGGTAGTAACAAAAACTCAAACTCCAAGAAAATTGTTTAAAAATTATTTGCAACACAAATTTAATATTAAAATCCGTAAATCCGTTCGTTTAACAACACCGTTTGAGTAAAACTTTTTCAGATTACTGTTTTTTAGGATTTTTTTCTGCTTTTGAGTTATTGTTCAAGTTCTTCAGCAAAAAGTTTGTTTAAAAATCTTTTGTTGGTTATTAGTAATAAAAAAAAAAAAATAAAAAAAATATATATATATATGTATATATATAATTTGATCATAATACCGGTCCATCTTATGTCCGTAGGTATTGTTTTTGGAAGTTGTGAAAATGCTTCCTGGCTTAAAAAGATCTCAAGCTTGGGAGTTTCTTTACTAAAGATGGTAATGTTGTATGCTGTAAAGTATGCAAAAAACAACTGAAGTATTCTGGAACTTCGAACTTAAACGACGACTTGCGACGTAAGCATACTGGCTATTTAAGCGAAAAAAAAATGTTGAGGAAGCCACAAATAGAACGGAGACTGATTTGGAAATAGTGACCAATAATAATGATTTGCCTAGTGGTACGAACGAAAACGCAACTGCAGTGCCCCAGGTCAAAAGACAGGTGCAGAGCAAGCTTTTTGTCACAGATAAGCGCACAGAGCTTACAGACTCCAAAAATTAAATATCGACAGTTCATTGATTAAAATGTTGGCTAGGGATCTACAACCACTCTCGATCGTAGAAAATGAGGGATTTTTCACTTTACAAAGTGCTAAATAGGAAACTTCTGTCAACTAGCATGCTTCCACAAAAATTTAATGAAGTTAAGAAAAAACTGAAGATAATAATTGAAAATGTAGATTATATTGCTATCACAACGGATCTATGGACTTCCTACAGTAACAGAGCATTTTTATCAATTACCATCCATTTCATTTGACAAAATGTGTTCAGCTATTTTTAACCGACTTCAAAAACGAGGGAGCTTCTCAAGTTGGTTGATTTTTTTTTTAATGTATGTACATCCATAACTCCTAATGCACTTGCCCGATTGCCACAATTTTTAGTTAACAGATAGAGATATCCGACGCGGAGATGCCCGTCTAAAAAAGTGGGCGGTATTCTACACAGGGACGTGGCAATGTAAGAAACACTTTGTATATAGAATAACATTACCACTAGAGTACTAAAATTTAGTGCAGGGGTTGGCACAATTATTAAAAGTTATGTTAAAAAAGTGGGCGTTATTCGATAAAGGGCGTGACAGTTTTAAAAAAAGCTGTAACTTAAATAATATTGACACTAGGGTGCTGAAATTAGGTACAGGGGTAGGCATAATTATGAAAGTTTACTGTGAAGAAAGTGGGCGTTGTTGGACAAAAGGGCGTGGCAATATAAGAAAAACAGTGTTTCTCAGTTAATATTGACACTAGGGTACTGGAAATTGGTACAAGGGTTGGAACAATTATTACAAATTACGGTAAAAAGTTGGCGTTGTTCGACAAAGGCGTGGCAATATTAGAAAAACGCCATAAATCGAATAATATTGACACTAGGATACTGAAATTAGACGAAGGAGTAGGCATAATTATGAAAATTTACGGTCAATAAAGTGGGCGTTACTGGACAAAAGGGCGTGGCAATATAAGAAAAATACTGTTTTCAGTTAATGGTGACACTAGGGTACGAAAATTCGTTACAAGAATTGGAAAATTGTTATCATAATCTCTAAAAAGGAAGACATAAAAACTTTTTAACAAAAAACAAAACAACCAACTTCAAAACCCCTACAAAGTAAAAAAAATTTTTAAATTACTTTCTTGGTAAAAATTATTAATATATTTATATTTATTATTAAATTGGAAATCTTATTACTATAAATTTTTTTCTATTTTGTATTATTATCATAAATATACAGTGGCTCACAGCTTATTTTATGCAGTGCATACTTTCAACTTTAGGGCTTTATTACAACGAAACTAACAGGAATAAAAAAATGATATACTATCATTTAAAAGAACAAGATTTTTAGTTTATACAGTTTTAAAGTATGTACTGCATAAAATAAGCTGTGAGCCACTGTATGCATTTCTCCATGAATATAAACCTTTAAAGTCGGCGCTTATGTAATCAGACTTTTATAAAATAAACGCTCCGGCTTTAAAGGTTTTATATTCATGAAGAAATTAATATATTTATGATAATAATACAATATAGAAAAAAAAATTTAGTAATAAAATTTCCAATTTAATAATATATATAAATAAATTAATAAATTTTACCAAGAATTAATGTGAGAAGTAATTTAAAATTATTTTTTACTTTGTAGTGGTTTTGAAGCTGGTTGTTTTTTTTTTTTTTTGTTAAAATGTTTTTGTCGACAAAGGAAATATATGGACAGCATACTGCACTTAGCTTAACAATAACGAATATATTTGGTGAGTGGTCGATTACACAAAATGTTGTTACCATAGTAATTTACATAGTGGTTACATGGTTTACAAATTACATAGTATATTTTATAGTTTGGTGTATTCAGGCCAAGGATTTTATTGTTGTTCATCCAAGGTTCCTGAATCATCACCAAGTCGACATCGCCCGTTGCCAGGTGACGCGGGAGAGCAGCCGAAGCTGCTTTGCAGTGATGCAAGTTAATTTGGAGTACCCGGAATATCCTTAGGTACTCCAACAACCGTGGTGTCAGCCTCTTCGTCGCTGAGGGGTTCCTCTGATGGAGCCTGCTCCTTTAGGAGATTTGTCATCGCCGTCGCTAGTTCGGATGCGGATGATAACTCATCCTCGCTTCCAGAAACCAACTCGTCGATGTCGCTGGGACTCTCAGTCGTGGCACTACAGACCGCATGATTTACGAGAGACACCGTGTCCGTTTGTAGCTTCTTGGGTGAATCTTACTAAACCCATAGTTTAAAGTACATTTGTCCTTGTTTAGTTGGTCAAGACATTCATTGTTGAGGATCAACAAAACCTCCATCTTGGATTTCTTGGGATCGATTTTCGCATCCTCAGCTTTAGGTTCCAACTTCACCACCTTCCAGTTTTGAGTGGATATAGCTAGGTTGAAGACCTTCAGCATTTCCAGAATCTTCTCAGGTTCAGATAGGGTGACTGAAACCCGAACTCTGGCTCTTGGTCTTGACGGAATTTCATCCAAATTTACCGCTTTTACTCGAACGCCTGGGTAGACCTCACTAACTTTTCCAATTGCCGCTTTAAATAGCTCAGCGGATCTTTCATTGTCACAGGCCATCAGCTTGACATTGCCTTGAAACCATCAAGCATCCGTGCATGACGGAGGTGGTCCAGGGTTGTCCAGGGTTGTCCTTCAGGACCTGCAAGGCGACCTAAGCGAGCGAAGCCTCTATCCAGCTCCATGGGTGCTTGGGTATCTTACCATCCTCACTGTTCTGGTGTATCACCCCTACAATTGTGCTATTCTTAGCAACCTCTGCGAAGGATCTTGCCCCTGCACTATGGGTTTAGCCCTCTTGACGGTCGGGTTCTGGGTAGGTTCCTGTACAGATCGATTTCTTTTTGCGGCTGCAATTTGCCGGGGAGGCTCTAGCGTGAAGTCCGGTAAGACCTTTTTGCCCACTCGATATCCTCCTTAATTTTTTCTATGTCGCTCTTCGAGACCTGACCCTCCTTAATAGGGTCAGTGGCCAGACGTCGAAGAATTCGGGATGCCTTTTTGCGGTCTGCGTAACTTGCTTTAAGAGGATCCCTTCTTTCATAATCGGCCGCCCTAGCACTGACCGATCCACTAGACGAACCCGCGGTTTCGCGTCGATTACCACCAGTGTTCGAGGAACTAGAGGGTCCAATGCCCGATGCACAGGCTTTCGATGTGCTTGCTGTTGTTGAGAGGGGTCGATGATTTGATGGTATCACTATTATCGACTGACTCTTATTTGTAATTAAGTACCACAGCTCTTTCATCGGAACATAAAGTCCCTACCGGGTTTTTTGTTAGGATCCCCTTTTGGGTGTTGAATTTTTTGTTGTTTTTGAAATGTTTTCCATATTAGATCCCACGAGTGGCGGAGAGAGAAAGGTCGACCCAAGCAGAGATCCGCAGTACCTGGGTAGGGCTGGTTAGATCCGGAGGACGCCAGGTATCGTATCCGGAGCACACCGTTCAAGACCGAGCAATTATTTAAAATTGGGTCCCCGGCCAGGCTGATCCTCGGCACGGTACGTGTGACACCTTGATCCGACCCAGGGGGAAGAGAAGGGATACTAGGAAAAAAAGGAGGCAGTCTTGGTTGTTCTCACAGAATTTGTAGGGTAACACAACCCTGTGAAGAACGTAAGTCCCACACCCAGCGATCGGAAGGACCACTTTCGTCAAGGTGCTGCCAGAGTCGTGGGGGATCCTATATAAAAATATTTTTGGCCCTATTGACTTAAGTAGATCTGTTGACACTTTCGTTCAAGCGGAAATTAAAACTAGCACTGAAGTTTATACGAAAAGTTACCCCTACCGAACTAACATGCGTAAAGAAGTCGAAGGCAGGTACCAGAATTATTAGACGCAGACATAATTCGTCCTTCCAGAAGCCCGTACAATTCACCCATATGGATTGTACTGAAGAAGCCAAAACCATCTGAGGAAAATCAGTATAGACTCGTAATCAGAGAATGGAAAAATACCGTTCCTGAAATATGAAAAAACGTATACGTAGCGCTACAAAAGCAAAAACTACGCAATCTTTATTTTGCTTTATTAACATATAGCTTTTAAACATAAACCTAAGCGCAACCCCTAGCAGGCCGAAGAGAAAGACTGAAACATTATGGTAGCGTTGTTATTAAAAGAGCTCATAAATTATTTGCTTTGTTCGGATTTCTCCTCGCATCGTAAACAAAAACCGAAACAGTAACAAATAAATCACGCTTCACCGATTGTCATTGTTGCTTCTACGACTTCAAAATTCAAATTCTGCAGAACAGCAGCAACAACATTTGTTGACGCATGCCAAAATTTTTTCATTCTTAGGACGCCGCACAGTGTCGCGGGTGCGGACAAAAGTAAAAAAATAATTTTGGTTGCAAATTTAGAAACCTAAGTATACAGAATCATAAGAATACAATTAATTCGAATTTAAAAGAACTTAGCAGTATATTTTTATTTGTGGATATGACCCGCCTCCAAAATTTTGCTTGAGAAATTTTTGAAATTTAATTTTCCAAGTTTAGTATCCTGCATATTACAACAGGACATAAATTTTAGTATTATAAATATGCAAACAAATTTAAACACATATTTTACATAGTACTGCACAACTTTTTCATTAAAATCGTTAAGTAGAAACAATATCTGCTATATCAAAAAATGCCATATAAACTAAAAAAATACAAATTTAAGATTCGTTAAAAACCTAAAACAAATTTTTTTCATTCATTGAAATCTTAAAACAATGCTTTCTTAACACAAAACACCCTGTCGTTGCCATATGGCAATGCAAACACAAACACTTAAAATGTGCTTATATAAGTTTAAACCATTTTATATTTACGTTAACAGGTCATTCTGAAAATTAAAAAAAAAAATTATTCAGGGTGATTCGGGTTAGCATATTTCAAAAATTTGGTTTGCAACAATTCTCTAACACATAAGTATAGACAATTGCATGTGCAGTGCATGTTTTTGCACACATTTTAAAATTTGTATGGGAAATTCCAGAAATTTAAAAAAGTTTAAAATGCAAAAATAAAAAAGTTATTTAAATTTTTTTTATCTTTTAGTATGGATCATACTGAAAGTAAGTGATGTCTTCAAAACCTGTCAAACTAATTTCTCTAAGCGTATGAAATATTATTGGAAATTTATTTTAATGTTTTAAATTATGATTGGAGTATTATTTTAATGTTATTGAAATGATATTATGTCATTGGATGTATTGAATATTATTTGATTGTTATTGGTATGTTATAAGAATTTTTTGGGATATTATTGAAATGTTATTGAAGTGTAATTTGAGTATTTTTGCAACTTTATTTCAATGTTATTAGATGTTATATTTTGATATAATGACATCATATGCAACTCTTGACATATTTTTAATTATGCCTAAATTAAGAGGATTGCTTAAAAAAATGGGACGTAAATTTTTCAATTTTAGATTGACAAAAAAATCACCCTGGCAAAATACAAAAACCCTCGGGCATGGAAAAAATTTATGTTGCAGAAAAAAAGGAAGTTCTTTTAAATTCGAAATAATTTTATTCTTAGCTATGATTCTGTATTTGCAACCAAAAATATTATTTACTTTTGTCTGCACCCGCGACACTGTGCGTCCTAAGAAAGATAAAAAATTGTGGCATGCGCCAAAAAATGTTGTTGCTGCTGCTCTGCAGAATTTTAATTTTGAAGTCGTAGAAGCAGCATCAATGACAATCGGTGAAGCGGGGTTTATTTGTTGCTGTTTCGGTTTTTGTTTACGATGCGAGGAAAAATCCGAAAAAAGCAAATAATTTATGAACTCTTTTAACAACAACGCTACCATAATGTTTCGGTCTCTCTCTTCGGCCTGCTAGGTGTTGTGCTTATATTTATGTTTAAAAGCTATATGCAAATAAAGCCTAATAAAGATTGAGCTTTCAAAAAAAAAACAGAACAGATCAGAAAACGAGCCTTTCGATAAAGTTTATTTCCATTCCCTGGTCGTAATTGATTTGAAACGCCTCAATAATGTTGCGATTGCGGATACATATCCAATACCGGACATAAATACAACGCTTGCAAGCTTGGGTGAATGGAAATTCTTCACTACTCTTGATCTTACCTTGGGATTTCATCAAATTGCAATTAAGTCCTCCGACATTCCTAAAACCGCCTTCTGAATGGGAAATACGAATTCCTTCGTCTTCCCTTTGGATTGAAGAATGCCCCTGCAATTTTTTAACGTATGATCGACGATGTTCTTCGAGAATACATTTGTAAGATTTGATATAATGACGATATCATCGCCTTAGGTTAAACCGAAGAAGAACATCTTTCAAATATTTCTACAGTTTTTGCACGACTCCCAGAAGCAAACCTAAGAGTAAACTTTGGGAAAACTCAATTTTTGAAAACAGAGTTAGAATTTTTAGGATACCATATAACGTCTAAGGGAATTAAAGCCAATCCGAAAAAGATAGAGGCAATTCAACGTATCTCACCCCCCACAAATTTGAAAGAACTCAAATCCTTCCTTGGGTTAACTTCCTGGTGGGATGACATAAACGTTCAAACGGACATAATGTCCAAATCATAACGTACATAAAGTCCATACAAATTTAATTTTAAACAATTTTACTGAACACGTTATATATATCGAATTTTTCATGAAAAGCATCGGTTTTATATGACTAAAACAACATTCCGTACAAGGGCAAAACTTTTTATCATAATATAATAATTTGGAAGCGGGTCAGTTTTCTGCTTGTCAAAAGTCTGTATTGAAATGCTGTAATTTTGACAGTATTTTCAATATACTGTTTGTTTAATTTTCCATTATTTCAATATACTGTTTTTTATACTGCTTTCAAAAAGTCTGCTCTCCATTTACAGCATTTTAACTTTATTTGGGATACAAAACGGTGAGTTTTAAGATGAAATTATTTGCCCTTGTACGGAAAGTTGTTATTTTAAGATTATTTACCTTAGTTGTTCTTAGTCCATATTTTGCAGATTTTTGGCATACAGAATTATTTAACGCTATTTTCTGTTAATGCAGAATTTTGGAGACAGAATTTCATACATACAGACAATTGCACCGAACTTCAATAAATTCTTTAAATTAATGTATAAAAAGTGAACAATTTGTATTAAAAATCGCGCATTGTTCCGGTCTGTTATTTAATTATGTCCAAACGGACATAATGTTCATGGACCTTACAGTGAAACAAAAAGTTTAGCCACAAAGCTATTTAAAATGTTAGTTTGCTAGTACAAATTTTTCTACTTCACTTACAGAAAAAAATAGTATAAGCATTTAAAAAATAAACCTTACTACGTGTTTACAACCATAGATAATTTAATTTCAATTTTATTCCAGATTAAATATAAAAAAAAACTAAAAAAACACATGACTTTGAAATCAAAGAAGTTTAGGGACATGATGAGTTTGTTTTTGCAAATAAAACGTAAAAATTTTAGTTTTCTTTGATCTTTTCCATTTCTCTGCACATATTTATTGCGCAGTCATCTAAATATCAATTGATTTAAGTTAGTTGATCTTGATTTCGTGATATACTGCGCAAAATGGGCAGCGGAATCGAAATTTCGGTTGACGTTCGTAAAATAATAATAAATCTTTACGTACGGAAAAAAACGTATCACGAAATCATTGAAATAGTACATCGGTCATATTCAAGTGTGCTTAAAATCATATACCATTATGTAAATACCGGTAAAGTAGAGCCTAAGACCCGATATGAGCGGCCAAAAGCATTTACGCCACGTCAGAACTTAATTGTAGTGGCTGCAGTTGCTCAAAATCCAAATATTACGGCTGTTTAACTATGCCATGAAATGCAGTAACGGTTTAAAAAACAATTTTAATGCTCTTAAAATTCGAAATATGCTAAATAAAGCTGGATATCATTTACGAGTTCCTCGGCGCAAGCCATTTATTTCAGCTACAAACAAGAAAGAGGTCTTAGTTCGCAAAACTCCACGCAAATGAACCAGATTTAGTTTGCGATTGCATTATATTTAGTGCTGAACTCAAATTCAATTTATTTGGCTGGGATGGCACTTCGAAATATGGAGAAAACCGAACAAAGAGCTGCAGGAAAATAATACAAATAATACAATAAACACTTTCTGCATTTGGCACCCAGTGTTGAAAAGTTATGGAAACGGGGAACTCAGTCACCTGATATGAACCCTATTTAGCATATTTGGCACTTATGGCCTTATTTAGTATCCCTAACGAACCATCCAACGAACGATGAATATACGAACGAAGTTGTAAACTAATCAAAACCTGCATACCTACCAAGTCTCTTCGCCAACCCCTACGTCAAGCTTACTTTTGCTACGTGATTCAAACTGTTATACACAAGCAGTTGTCAAATTAAAAATTGCCAGATGAAAAATTCTAGCAAATTACAGAACTTAGGCAATTTTCTGCAAAGATTTTATAAACTTTTAGCTTCGTTTTTTGTTGTTTTTTATACTACTTTTAGATCGATTATATGAATCAGCTGTTTTTGTTTACATTGAATAAAAGTATTTTGAGCAAATCGGCCGATTTATTTAATTTTCATTGTTTTTTTTTCTGATCATTGATTTATAGTGTTGTGCTTGTAATCAAAATAGTCAATTAACTGAAATGTATGCAGCTATTGCAGAGTTTTATTTCGTTTAGTTTAGAGTCATCCACCCTAGTGTGAAGGTAACACAATTGATTCCATTCAGCACCTACGCTTGCAGTCGACCTTACTTGGAAATAGTCAGTTTATTCCAAATTTGTCAAAATTATTTTTGTTAAGCAAATTAAGTTTGCTTGGCTATTTAAAATTAAGTTTAAATGAAACGGCAGGTATTGTAAAGCGAGCGCCTCTAGGGTTTGTTTTGGGAAACATACATGCGAAGAGCTTTGCAAATAACATTGTTTTTACTGTTACCAACTCAGCCAATCCTTTTTGAGCTTCTAAAATATAAGGCTCAAGCAGGTGGCTCTACACCAATCACGGCTGCGCTTCTAAAACTCGACGAAGTTTTAGTACCTCACGTGATGTCAAAACGGTACCGAAAGCTCAGACTGCGTTTTAGGCATGCAACTTGTGCGTACAGCAACGAGTTTTTCAGTTGGTCGTGAGCGAAAGGAATGTATGGTTGCAAGAAAGGCAACCCGCAGCGCAAAAACTAATAAATGGCAAAATTAATAAAATTAAAACTGGCGCAACGTTTAAATAAAAAGAAAAGGAAAATCGCGGTCGGCCTGCTGAAAAAGAAAGACAATAAATGAAACAAATTGTGACTGAAAATAAAAGATTAAGATAAGTGAAAAAAATAAAGCATTTTGCTGAGTTAGCCACGCAGCGCAAAGGGCGCAAAGGCGCTTAAACATTAAGCTGCCATTGTCTGGCCGAACGTAAAAGAAAAAGATAGTTAAAAAAAACAAAGTGGTTACTAATTAAAAAAAAAAGTGTGCGCCTGACAGAGTAACAGAAGAAAATATTTTATTAGAACTTAAAAAGTGAGAAGAGAGGAAGTAGTCGTCGGAAGCACTAGAGCTCCGAACCACACTTGCTCAGTTTGTCACTCAGTCCCTCTGACACAAACGTAGTAGCCGACGTCAGTGACTCCAACGAATATCACGGCCGTAGCCGCGCGACCTAAAGCGTCGGGCCGAAGCGCGCCACCAGCCAAATAAAGAAAGAAGAAAAAAAACCACCAAAATCGACAACAGCGGCAAAATCAGCTCAACCAGTTTGGACAACGCAACAACAACAACCACAAGCAAAGGAATTCAACCGACGACGACACCAACAACCACCTTGCCCAGCATTCCATTTCCGATTCATTCCGCCAGCTGCAGTGCAGAAACAAACCCAACAAAAGCCAATATGAAGCAACAAAACGTCATGCAACTACTTGAACGTTTCATCGCCAAAACAACGACATTGCTTTGCCCGGCCATGTGAAATAAAGAAGTGAAAACTGAACAAGAATCATAAAAAAATTTTTTAGAGGATAAATTTGGTTAAAGGAAACAGAAAGAAACTAAAGAAAAATTTATAAAGATTAAAAATCACGGAAAAACGATTATATAGGAAACAAAGAAACAGTGAGAAGAAAATTTCAAATAACTTAACCAAATATAACTAGAAACAAAAGAAAACAGTGAAAACCAAACTTAAAATAACTAAAACATACAAACCAGAAAGTGAAAACTAAGCTTAAAATAACTACAATAGAGAAAAGAATAAAACAGTAAAAACCAAACTTAAAATAACTAAAACATACAAACTGTTTGAATTGAATGTAGGAATTTGGCACATAAACCATTTCCTTAAATTTGTTGTTGAGATGTAGGAATTTGGCACTTGAACCAATTCCTTGAATGTTGATGTTGACTGTAGAGCAATTCCGAATGTAAATTAAACACAATGGTTCTTCGAATGTCTAAGTAAAAACAGTAAAACTTTATTGAAAATTAATTTCTTATAAAGTAAAATTAAGCTTAATTAACAAATTAAATTAGTTCAATGAATAAAGTAAAACGAAGCTTAATTGACAAAAATGTTGATTGCAATTCAACAATAACAACATGCTGATGTTATTAATAAGCTGTTGTTGTTGCCTCAGGTTGATGACCAGAAAAGAGCTGATTCCAATGTTGTTCTTTGTTGATGGCTGTAATTTGATGACAGCTAAACATTCTCCCGTCCGTTGAGCTGTTGCTCAACTATTTGTCGCTGGCCTTATGTTGTAAATTTGAAACAGGTGTCAGCAAGCTTAAGAATTGAATTGTTCAATCTCAATTAAATATGTACATTAAAGGATGACTTATTAATGTGACTTCGAGCTGGTTTTGGTGGTGCATACGTTGACATACTAGAATTTCGTTTGCGTTTAAGTATCCATAGTACACATATGACGAGTATTGTTATGGATAGCAGCAATGAAGTATAACTCACAATGTGATGGTGCTGGCTATTGGAAATCACTATTTCAGGTAGCTTGGAGAAGTCTTCATTTTCTAACTGGGTTTGTAGTGCAGTTAATTTTCCTATTTGAGTTTCGAATAGAGTAGAAGTTGAGTTAGATATTCCCTTTATTTCGTCTGATGTTGCCATCGAGCTGCCTTCCTTGAATCTAATGTATGAGGTATGCATGACGCTGGAAGATAAGCGATGGCCTTTAATGGTAATGGCATCACTCTTCATAGAGCAGTTTGGGTTCATTGTAAACATGCCTGAACCTGTTAGAGTTAATTGCGTAACTTGAGTGTCGCATACCACTGATATTTCGGTGTTTGAAATTGTTGCAAATATCCACATATTTCTGTGTTTTAGTTGCGTCCAAGAAAAGGTTCCTTGCAATTTGCCTAGTTTGCATTGTGTGTCGGTTTTATTATTAAACATGCGAAATTCACAAGCATGAACAGATGATTCTCTACTAAATAAAGGTCCCTTGTTGTCGCATATGTAGAGGTTTAATTTTGTTGTGAAACATGATCTGAGTTCTTCATGATTTAAAGTGAAGAATTGATCTCGATGTGAATTGACAGCAAATAAGCCAACATCAGTTTCTATTGAAATAAGACTTCCATTTTTTTGTGTAGGAATGGAAGTTACTTCGAATAAATCGAAATGTTGTTGGTCGATAAGAGGCAGTTTTATTTCAAATATCACTTCATTTTTGGTCACTGCTCCTTCTGCTTTCATGATTTTGTAGAATTGTACAAGATTAGCAATATCAACTGGCAATGATCGAGCTGGCGGAAAATGGCCACTAATGGAATTGATTGTATTCCGTAATTGGTCAGGCGTGAGTAGTAATGGACTTATTTTTCCGTGGTGTGTGTCAGTCAGGACATTTATTATTTCTGAATGAATCCTTTGTAGATTGGCGGCCATTAACGTTAGTTGGGCCGTTAATGGTGTTATAAATTGAATAAGTCTGATTTGTTCCAAATCGTTGTTTACCATTAAAAAATCTAATTTTCCTTGTAATTCCGTGATTTTACCCTTTGTGGCTATTTCATCATGTTTAATTATATTAAGTGTAGAATCGATGATTGACGTATGGTTTTGAAGTAATCGTAGAATGTGGTCCTTATTTGCCTTGACCTGACTGATTCTCCTTGACATTTCTTCCGCATAATCAGAGTCCAAGACACCGAACAAAGTACGAGCAACGTTTCCAACGATGTTAAAGGCTGCTCTTCTTTTTCGAATTGTTGATAGTGTATCCTTATCATGAAGAAGTTCATCTCTGGAGTACTCAAAATTTTCGATTAACGTGTCGCAAGTGGATGATTGTTGTGTCCTTGAACACAATTTTCAAAGTACTGCTATTCCAGATGAAAATGTGCTGATCTCTGTCCAAAACGGAGCCAAATCGTAATATACTATCATTTTCCATTCTGCTGTTATGATTCTTGTTGTCCCGATACCTTCAAAGTATAATCCTGGGTCAGAGCCAAATTGATTAACTTGAATTGTCGTTCCAAGTACTACAGGAAGAAGCAATAAGGAGATGAAGATTGTCAGAACCAATGGATTGGTTATTGGTTTTCTTTTCTTTGTAGGTATGTTGTTTAAGTCCTTGTCACTTGATGGCCTGGTCCGTGAATTCACTGGTTCTTCCTGTGTTGGAGAGTTATTGGTGAATTCATCTTCATTAAATAACGGTGCCAATCTGTGAACTGGGCGTTTTGATAAACCTGATGCTGTTTTAACATCAACTACTCTGACCATTCCGTCATTTCCTTTGTAGACCCTTTCTATTCTGCCGAGTGGCCATTGTAAAACAGGCAAGTTGCCTTTCTTGATGATGACCATTTGCCGTTCATGGACATTTGGTGATTGGTTATTCCATTTATACCTTTGTTGTAGTTGAGAGGTATTCTCGGGACCAACGATTCCAGAATTCATATTTGAGTTGTGTGACCAATTTCCACCTAGTCGATAGTGTAGCTGTAGTATTTGGTGTATTTCTATCGATTTGTGCAGTCAAAGGTGCGCCAATTAAAAAATGCCCTGGGGTTAGTGCTGACAGATCATTTGGGTCCGATGACAGTGGAGTTAGCGGTCGTGAATTTAGAATTGCTTTGATTTCGATGACAAGAGTTTCGAGCTCTTCATGAGTTAAAGATGCTGTAGATACGCTGCGCAACATTAAATGTTTGGCTGACTTAACCGCGGCTTCCCAAAGGCCTCCAAAATGTGGAGTTTTTGGGGGAATGAACTTGAAATTTATTCCACGGTCGCTACATGTTTTGATGATCCGTTCTCTTGGCGCTGTTGCAAAGATTGCGTCTTTTAATTCTTCCAGTTTATTTCTTGCCCCGACAAAATTAGTTGCGTTGTCACAGTATATGGTATCACAAAGACCACGCCGTGAAATAAAACGCTTGAGTGATCCAATAAACGCTTCAGTTGTAAGATCTGTAACTACCTCCAAATGGACTGCCTTTGTAGCAAAGCAACAGTAGACGGCAATATAAACTTTATGTGGTTTCTTTCCACGGATCTTATAATGTACCCAGAATGGCCCACAAAAGTCCACACCAGTGTGCATGAAGGGTCGAGATGGTGTGACTCTAGATGCAGGTAAGTTTCCCATTATTTGGTTGAATAGTTTTGGTTTTGCCTTGGTACATCGAATGCAGTGTTATACAACGCTTCTTGCCATGATTTTTCCCTTGATTATCCAAAATTGTTGTCGCGAAGCTGCTAACAGGTTCTGTGGGCCGCAGTGAAGATTATCAATGTGTAATTTGACTAATATCAATTTGGAAATTGGATCGTTATATGGCAGTAACATGGGGTGCTTAGAGTCGAATGATAATGTAGATTCTGCTAGGCGCCCACCAACTCTTAGAACACCCTTGTCGTCAAGAAAGGGTGCTAAAGTTTTAAGTGGGCTGGAATTGTCTATTTCAAGCTGGGCCTTAATCTGCTTGATTTCCTTGCCAAAATCAGAGATTCGTACAGCTGAAACGATTACTGTAAGTGCAGTATTCAATTCCTCAACGCTTAATGCATTTTGTGCTGGCCGTGCTCCCTTACTTATTTTGAGGTTTTTGATAAATCTTAATACATATCCCATTACTCTTTGTAGTATTTTAAAAGAGTTTCTATGATTCACGTTGTACACAATATCGTCTAGCCCAGTGGACGTGGTTGCAAATAAACCCTGGACCTTTTGGTTTCGTTCTAAATCTGTTGTGATTTCAACTTTATTAGAAAATGGCTTAGGCCAATGTGATGATTCTCCATGTAAGAACAGCGGGCCATAAAACCATAAATTGCACGTCATTAATTTAGTAGGCTGGAGTCCACGTGAAATAATGTCAGCAGGATTTTCCTTTGAGCTTACATGGCGCCATTGAGTTTTAATGGTTAGGGAATGAATCTTGCTTACTCGATTAGCTACAAATGTTCGCAGTGATGACGACGACGAGTTTATCCACGAAAGTACGATTTCCGAATCTGTCCAAAAATAAGAAATATCCTTAGTTAATTGCAGGTCCTTTCTCACTCTTGATGTTAATTCAGCTCCAAGCACTGCAGCACATAGCTCTAAGCGAGGTAATGTTTGACGCTTCAGAGGTGCCACACGTGATTTGGCACATAATAATCTGACTATTAATCTATTATCCGGTAGTTTTGAGCGAAGGTAAACTGCAGCGCCATATGCCTTTTCGGAAGCGTCCACGAATGTGTGAATCTGAATTGTAGTTGGTTTCTGACCGTTAAAAACATGCCTAGAAAAACATGTGTTGTCTAGTGCCCTTAAATCGTGTCTGAAGGTTGACCAAGTTGTCTCCAACTCTGATGGTAGGGGATCATCCCAAGACAATTTGAGTTGCCATAATTGCTGAATAAGTATTTTTGCCGTGATGACAACTGGACCTGCGAGGCCTAGTGAATCAAATATTTTTGCTATATCTGAAATGATTGTACGTTTTGTTATGGTTGAGCTATTCTCTATGTTTGTAGTTACGCAAAATTGGTTTGCCTTAGGAATCCAGGTTAATCCTAACGTTTTGTAGAGGCGTTCTCAAAATCAAGATTAACTTATTGATCCTGTGGAGGAATTCCCTGCAGTAACTTAGGATGGTTTGCACACCATTTTCGAAGCTTAAAACCTGCACCTTGAAGGAGTGTTGTCAATTGATTTTGCATTTCCAAGGCTGTGACTAAACTGTCTGATCAACTCACACCGTCATCAACATAAAAATTGTCGCGTAATGTTGTGGCGCCTAGTGGAAACCGCTCGAAGTTTTTCTCTGCTAGCTGTTGTAGACACTTAGTTGCTAAGTAGGGTGCTGAGGATGTTCCATAAGTTACTGTGTTGAGTTGATAGTGACTTAGGGGATCATTTTCATTTTCTCTCCACATAATGAGTTGCAGGTTACGGTCGGCTGTGTCAACTAAGATTTGTCTGTACATCTTTTCGATGTCTGTTGTGAAGACAAATATTGGTAGTCGAAATCGCAAAAGTATTGAGAATAGATCGCTTTGCACTGTTGGACCAGTGTACATGATGTCATTTAGCGATAACCCTGATGGTGGTTGTGCTTGACGGTTTCAAAACGCTGTGATGAGGGATGATGAGGATGTTGGATATCATTATTACTGATTTCACTCATGTGTCCTTGTTTTATATATTGCTTCATGAATTCGACGTATTGCGTTTTTAGTTTTAAATCCCTTCCCATATGTCTCTCTATTGCCAAAAATCTCTTGAATGCGAGAGACCTTGATTCTCCTAATCTGCTTGGGTGATTGGAGAGTGGTAATTTAACGACAAATCGACCCTCGCTGTTTCTAATTGTAGTTTGGTGAAAATGGTTCTCACAGTGCTTGTCTGCTAAGGTGAGGCTGCTTTCAGTTCCATCGACGTCATCGAGTTTCCAAAATTGTTGTATTAGCTCGTTGGTTGATAGTTCTTCATGACTGAAGACTGCACAAGTAATGGTATCTGTTGCTGAATCATTATTAATTTTACCACTGATGATCCAACCCAGCAATGTGTTCTGTAGAATTGGTAATTCTGGTGAAAGCTCGATTCGACCAGTAGACATTAAGCTGAAGTAGAATTCTGCACCCAAAAGTACATCAATTTTTCCTGGATCGTAAAATTCTGGATCGGCCAGCTGAATATTTCCAGGAATTGACCATGAAGAAACGTCTAATGATCGAGCTGGTTGCGTTGGAACAATGTTTGGTAATACAAATGCTTCTACTCTTGAGGAAAAATTCGTTGTTCTTGATTGAAGTTCAAAATTGATGCGTTGTGTTGTATTTTTTTTTCGTTTACCAATGCCTTCAATGCATAACGCGGTCTTAGATGGAACAATTTGCAATCTTTTGATAAGTCGTTCAGTCACAAGGTTGATTTGAGAGCCGGAGTCTATTATTGCCCTGAATTCACTAGACTGTCCGTTGCTTGCTGTTATTTTAATTTTGGCTGTAGCTAAAAGTACATAACTCCTGTGGGATGACAATGCTTCGGCTGCGGCTAATGATACTGAAACCTTGGATGAAATTTCCTTGTTAGGTTGTTGTTTAAGATTTTCTTGATATTGTCTCTCTTTAGGGGCCTGAGCTGTGAGGTTCAAGTGTAACAGTGAATTGTGCTTTTTATTACACTTAGTGCATGATCTTGCCTTGCATGTTCTTGTGCTGTGATCATGTTTGAAGCAATTACAGCATAATTTCTGCCTTTGTACCCAGTTCAAACGGTCCGCTGCAGATAACTTCAGGAATTCGTTGCAGTAATATATTGGATGAATTCCGATGGAACAAAAACTGCATCCCTTCTTAGTAGACGCTGCTGCGATGGATGATGTTGCCCTTGATGTTGTTGATTTTTCCCTTCCGCCAAGAGCCTCCAATGATTGAAACCTATTTTCGAGGAACAACAAGAAGTCACTGATGGTTTGGATTTCCTTGGGGTTTTTTAATGATTGCTCGTACAACATGTGGGTCTGCCTGTCCAGCTTTTTTATGAGTATGTGCAAGAGTAATGGATCCCACGATGAAGTGTCTATGCTTAGATTCTTCAATGCTAAAATGCTCTCATGCAGCGCATCATAAAGATTTTTTATTGATGTTGATGACACATTATCTGCTGGTAATGTTGGATGTCCTATTATTCGTTGTAGTAAGGTTGACGCCAACTCTCTCCTGTTTTGGTATCTGTCTTGAAGTGCCTTCCACGCAATGTCATAATTCTCCTGGGTCAGTGTTAAATGTCTGATGATTCTTTCGGCTTCACCAGTTAAATTTGACTTCAAGTACCACATCTTGTGTATTGCAGGTATTGAAGTTTTGTGTACCATTTCTGAGAAGATATCATAAAATTGTTGCCATTTTAAGTAGTCACCATCGAATTTCGGAACTGAAATTTTTGGCAGCCTGCATGCTGGAGAGGCCGCATTTATTAAAGTTTGTCCTTTGGATTTTGTCGACAAACTTATTATTCGCTCATGTACAAGCAATTCAGTATCCAGGTAAGCGTTGTAATCGTAGCCTTGATCTTCTGGAGTTGAGGTAATTTCCCACATCTTGTAGTTTAATGCCTCGATTTCGTTCCATAATTTTCTAAGACGTGATATGTTGCCCTCATAGTATTCTTGCGATTGCTCCTCTTCTGTATTTGCTATTCCTTTTAACAGACGACACAATGACGTCATGAATGCACTTTGTATGCGCAAGCTACTCGCTATGCTGAATGCTGATAGGTCGGTAGTGGCTCTTCCGCCCGTTCCCGTGACGTTTATAATGTTGGCACCATCTTGAGGTGTCGATTGAACATTAGTTTTTGCAAGTGATCCAAGTCGTTGCATTTGGTCTTGGAAAACATGTATGTACTCTGTCGATATTTCTTTGATCCTATCGTAGTACCCTGATGAAAAGTAATCGTGATTCGTCATTAGATTGCTTAGCGAACGTAAGTTGCTGTCCTTTTTTTTGAACTGCTCCCAAGCGTTATTGAGTTTTTGAAACCGATCATTGAAATATGCGACGGTTGTCTTCCGGTCTGCGGAATCCTTTTTGAAGTTGGTGATGATCCTTTGTATTTCATCACCCGTATCCTTTAGGTACGTCACAAGCTCTTCGAATGTGGACATGTTGTTGGCCAAGAAAACTGAAAATTGGCTTGTAGAACGTTGTTTATAATCTCACTGATCTTCTGTTGAAGGATACTTTGTCCTTATCTGGGGTCACCAATGTTTGAATTGAATGTAGGAATTTGGCACATAAACCATTTCCTTAAATTTGTTGTTGAGATGTAGGAATTTGGCACTTGAACCAATTCCTTGAATGTTGATGTTGACTGTAGAGCAATTCCGAATGTAAATTAAACACAATGGTTCTTCGAATGTCTAAGTAAAAACAGTAAAACTTTATTGAAAATTAATTTCTTATAAAGTAAAATTAAGCTTAATTAACAAATTAAATTAGTTCAATGAATAAAGTAAAACGAAGCTTAATTGACAAAAATATTAATTGCAATTCAACAATAACAACATGCTGTTGTTATTAATAAGCTGTTGTTGTTGCCTCAGGTTGATGACCAGAAAAGAGCTGATTCCAATGTTGTTCTTTGTTGATGGCTGTAATTTGATGACAGCTAAACATTCTCTCGTATTAACATTCAGGCGTGTGTTGGCCTGTTTGCGACATAGTGCAAAAATGTTGATTGCAATTCAACAATAACAACATGCTGATGTTATTAATAAGCTGTTGTTGTTGCCTCAGGTTGATGACCAGAAAAGAGCTGATTCCAATGTTGTTCTTTGTTGATGGCTGTAATTTGATGACAGCTAAACACAAACCAAAAAGTGAAAATAAAGCTTAAAGTAACTACAATAGAGAAATGAATAAAATAGTGAATACCAAACATAAAATAACTAAAACATACAAACCAGAAAGTGAAAATAAAGCTTAAGATAACTACAATAGAGAAAAGAATAAGACAGTGAAAACAAAACTTAAAGTAACTTAATTATATAGGAAACAAAGAAACAGTGAGAAGAAAATTGCAAATAACTTAAAGTAACTTAATCATATAGAGAAAAATAAACAGTGAGAATCAAACTTAAAACAAGTTAACCAAATAGAAAAAAAAACAACGATGAGAAAATTAAACAGTAAGAAAAAATTTACTAGAAATGCAAACACCAATGGAAAAAAATAGTATAAACTGCGAAAATAAAAGAGTGAAGGACTGAAAAATTTTAAGACAGGAAAACAAACCAAGATTTTGAAAAAAGAAAAATATTGATAAACAAGAGAATAGATATAAACCAAATAATATGAGAAGTGAAAACTTAAAAACATAAAATTTAACAGTGGAAAATTCAAAGAAAAATGTAACCATAAAGTAAAAAAAAGGGGAAAAGCCAGAAAAAGACAGAAACATAGTGTGCAGAAGTAAACTTACTAGAGTTCAGATACTCAAAACAAGGTACGCTGAAAACAAGAAAAGTGAAAATTGAGAAAAAAAAACTATTAAAGAAACATAGAAGTGAGTGACAAAAAAAAAGGAAAAAGTGTAGATTAAAGATAGAAAGAAATAAAGAAACATTGAAGAAAAAAAAACAAATATACATTGAAAAAAATAAGAAGTGAAAATTTAAAAAAAATAATTAACTAAACTAAGAGAAAAATACGTAAAGAAATAATAAAAGAAACTGAGAAAGAAAAGAGAAGATAAGACAAACCACTACACTAACAAGAAAAAAAAATTTAACGATTGAAAAAAAAAAAAATAAAAAATCATACCCATTGAAAACAATACACTGAAAAAAAAACTAAAAGTTAAAAAAAACACAACAAGATAAACCATCAACAACCATAGCAACTGTACAATCTACAACAACAGCAACTAACATTAAGCGCTACACCTTCTCAGGAATCCGCAACAGCAGACGAGAACATCTCACTCCAGAATCAGCAGCTAGCGTACTGCTGTGCAGATACACAGCAGCGCCCAGGTTTCCTTCCATATTGTCGTATTTCATTTTGATTATGTCAGTAAAAAAAAAAGTATACATATAAAGATTTATTTTATGATCGATTTAAAGTATTTTTAGTTTAGTTAAGAAGAATACCTAGTATAAGTCACTGTCTAGTTATATTAGCTGTAGGCAATGAGCTTTTCAAAGAGCCGTCATAGGGTTAGTTTTGTTTGACTTCTCTAACTGAGTTGCTCCTATTTTTTTAGTATAATAACTGTTTGAACCTTTGGTTAATTTGGTTGAGCTAACCTTTGTTGTGAAGAAGAAAACATTAAAAAAAAAAAACAGGGGAAGATAGTAGAAGTCAAATAAAACTGAAAAAAAAAAATACAAACGTATAATCCACGTAAAACTAAAGCGACGTCAATTTACTTTAAACTAAAAGATACCTAAATAAAACTAAAATTAATAACAAAAATAATCAAAAAAAAAAATTTAAATTAACGATAATTAATAGTAGTAGTTTTTTTTAAATATCAAAGAATTTTCGAGTTTTTGTTTAAATTATGTTTTTAAATTAATAAAAAGAAAACTCCGTTAACCATTCTTAAGTATAGATGATTTAAGGTGTTTAAGGGGTTCAACCTATTTTGTTATTGCTCTTACGCACTTTAATCTTAATCGTATAAAAGTACTCCCAGCAGCGGATTTGCCAGTGGCTACCATAGAACTAATACAGAATAAATTACCAGGTAAGGAAGCATTACTTTTTTCAAATGTAATGCGTCTGCATATAGCAGAAGTAATTAACTCATACCTCATTACCTGTAATGTAGCATACAAGGAAAAGTAATGCAGTGATTTTTATAACTTAATACAAGTAGTATGTTACTCCATAACTTCTAGGTAATGCTGAAGGGAGGCGATCACTTACCTCCTGTCTCATTCAATGTTAAATGCAAGGCCTTTTATGCATAGTAAGGTAATATAGTTGGAAGTAGTGGTCATTACAAGGTAATTGATGCTTCATATATTCGGAATATATTCCATCCGCTACTGGGCTGTTTGTAACTAAGCTACCACAATTCTGGTTATTCTTTTGACTTGATTACATACGTATATGATATTTAGCTTATAATAATGTATCCTAATGCTTCTGAAGTAGCAGCGATTTTTATTTCGTTTCCGCTTTTCTGTAAAGTCGATAATTGTAGTAACAGCTATAACTTTACTTTTGTTTTACAATAGTTTTCGATGTCGGCAATGCATTAAATTGAAATGTTTGCATTTAAATGTGTTAAAAATAAATTTCACTATGTTTTCCATAAAGTAGAGGCCAAAGGGAACATACTGCCCAAACCCGAGATTCTGCATTCTGATATTGTAATATTAGCTTATGAAATCTAGGCCTATATACTTTCTCGTATAGATATAAGAAGTATGAAATGTAGGTGAATTTGATTTGAACTAAAAGAAAAACAAAATATAAAAAATATATGTATATTCCTTTAAAAAAAAAAAACAATTCCGCGTTGTTTTTGAAAAGCAAGTAGATGAGTTACTAGGCGATGGCAACACAGGGGGCGTAGACTAAAAAGGCGTTCGGCGTAAGTATTTTTAGCTTTGGGGTGATTTTATAAAATGGACCTTAAGATCACCAAGGTTGGCATTTAGCCATTCGTGGGCGGGCAGTCAGAGCCGATGGAACAACACCATCACATCGGCTCGCAAAAACGACCAAGAGCTGACGGTCGTTCCTCTCTAGGTAACTAACCAGGAGCCGTGAAGGTTTTTTCGGTTTTTTTATTTTTCTCGTCGTCTGGTTTTGACTAATTATCAGTCACAGGCAGTTGTTGGGTATCAAGACTGGTACGATTTTTATTTATGTCGTTCACTGCTGCTAGTTTTCGCTTGGCAAGAACCACCCCATATCCGACGAGTAATAGCCGCGCATAAGCAAGCGTACCAGCGCAGCCAACAAGCTAGCAGGAAGTGGAGCAGTGCCAAAGGCACTGATTACTTTTCAGGTGAACATGACAAAGTTATGAATTTATTTTATAACAACGAACTGTGTGCTTGTTGTTTTTTTTATCACTGAAACTTAACTCATTGCACTTTTTTCATAATATTTATGTATTTAAGTTAATATATACCTTTTTTAATAGAATTATCCATTTTTCTAAAAATGTTCTTCAGCAAACAAAACACAACGATAACTTAAAAGTGTTCGTTAGATTTTGACGTCTCGCTTCGTAGTTTTATTAATCGTCAGGGATACAGATTGCAAGAAGTTACTGTGTTACGGCATGTTCGCCAGCTGATCAGCTGTTATCGTTGTTTGGTTCTGTTCGAGCTCCAGATTTCAAACACACGAACGATCAGTGTTTTGTACGAAATGATTGATCGGATAGAGATGCAAACTACATGGCCGACGCTCTTTCTAGATTAAAAACAGAACAAAACCATTTATCATCCATAGTTTTAGAACAAATGGTAAATCCGCTCGAAGCATCTGGGGATGGGGAAGAAACTGAAACTGCAAGCTATTGTTAGAGCTCGCAAGGGAATATACCATAACAGCTAGTGAGGTCTCAACCATGCACAGTGCTGAACAAGATATTGTAGTTCATACCTAATCCCGCATGTTGAAGCTCCACTAAACGTATTTCGCGTTCCACTAAACGAACTGCATAGTCACATAGAACCGCATAGTGGCTATCATCAACATCACATCTCAGTCGGTGTGATTACTAGAGCAATTTTGGTAAATTATCTGAAAAAACTTCTTAACCCGAATATTATAAATGGGATAAAAATACCCGATAAATGCATTAAGTTTTTACAAGACATCTATATTAGTCATTTTTCTAATTATAAAATTTGCATCACCCAAAGTGTGGTTGAAGACGTAACAGATGAAGAAAGAATATTTGAAATCATAGATTCAGAACATAAAAGAGCTCATAAAAATCCAAATGAAAACAAGGATCAAATTTTGGAGAAATATTATTTTCCCAAAATGAGCCAGCAAATTAGGGATTTTACCAATCACTGTGAAATTTGTCGTTTAAATAAATATGAAAGACATCCGCGAAAACTTAAATTGCAACCAACACCAATTCCTTCTTATTCTTGCGAAATACTCCTTGTTGACATACTAGAGATTCAAGGAATGAAGTTTATTTCATGCATTGACAAATTTTCAAGGTTTCTCAAATACAAATTCTAAATGTTTGATAGTTTAAATCATACTTGATTTTAAATACAAATTCTAGTCAACATAATAAATATAGAGGTCATTTAGGAAATAACTTTAATCAAATGATAGAGCTCGACCAAACGGAAACAGCTGAAAACAAAATCAGCAAAAATCCAAAAACAACTTCAGTAAACATGCTTTGTTAGTGGAGACTTCCAGCAGGCTGTTGGCCTCCATATAATAACATAAGCATAGAGATTAAAGTAAAGCAAAAATACAACAACAAATGTGAAATTATGAAATTGAGAAAAACTGCGAAATTGACACTTCAAATCTCATCGCCCCGGTGGTGCAGTGCGTTAGTGGGCGCTTACACGGGTATCACAAAGATTTCTGATGAAGCCCTTAGCCAGGCCGAGATTGCAATAAGATCAGCTAGTGATTTTTTCTTTTTCATATTGAAAACTTTGTTGTTGTTGTTGTTTCTTTAGAAAGATTCGTTAGAACAATTAATTGTTCTAACTTTGACCTTAAGCTCAATAAACGATTTAAAACTATCAAACAACTAGAATTTGTATTTAAAATCAAGTATGATTTAAACTATCAAACATTTAGAATTTGTATTTAAATCATATAAAGTCAACATAATAAAATTATATTTAAAAAAAAGCTCGATCAATATGTTCAAAATGGATCAAAAAAGAGAGATATAAGAAACCCTTGAAGTGCAAGCTTTCGCTCTAGCAAACCGTGGGTGAGAAACCACCGGGGTTCCACTCCCGCTAGACAAAAAGTTAAGGCTTTTCAGGAAAAATTACAAAAATTTACAAAAATATTAATTACAAAAATGAAATTCTTTCTTAAAAACTCGTAACTTAAAAATAAAATCTATATTTATTATCTGAAAATATAAATAATCCTAATATAGATAATGCTTATAATCTTATTTCAAAATAATTATTATGAAATTAATGTATTGTAATGTATTTCAAACTAATTTGTATAATTTTTCAGAATATTAACGAATATAATTTTTATATTACACAAACTTATATTTTACTCCTATTTTCCTTTTGTAAAAATAATTACAAAATAAATAATGTTTTTATTCAAACTAATTTTAAATATTTTTAGAATATTGGCGAATATAATTCAGAAACTTATAATTAACTCCTATTTTCCTTTTTTAATATAAAAATAATTACAAATTCTAAATTTTTGATAGTTTAAATCATACTTGATAAGATAAGCATAGACTAAAGTAAAACAAAAATACAACAACAAATGTGAGAATGTGAAATTGGGGAAAAACTGAGAAATTGATAATTCAAATCTCATCGCCTTTGTGGTGCAGTGTGCTAGTGCGCTCTTGCACGGGTATCACAAAGATTTCTGATGAAGCCTTTAGCACGGCCGAAATTGCAATAAAATCAGCTAGTGATTTTTTCCTTTTCATATTAAAAAAACAACTTTGTTGTTGTTGTTTCTTTGGAAAGATTCGTTAGAACAATTAATTGTTCTAACTTTGACCTTAAGCTCAATAAACGATTTTAAACTAACAAACAACTAGAATTTGTATTTAAAATCAAGTATGATTTAAACTATCAAACATTTAGAATTTGTATTTAAATCATTTAAAATCAACATAATAAATAACAAGGTTATTTAGGAAAAAACTTTAATCAAATGGTAGAGCACGACCAAACAAAAAAAGCTGAAAACAAATCAGCAAAAATCTAAAAACAACTTCAGCTGTTGGACTCCATAATAATAACCTAAGCATAAACTAAAGTAAAACAAAAATACAACAACAAATGTGAGAATGTAAAATGTTAGAAAAACTGAGAAATTGACACTTCAAAACTCATCGCCTCTGTGGTGCAGTGCGCGCTTGCACGGGTATCACAAAGATTTCTGATGAAGCCTTTAGCACGGCCGAAATTGCAATAAAATCAGCTAGTGATTTTTTCCTTTTCATATTGAAAAACTCTGTGTTGTTGTTGTTTCTTTGGAAAGATTCGTTAGAACAATTAATTGTTCTTTGACCTTAAGCTCAAATGATTTTAAACTATCAAACAACTAGAATTTGTATTTAAAATCAAGTATGATTTAAACTATCAAACATTTAGAATTTGTATTATCATGAAAAATCAACATAATAAATAACAAGTTCATTTAGAAAAAACTTTAATAATTACAAAAGAAATAATGTTTTTATTCAAGCTTATTGACAAGCAATATTGACGAATATATCTGTTTATATTTCACAAACTTATATTTTACTCCTATAAAAAAATAATTAGAAAAGATATAATGTTTTTATTCAAACCAATTTTTTAATATTTTCAGAATACTAATGAGTATAATTTTTCAATATTACACAAAAAGATATTTTACTTTTATTTTCTTTATTTTAATAATTGTCATTTTATTTCAGAGTATGGAAAAGTAAGATGTAATAATTTTTTATGTAATTCCTTTATATAATTATCATAATATATGCTTATGTAATTACTAATAAGATATTTAAAGATTTCACTCTATCATCACAAACCACTACCAATGCCAAGTCTTACCATTGTTGCAGAATACTTTTTTTGGAGGCAGCATGCGCTCTACATCTTTACGAATACAAGTCTCCTCTAGTTACCCTAAGGCAAGGCAACGGCTATATTCTTAATGAGCATTTCAACCTCGTTCATGTTATTGACCTGGCACGATTCGAAAAACTAGCATCGAAGATAAATGAAGCAGCAAGGAACATATCAACTACAGCCGATACGCTCGCATTGCTACATTATCACCTTTCTCGAGTTCAAAAGAGTCTCCACGAGTTAAGAGGCAGAAAACTAAGAGAAACCCGCTCTATAAATTGGATAGGATCAGTATGGAAATGGCTTGCCGGCAATCCAGCAGCCGTAGATTGGGACACAGTGTTAGGAAATGAGCAGTCTATTATAGGAAACAACAACCAGCAGTATAAGATAAACAAGGAATTGTTTGAAGTCACTCATGAAGCCATCACCAAATACAAAAAACTATTGGAAACGATGCATAATGACGTAGATAATCGACTTATCAACAGACTGGAGCAAGGCCTTTTAGAAAATCATTTATTTTATGAGACCAGGTTCACGAAATCGTTCGAGCTTGCCAAATGGCTAGGAACGGCATAGTAAACACAAATCTCTTAGACAGCAAAGAAATGAGCAAAGTTGAAACTCTTCCTAACGAAAATGAAATTGAAGCCCTAGAATTAGCCACTCTAACCATTTTTTCTAACGATACAATACTCCTTTATATAATTTCTTTACCAAAGGTTCAGCAGGAAAATTATAACCACGTCCTCGCAAGAGCCGCCATTATTACCAACAGCCAGGTTGATATCCCATTTGATGCGATATTTGTAAATCAAAAGGAAACCTTCAGAATAAAAGAAGGATGTCTTCCGATAAGAACCTTAGCAGTCTGCAAGGCAGCATCGCGTAGCTAGAATTCCAGAAGATAGTTGTGTGGTAAGAATAATCAAGGGTGGGAACGCTAATTGTACCTTCAAGACCAACACAGAAGAATTAGTTGAACTTGTCGGTGGAGACACAATTTTTTGGTCTAATTTCAAAGGAATGGCCAAAAACTTTTCGAGGCATCTTGATGGCACATACATTGTGCATTTGGAATTTGGCAAATGAAACAATCCATGTCAACGAGAGAATCTTCTTGACGTCTACAATAACGGGAATCCAAGCCCTTCCACAACTTCTTAATGACGTAACCAAGGAAACAGACAAAATGGACATTGCCTATCTGCACGAAAAATATCCAGCGATTGGGTAATTTGACTAACAAAGTAAAGCTTTCTATGTTTTCAGACCTCGAGCCGTTTTTTGGTATCGTCATGACCGCAGAATTTTTTTGGTGGAAGTCAGGCCGAAACCTTAACTTACCCAAGATCGTACCAGCCGTTATCCAGGTAAACGATGCACACCATCAGCATAATGACGCAGTTGAAACATTATCTACGAGACGCAGAGTTTTAAGGAGGAAGGAGTCAACGACAGTCAACACCAACCAAGACTTGTAATATTGGCGCTGTACGTGACAATACAACGATAGGCCAGCTGCGCATGCAGAGACTGTTACGCGCCAAATTCCTTTCGCGTATCGAAGCTGACTAGGGCCGGCTCAGAGGAGAAGGCCGTGGATGAAATTGATGTTAATTTAAGTTTAATTGGGCGCCACGCGATTCACCCAACTTCGATAAATTCTAGTTATCGCGATCGCTAGAACTTTGCGATTTAAAACCCGGAACAGAAAGAAAAGAAAAAGAATACTAAATTGTCATGATTATGATTCGACGATCATACATTAATATTTATTCATATATCTTTTCTCAATTAATTCAGTTTAGCGATATGGTCTTATTAGAATAGGTAAATTGAAAACAAAGGTAATAAAATAATAGAAAAAGAAATATTAACCAAAGCAAAAGATAAAATTTTACCACTATCTTAAATGATTACCCTTCTCCTTCCTAAGTAAGCAATCGATTGTTTCCCTAGGATTACAAGATTATTTATAGATATTTGTATATATTATAATCAAAATGCACCAGTAAAATTTTATCAATAACAAGAAAATATATATATATATAGAAAAGAAAAACAAAAGAAGAAAAATAACCCAATCGGTATTAAATCAAAATTTATATAATCCAAATAAGTTTTGGTTTAATAACATAACAAACGTAATAATAAATGCGGTATTAACCACCAACTGGACGCGCAATTAAAAGAAAATTATAGCGTAGCTCCGGGAATCGAACTCGTGCCGCTGGCGTCCAAAGCGAACGCCTAAACCACTGCACTACGGTTGTTCAATAATAACTTTGGTGTATAGCTTACTTAGACCCAGAGTATGCGTTGCGTATAAGTATGTATATACATTTAACTTTAGGCCAAGTTGCTGCGCTTGTTCAACTTGTAAATCACTTATTTCCAAATAAAGGGATAACCTCA